>CM059565.1:17863897-18368234 GCA_030386875.1 Morinoia aosen
GTGTGGGGTGCGGGGTGTGGGGTGTGGGGTGTGGGGTGCGGGGGTGGGGGGGGGGGTGCTGGTGTGGAGCGGGATTGGAACAGAATAGTAGAGGATTTTGAGCAGAACAGAATCAGGAAGTATGCATTGTTGAAGAATTTAGCTGTATTTTTTCTAGCAAAATTTTCTAGCAAAATCCGGCTGATATTTTGGCAACTTTGCTACAGTGTTCACAGAGCGCCAGCGAGGCGCCCCGCTCTGGTTTACTGGCGCTGGTTTGCCGCCAAAACTTTCCTGTTTAAAGATTTTACGAAGCTGTGGGTAATTGGAGAAAGGAGCCCTTTGGAAGCGGCTAGGTAACTGCACAGGGAGGGGTGAGGTGGGGTGAGGGGGGGGGTGAGAGGGGTGAGATGGGGTGAGATGGGGTGAGGTGGCGTGAGGTGGGGTGAGGTGGGGTGAGGTGGGTAGTGAGGTGGGGAGTGAGATGGGGTGAGGTGGGTGTGGTGGGGTGAGGTGGGGTGAGGTGTTGTGAGGTGGGGAGTGAGGTGGGGGTGAGGTGTGGGGAGTGTGGTGGGGTGAGGTGGGTGAGGTGGAGTGAGGGTGGGGAGTGAGGTGGGTAGTGAGGTGGGTAGTGAGGTGGGGGTGAGGTGGGTAGTGAGGTGGGGGTGAGGTGGGGGTGAGGTGGGGGAAAGGAGAAATGGGTAAAGAGGAGAGTAATGGAGAGAGGGGAGGCTAAAAAGGCCCTTATCCTGTACATACGTCTTATCTTCAACGTACGACGTCTTATCAATTTTTTTCAATTGAATTAATTCAATTTAAATTCAGTAAATCTAATTTGAATTTAAAAAATTCAATTGAAATTTAATTTTAAATCAATTAATTAAATTTGAATTCAATTAGTTCAATTTGTTGAATTTAATTTATATAAAAACATTTGAACTAACCCAATTTTAATTCCAATTTTGAATATAAGCGGACTAATTTTTGTCGTATAAATTGAGGCTTCCATAGAATGATGCATCGCTCGAGATCGCCTGCAGTTGCACCTGTGCATTTGAAACTGTACCGTTGATACAACCTGGTTGATACGAAACTGTACCGTTGATACAACCTGGTTGATACGAAACTGTACCGTTGATACAACCTGGTTGATACGAAACTGTACCGTTGATACAACCTGGTTGATACGAAACTGTACCGTTGATACAACCTGGTTGATACGAAACTGTACCGTTGATACAACCTGGTTGATACGAAACTGTACCGTTGATACAACCTGGTTGATACGAAACTGTACCGTTGATACAACCTGGTTGATACAAAACTGTACCGTTGATACAACCTGGTTGATACGAAACTGTACTGTTGAAACAACCTGGTTGATACGAAACTGTACCGTTGATACAACCTGGTTGATACGAAACTGTACCGTTGATACAACCTGGTTGATACGAAACTGTACCGTTGATACAACCTGGTTGATACGAAACTGTACTGTTGAAACAACCTGGTTGATACGAAACTGTACTGTTGAAACAACCTGGTTGATATGAAACTGTACCGTTGATACAACCTGGTTGATACGAAACTGTACCGTTGATACAACCTGGTTGATACGAAACTGTACCGTTGATACAACCTGGTTGATACGAAACTGTACTGTTGAAACAACCTGGTTGATACGAAACTGTACTGTTGAAACAACCTGGTTGATATGAAACTGTACCGTTGATACAACCTGGTTGATACGAAACTGTACTGTTGAAACAACCTGGTTGATACGAAACTGTACTGTTGAAACAACCTGGTTGATATGAAACTGTACCGTTGAAACAAAACAGTTACAACTGTGCCAGGAGTGTGCACAATGTAGATGTAAACAGGACAGTCAGAACAGAAGTTAGAATACCAGAACAGTTTAAATCACGCAACAGTCGCAACAGAACAACAAAATAACGAAACAATTCATAACACAACGGTCTAAATAACAAGAGTTGAAATAACAAAACAGTCATAAAGCAACGGTCTAAATAACAGAAGAGTTTAAATAACAGAAAATTCATCACACAACGACCAAAATCACAAAAGAGCTCGGGCCACGTGGAAGCATAGGGCGGAGGTAGGCTCAACAACAAAATAGGCCTCAACAAATAGCGCAAATTAGCGATTTAAATTAGCACCACGCAGACAAGCGCACAAAACACAGACCGCTCTCCAACATATGGCAAATGCCCTACAAATGGCAGGCCTTATCTTATGGACAAAATAGCTTTTATCTCCTAATGAAAATATCTGCGTACATAGCGCGTGTTGAAGGCGCTAATTGGTGAGGCGATCAGATCTTGTTCTAGTTTTATTCTTTGTGTAGGAATTGGACCGCAACAGCGGCCCTTGTTTGGCGGCTCTGCATCTCACTGCAGTTCCTGTCTACAGCAGATTAGGATTACATTGTACGGTGTGGTACAGTATTTCGAGTGGGTGCGAACGTTAAATATATGTGGGGTTATTGTACTACATAGTACAATAATAAACGTCAAATATATATGGGGGATTACGGTGCTACATTGTACAATAATAAACGTCAAATATATATATGTGGGATTACTGTGCTACATTGTACAATAATAAACGTTAAATGCATGTGATTACTGTACTACATAGTACAATATTTCGAGTGAGCGCTAACGTCAAATATAACTATGACTATTGTATAGCATGGTACAATATTTCAAGTAAGCGCCAACGTCAAATATATGAGGACATATCAAAGGATTAATTGTAAGACTGAGGGGAGTTGAGCGTCTGTTTATTATTTCCGTATGATTGGTTTGACGCGACGCGTTCGAGAAGAAATCGTCGATGAAGACGTCAAAGGGAACTGTGTCTGTCCATCAGCGCATCTCTTAGGGATCTTCTAAATCAAATACACAGTCTCAAAACGCCTCGCACACTAAGTCTCTTTTTATCTCCGACACTTCATTGACGACTTACCAGGACTAGCATGGCTAACACAACTCGCAAACACTGCTAATTTGGTCCAGACATTCCGAACGATCTTGGCATTTTACACCACAGGTGAGTTCGGTCAGAGCGACCCGCGGGGCAGCGCGTCACACCCACACCCACCTTGCATCACGGTCACAGCCGTACTGAGGGCCAGTCAGTGCCGGCCGCAGGCCGCTGCCATCAGTAAATCTCTCCATCTGTAATTCGGGTATCAAAGATACGCCTCGGGCGGCCGGTATGAATGGCGGCCGTAGCTTTTGCTGCCAGATTAGGGACTTGCTCTTGTGCATCGGAGGTAATTTAAATAAATTTAATATTTTTATTGGTGTTCTGCGGTCTCTGTAGCATGGCGGTGCCGACGCACCAGATTAGTATTGAGCATCACAGCTCAGCTGAGAGAGATAGGAATTTATTGAACAGAGCTCGATAAAAATGAATGAAACGTGAGGGTTGCTTCACTGGCTGAAGATGTTTTTACGCATGAACGGCATGAATAATTAAGGACAAAGGATGCGAGTTGTGTCTTTGGTCGTCGCATGACTAAATTGCCTGTCTGCGTTTTTTAAAATGAGGGAATTTTTCATCACTGCTTAACGCCGTTGTAAGAGGGTCTAACACTGTAGAAGAAACGAGGTAGGTGCAAACCAGTCTTTATTTCGATGACTGTGTGGGTGTGCTGACGTCACGGCAACGAACCAATAGCAGCGCTCATATTGCATCTGGTTGCACTGCTAGCCCAAAATCCGTCACCACTATTGGCCAAATGACATGGTGGCTTGGTGACGTCATGAGGTTTGCCTGAAATAAAGCCTTTCTATTGGCTGGCTAAACCAGAAGAACTGTATTTTCCCCCATAGAAATGACCCTACCTTGTTTCCTCTACCGTTGGGTGTAATATGTAGTTCTTTCGGGCATTTGAATCTTCATTCAAAGTCCGTTAAATCAAGAACCTCTAAGTTCTCAAATATTTTGCTTACTTTGCATTTTTGTATAGTAATTTCATTGTTATGTTTTGCATTACTATGTCTAACTGCTTAGCTTTATTCTTTGTACCTTTCCTTCTTTACTTTGTGTAGCGTTATGGTTATTGTGGAATTCCTTACTAAGGTTATTGTTAAGGTTATTGATAAGGTTATTGTGAGGGGAGTTTGGGGATTTACACCTTCGATAGGGAAAGAGAAAGATGTAGACAAATTAAATACGAAATCAATATAAACAGGGGAAACAAGAAATAGCAAGAGCGAGCTTCCTACACTCCATTTGCTCGATCAGCTGTAAGAGATAACTGAAAGGTGCAATAATTTTATTTTAAAGTAATTTTAATTTTTTTAAGTTATACACGTGTGTTAAAAAATGCATAATTGTGATAGAGCGCGCAACACCGCGCAACCAAATAATTAAGATCAGATTCCAGATGCAATATTTTGACAAACAGCAACATATCGAAGCAAGTATGTGTGACTGTGTCCGTACACAAGCGTATCTGGGATACATCGCTTCTCCTGCACGTCAGATACGCTGTTCTCCCCACGTATATGTACCTGGGATACGCAGTCCTTTGTATTAAGCGGCCCATAGGCTATCAATTTGATTGTCAATATCATCGTCTCAATATATTGATGAGATTTTTTCTGCCCACCAAGTCAATTAATTGACGGTCGTCAATGAAGCCCTCAGACGATCAGTTAAATTGTCAATATTCATTGTTGTCAATTATATTGACAATAAAATTGATCGTCTATGGGTCGCTTTGGATATCCCGACGTTCCTGAGCATCTGGGGTGCATAATTCCGATGCTTTCATTCTTGTGTATCTGTGATACATAGTCCTTACAGTGTACCAGGGACACACCAGGCCTGCAGTGTACCAGGGACACACCAGGCCTGCAGTGTACCAGGACACACCAGGCCTGCAGTGTACCAGGGACACACCAGGCCTGCAGTGTACCAGGACACACCAGGCCTGCAGTGTACCAGGACACACCAGGCCTGCAGTGTACCAGGGACACACCAGGCCTGCAGTGTACCAGGGACACACCAGGCCTGCAGTGTACCAGGGACACACCAGGCCTGCAGTGTACCAGGACACATCAGGCCTGCAGTGTACCAGGACACACCAGGCCTGCAGTGTACCAGGACACACCAGGCCTGCAGTGTACCAGGACACACCAGGCCTGCAGTGTACCAGGGACACACCAGGCCTGCAGTGTACCAGGACACACCAGGCCTGCAGTGTACCAGGGACACACCAGGCCTGCAGTGTACCAGGACACACCAGGCCTGCAGTGTACCAGGGACACACCAGGCCTGCAGTGTACCAGGGACACACCAGGCCTGCAGTGTACCAGGGACACACCAGGCCTGCAGTGTACCAGGGACACACCAGGCCTGCAGTGTACCAGGGACACACCAGGCCTGCAGTGGACCAGGGACACACCAGGCCTGCAGTGGACCAGGGACACACCAGGCCTGCAGTGTACCAGGACACACCAGGCCTGCAGTGTACCAGGGACACACCAGGCCTGCAGTGTACCAGGGACACACCAGGCCTGCAGTGTACCAGGGACACACCAGGCCTGCAGTGTACCAGGGACACACCAGGCCTGCAGTGTACCAGGACACACCAGGCCTGCAGTGTACCAGGACACACCAGGCCTGCAGTGTACCAGGACACACCAGGCCTGCAGTGTACCAGGACACACCAGGCCTGCAGTGTACCAGGGACACACCAGGCCTGCAGTGTACCAGGACACACCAGGCCTGCAGTGTACCAGGACACACCAGGCCTGCAGTGTACCAGGGACACACCAGGCCTGCAGTGTACCAGGGACACATCAGGCCTGCAGTGTACCAGGACACACCAGGCCTGCAGTGTACCAGGGACACACCAGGCCTGCAGTGTACCAGGACACACCAGGCCTGCAGTGTACCAGGACACACCAGGCCTGCAGTGTACCAGGACACACCAGGCCTGCAGTGTACCAGGGACACATCAGGCCTGCAGTGTACCAGGACACACCAGGCCTGCAGTGTACCAGGGACACATCAGGCCTCCAGTGTACCAGGACACACCAGGCCTGCAGTGTACCAGGACACACCAGGCCTGCAGTGTACCAGGACACACCAGGCCTGCAGTGTACTAGGGACACACCAGGCCTGCAGTGTACCAGGGACACGTCAGGCCTGCAGTGTACCAGGACACACCAGGCCTGCAGTGTACCAGGGACACATCAGGCCTGCAGTGTACCAGGACACACCAGGCCTGCAGTGTACCAGGGACACATCAGGCCTGCAGTGTACCAGGGACACATCAGGCCTGCAGTGTACCAGGACACACCAGGCCTGCAGTGTACCAGGACACACCAGGCCTGCAGTGTACCAGGGACACACCAGGCCTGCAGTGTACCAGGGACACACCAGGCCTGCAGTGTACCAGCACACACCAGGCCTGCAGTGTACCAGGGACACATCAGGCCTGCAGTGTACCAGGGACACACTAGGCCTGCAGTGTACCAGGGACACATCAGGCCTGCAGTGTACCAGGGACACACCAGGCCTGCAGTGTACCAGGACACACCAGGCCTGCAGTGTACCAGGACACACCAGGCCTGCAGTGTACCAGGGACACATCAGGCCTGCAGTGTACCAGGGACACACCAGGCCTGCAGTGTACCAGGGACACATCAGGCCTGCAATGTACCAGGACACACCAGGCCTGCAGTGTACAAGGACACACCAGGCCTGCAGTGTACCAGGACACACCAGGCCTGCAGTGTACCAGGGACACACCAGGCCTGCAGTGTACCAGGGACACACCAGGCCTGCAGTGTACCAGGACACACCAGGCCTGCAGTGTTCCAGGGACACACCAGGCCTGCAGTGTACCAGGGACACACCAGGCCTGCAGTGTACCAGGGACACACCAGGCCTGCAGTGTACCAGGGACACACCAGGCCTGCAGTGTACCAGGGACACACCAGGCCTGCAGTGTACCAGGGACACACCAGGCCTGCAGTGTACCAGGGACACATCAGGCCTGCAGTGTACCAGGACACACCAGGCCTGCAGTGTACCAGGACACACCAGGCCTGCAGTGTACCAGGACACACCAGGCCTGCAGTGTACCAGGACACACCAGGCCTGCAGTGTACCAGGGACACACCAGGCCTGCAGTGTACCAGGACACACCAGGCCTGCAGTGTACCAGGACACACCAGGCCTGCAGTGTACCAGGGACACACCAGGCCTGCAGTGTACCAGGACACACCAGGCCTGCAGTGTACCAGGGACACACCAGGCCTGCAGTGTACCAGGACACACCAGGCCTGCAGTGTACCAGGGACACACCAGGCCTGCAGTGTACCAGGGACACACCAGGCCTGCAGTGTACCAGGACACACCAGGCCTGCAGTGTACCAGGACACACCAGGCCTGCAGTGTACCAGGACACACCAGGCCTGCAGTGTACCAGGGACACACCAGGCCTGCAGTGTACCAGGGACACACCAGGCCTGCAGTGTACCAGGACACACCAGGCCTGCAGTGTACCAGGGACACACCAGGCCTGCAGTGTACCAGGGACACACCAGGCCTGCAGTGTACCAGGGACACACCAGGCCTGCAGTGTACCAGGGACACACCAGGCCTGCAGTGTACCAGGACACACCAGGCCTGCAGTGTACCAGGACACACCAGGCCTGCAGTGTACCAGGACACACCAGGCCTGCAGTGTACCAGGACACACCAGGCCTGCAGTGTACCAGGGACACACCAGGCCTGCAGTGTACCAGGGACACACCAGGCCTGCAGTGTACCAGGACACACCAGGCCTGCAGTGTACCAGGACACACCAGGCCTGCAGTGTACCAGGACACACCAGGCCTGCAGTGTACCAGGACACACCAGGCCTGCAGTGTACCAGGACACACCAGGCCTGCAGTGTACCAGGACACACCAGGCCTGCAGTGTACCAGGGACACACCAGGCCTGCAGTGTACCAGGACACACCAGGCCTGCAGTGTACCAGGACACACCAGGCCTGCAGTGTACCAGGGACACACCAGGCCTGCAGTGTACCAGGACACACCAGGCCTGCAGTGTACCAGGACACACCAGGCCTGCAGTGTACCAGGGACACACCAGGCCTGCAGTGTACCAGGACACACCAGGCCTGCAGTGTACCAGGGACACACCAGGCCTGCAGTGTACCAGGACACACCAGGCCTGCAGTGTACCAGGGACACACCAGGCCTGCAGTGTACCAGGGACACACCAGGCCTGCAGTGTACCAGGACACACCAGGCCTGCAGTGTACCAGGACACACCAGGCCTGCAGTGTACCAGGACACACCAGGCCTGCAGTGTACCAGGGACACACCAGGCCTGCAGTGTACCAGGGACACACCAGGCCTGCAGTGTACCAGGACACACCAGGCCTGCAGTGTACCAGGGACACACCAGGCCTGCAGTGTACCAGGGACACACCAGGCCTGCAGTGTACCAGGGACACATCAGGCCTGCAGTGTACCAGGGACACACCAGGCCTGCAGTGTACCAGGACACACCAGGCCTGCAGTGTACCAGGACACACCAGGCCTGCAGTGTACCAGGACACACCAGGCCTGCAGTGTACCAGGACACACCAGGCCTGCAGTGTACCAGGGACACACCAGGCCTGCAGTGTACAAGGGACACACCAGGCCTGCAGTGTACCAGGACACACCAGGCCTGCAGTGTACCAGGACACACCAGGCCTGCAGTGTACCAGGACACACCAGGCCTGCAGTGTACCAGGACACACCAGGCCTGCAGTGTACCAGGACACACCAGGCCTGCAGTGTACCAGGACACACCAGGCCTGCAGTGTACCAGGGACACACCAGGCCTGCAGTGTACCAGGACACACCAGGCCTGCAGTGTACCAGGACACACCAGGCCTGCAGTGTACCAGGGACACACCAGGCCTGCAGTGTACCAGGGACACACCAGGCCTGCAGTGTACCAGGGACACACCAGGCCTGCAGTGTACCAGGACACACCAGGCCTGCAGTGTACCAGGACACACCAGGCCTGCAGTATACCAGGGACACACCAGGCCTGCAGTATACCAGAGACACACCACAAAAACAACATGGCGTCTCCCCACCAAATGTCGGCAGAGAAAAAGTAACGCACTGAGGCAGCCTGCCTCGCTTCCTGTGTTGTTGTTGTGTTGTTGTTGTTGTGTTGTTGTTGTTGTTGGTGTTGTTGTTTTGTTGCTGTTTTGTTGTTGGTGGTTGTGTTGTTTTGTTGTTGTTTTGTTGCTGTTTTGTTGCTGTTTTGTTGCTTATTTGTTGCTGTTTTGTTGCTGTTTTGTTGCTGTTTTGTTGCTGTTTTGTTGCTGTTTTGTTGCTGTTTTGTTGCTGTTTTGTTGCTGTTTTGTTGCTGTTTTGCTGCCGTTTTGCTGCCGTTTTGTTGCTGTTTTGTTGCTGTTTTGTTGCTGTTTTGTTGCTGTTTTGTTGCTGTTTTGTTGCTGTTTTGTTGCTTATTTGTTGCTGTTTTGTTGCTGTTTTGTTGCTGTTTTGTTGCTGTTTTGTTGCTGTTTTGTTGCTGTTTTGTTGCTTATTTGTTGCTGTTTTGTTGCTGTTTTGTTGCTGTTTTGTTGCTGTTTTGTTGCTTATTTGTTGCTGTTTTGTTGCTGTTTTGTTGCTGTTTTGTTGCTGTTTTGTTGCTGTTTTGTTGCTGTTTTGTTGCTGTTTTGTTGCTGTTTTGTTGCTGTTTTGTTGCTGTTTTGTTGCTTATTTGTTGCTGTTTTGTTGCTGTTTTGTTGCTGTTTTGTTGCTGTTTTGTTGCTGTTTTGTTGCTGTTTTGTTGCTGTTTTGTTGCTGTTTTGTTGCTGTTTTGTTGCTGTTTTGTTGCTGTTTTGTTGCTGTTTTGTTGCTGTTTTGTTGCTGTTTTGTTGCTGTTTTGTTGCTGTTTTGTTGCTGTTTTGTTGCTGTTTTGTTGCTGTTTTGCTGCCGTTTTGCTGCCGTTTTGCTGCCGTTTTGTTGCTGTTTTGTTGCTGTTTTTTTGCTGTTTTTTTGCTGTTTTGTTGCATTTTTGTTGCTGTTTTGTTGCTGTTTTGTTGCTGTTTTGTTGCTGTTTTGTTGCTGTTTTGTTGCTGTTTTGTTGCTGTTTTGTTGCTGTTTCGTTGCTGTTTTGTTGCTGTTTTGTTGCTTTTTTGTTGCTTTTTTGTTGCTGTTTTGTTGCTGTTTTGTTGCTGTTTTGTTGCTGTTTTGTTGCTGTTTTGTTGCTGTTTTGTTGCTGTTTTGTTGCTGTTTTGTTGCTGTTTTGTTGCTGTTTTGTTGCTGTTTTGTTGCTTTTTTGTTGCTGTTTTGTTGCTGTTTTGTTGCTGTTTTGTTGCTTTATTGTTGCTGTTTTGTTGCTGTTTTGTTGCTGTTTTGTTGCTCCACCATGACCCACCAACGCCGTACATCAATGACGCTTCATAGATTTTGTACATTTTTTAAACAAAAAACAATTTATGCAAATAAACCGAAGCTCGAGTAAAATTATGAGATCGTGTCACAATTGTGTGGGCTTGAGAAAATTATGTGAACATGTCACAATTATGTGAATTAAGAAAATAATAGAGAGGAATGAGGCATGGTGCGTCGGAGTATGTGGGTTCTACCACATTTGCCCTGCAGGTTCGCGTCGCGGAGCATGCCGGCATAAATTGTCGCTTTTACCGTCTTCTTGCTGCTCCTTCTCACTCAGCCATACGTTTCCCTGCTGAAAGATGTAATCTTCCTGGAAAAATGTGATGATTTTAATATTTTTGCCACTAAACCCTTTTGATCTGCGCATTATGGAATCTCTTTACATTTTAAAACAAAAACCTTTTTTTAAATTGCTCCAAATCCGCTTTTACTATGCAAATAGTTTAGCGATTTTATTTAGTACGCTTACTTTTAAATTTACATTCGATGTTTTCAATTATTTTTTTTCACAGTAAGTGTTGGGAGGACTCATTGAGTAGAAACGTTCATTTTTACGAAACGGTCATTGTGTCACGAGAAATTGGGCCCGTCTCCTCTTGTTAATATTTCATTAACAAGAAGATCAGGTTCTCGGAGTTGAGGGAATGGCAAACCTCCATGACATTACACAATGCACAAAAATGTGAGGATGCATCAAGAACACAGTCACTAAGAACAGAATAAAAAAACAATGATTGTATCCTAAAATTAGAGCTGTACTCACCGATGATGGTTGACTCGACATACGCAGCGCATTTTCTGAGCGCCCTCCGTGGTGTTACGATCGATCGCTTCTAATATTGTGGGGCGTGATACACAGGGTAAAATATTCTAACATTTATAATTTCCAGCTATGCGTCATACAAACATTAATGAGCGTACACACAATGAATGGTATTCGAACTGATGCAAATCAAATAAATCCAAAAACAGCATACGCCAAATGACTTCCCTCACATAACTATACTGAATTTTTTTTCCGGCTGGCCAGCCTTTTCCCGCGTATTACTTACACTCCCAAACATAACACAAGTAAGGCCTACAATATTTCAGCGCTTCCAGCAGCACGGGATGTGATCATTACTTCGACCTTCACGTTCATGAGCCGACACAACTTCAGTTCAAATCACTGTTCTAGACACAGTTCAAGGAAATTTGTTGCTAATTGCCAGATTCGTAGCTCCCGAGCATGCTCCTTATCCACAGGACTTCTTATGCACAGGCCTCCCTCCTGCAAGAGCAATTTATAACTCGTTAATCCCTGATTGCCCTAGTTACGTTCCCTCAAAATATCTCAATTTTTGCATCACTGAATGCCAATAAATTTCACTAATATTTATTTTAACAAAATATATATTTTTTTAAGAACCTGTGTTTCTCTTACCCGCCCCGCGACGTTGCAGCTAAATGTTACATTAAATTATTTCCACGCTGGTTGGATTTTACTTTACTTCTCTGAAAGTAAAACGAGAAAATGTATGAATTTTGGATTACATTATAGCGTAGCCTTTAGTATAAATTTTCAATATATCCAATAACCACTTTTCATTATATATTTGAGCACGTTTGTTACAGCGAACACACCCGCGTTTCATTTCTTATACTTCGCGCTCCGGCGTTGACTGCAGAACTAACTTTTGTTCCTCAGATGCCCCGCGTATTTTCTCGAGGGTTGTCCCCTCTCTCACATTCGACCTATAAGAATCTTCGGAACCTCGAAGCGACCGCCTACTTCTTTTCTAATTGGTAGTCCCGCAACTCGCCTTTATTTCTTTCTTAGCCTCATTGTTTCTCACGCTCAGCTCCTTCGAAACCGACCGTTGGTTTGCCACCTCTCTCGGCTTAAGTGTCTCGATTTATGTTTGACCACAAGGCGACTTTGTTTGCGCATGGGTAGGCATTTTTCCGAACGTCTAAAGTTTCCAAGGGCTCGCCCGAATGAAAAAATTGCTAACACCACAAAATAGACCCCTCCAGAAACAACACACAATGTAAACAGCCATCGTCCGAGCCCTTACATCTTATCGCTCCACCTAACATTTGCTGAGTCCCAACATACAGGCATAAAAACATACATGTTGAAGCGACCCTCCTGTGCTGCTGGGATTTACTGAGATATTTATAAGTAAGCACAAAATTTATTACACACAATTAAAATTTTCCCTAAATCCTCATTTTTTACTTCACAAAATTGGTTATTCCGTAAGCACAAAATTTATTACACACAATTAAAATTTTTCCCTAAATCCACATTTTTTTAATTCACAAAATTGGTTATTCTTAACAGATTCTCGACAATTGGGTTAAAACGCGCCCATAATGCAGCAGTTGAAATCAACAAGTACAACTTGCTATCGAATCACATTGAAAAAACGAACTTAATGTGGCTCAAACTAAAATTTAATCTAACTTAAAAAAATGAGCTCCATTTCAGTGCACACGTGAAACGAAACGTACACCATTCCAGCGTACATATGAACTTACAAAACGCACAACGAATGAGCGTATACATGACCGGACAAAACGCACACCATTTCAAAGTAACACATGACCGTAAAAAACGCACACAACACAATGAACGAAAAAATGAAAGCGCGCATACACATGAACGCAAAAATCGGAGTCCAATTCAGCGTACACATGAACGCACAAAACGCACACCAATTCAGCGTACACATAAACGCACAAAACGCACACCAATTCAGCGTACACATAAACGCACAAAACGCACACCAATTCAGCGTACACATGAACGCACAAAACGCACACCAATTCAGCGTACACATGAACGCACAAAACGCACACCAATTCAGCGTACACATAAACGCACAAAACGCACACCAATTCAGGGTACACATGAACGCACAAAACGCACACCAATTCAACGTACACATGAACGCACAAAACGCACACCATTTCAGGCGCACACACAAACACACACAACCCAAAAAACAAACAAAAAAAAGCCAGTGCGCACAGTGCCATAGAAGGGCCGGAGTAGTTTGACGCAATTTGGGCTCGACTTAACTTAGTTACCGCACAGTCCGGTTGCCATGGCGACGCGCGACCGCTTCCCTAGCAACCGGCCGTACTGGACGGCTCAGTGCGGCCGTGCGCTGGCGAGTGACGGTTTTTGGGTGTGGGTCGTTCGGCCTAAACTACGGGAGTTTGTTCGGTGGGATATCGTGTGTTTTGTTCGGAGGCGACAGTGAGGGGAGAGTGGGGCAGGGAGAGTGGGTGAGTGGGGTAGGAAGAGTGGGTGAGTGGGGGAGGGAAAGTGGGTGAGTGGGGCAGGGAAAGTGGGTGAGTGAGGCAGGGAGAGTGGGTGACTGGGCAGGGAGAGTGGGTGAGTGGGGCAGGGAGAGTGGGTGAGTGGGGCAGGGAGAGTGGGTGAGTGGGGCAGGGAGAGTGGGTGAGTGGGGCAGGGAGAGTGAGTGAGTGGGGTAGGGAGAGTGGGTGAGTGGGGCAGGGAGAGTGGCTGAGTGGGGCAGGGAGAGTGGGTGAGTGGGGCAGGGAGAGTGGTTGAGTGGGGCAGGGAGAGTGGTTGAGTGGGGCAGGGAGAGTGGGTGAGTGGGGCAGGGAAAAATGCTTGAGTGAGGCAGGGAGAGTGGGGCAGGGAGAGTGGGGCAGGGAGAGTGGGGCAGGGAGAGTGGGGCAGGGAGAGTGGATGGGGCAGGGAGAGTGGGTGACTGGGCAGGGAGAGTGGAGCAGGGAAAGTGGGTGAGTGGGGCAAGGAGAGTGGTTGAGTGGGGCAAGGAGAGTGGTTGAGTGGGGCAGGGAGAGGGGTGAGTGGAAAGGGAGAGGGGTGAATGGGGCAAGGAGAGGGGTGAATGGGGCAAGGAGAGGGGTGAGTGGGGCAAGGAGAGGGGTGAGTGGGGCATGGAGAGTGGGTGAGTGGGGCAGGGAGAGGGGTGAGTGGGGCAGGGAGAGGGGTGAGTGGGGTAGGGAGAGGGGTGAATGGGGCAGGGCGAGGAGTGAGAGGGGCAAGGAGAGGGGTGAGTGGGGCATGGAGAGTGGGTGAGTGGGGCAAAAACAGTAGCTGCTGACAGCTCGGCTGGAGTGTCAGCACGGCTGGAGTGTCAGCTCGGCCGGAATGTGAGCGCGGCTGGAGTGTCAGCTCGGCCGGAATGTGAGCGCGGCTGGAGTGTCAGCGCGGCTAGAGTGTCAGCGCGGCTGGAGTGTCAGCGTGGCTGGAGTGTCAGGGCGGCTGGAGTGTCAGCGCGACTGGAGTGTCAGCGCGGCTGGAGTGTCAGCTCGGCTGGAGTGTCAGCGCAGCTGGGGTGTCAGCGCGGCTGGAGTGTCAGCTCGGCTGGAGTGTCAGCTCGGCTGGAGTGTCAGCGCGGTTGGAGTGTCAGCTCGGCTGGAGTATCAGCGTGGCTGGAGTGTCAGCGCGGCTGGAGTGTCAGCGCGGCTGGAGTGTCAGCGCGGCTGGAGTGTCAGCGCGGCTGGAGTGTCAGCGCGGCTGGAGTGTCAGCGCGGCTGGAGTGTCAGCTCGGCTGGAGTGTCAGCGCGGCTGGAGTGTCAGCGCGGCTGGAGTGTCAGGGCGGCTGGAGTGTCAGCGCGGCTGGAGTGTCAGCTCGGCTGGAGTGTCAGCTCGGCTGGAGTGTCAGCTCGGCTGGAGTGTCAGCGCGGTTGGAGTGTCAGCTCGGCTGGAGTATCAGCGTGGCTGGAGTGTCAGCGCGGCTGGAGTGTCAGCGCGGCTGGAGTGTCAGCGCGGCTGGAGTGTCAGCTCGGCTGGAGTGTCAGCGCCGCTGGAGTGTCAGCGCGGCTGGAGTGTCAGCGCGGCTGGAGTGTCAGCGCGGCTGGAGTGTCAGCTCGGTCGGAATGTCAGCGCGGCTGGAGTGTCAGCGCGGCTGGAGTGTCAGCGCGGCTGGAGTGTCAGCGCGGATGGAGTGTCAGCGCGGCTGGAGTGTCAGCTCGGCTGGAGTGTCAGCTCGGCTGGAGTGTCAGCTCGGCTGGAGTGTCAGCTCGGCTGGAGTGTCAGCGCGGCTGGAGTGTCAGCTCGGCTGGTGTGGTGTCAGCTCGGCTGGTGTGGTGTCAGCTCGGCTGGTGTGGTGTCAGCTCGGCTGGTGTGGTGTCAGCTCGGCTGGTGTGGTGTCAGCTCGGCTGGTGTGGTGTCAGCTCGGCTGGTGTGGTGTCAGCTCGGCTGGTGTGGTGTCAGCTCGGCTGGTGTGGTGTCAGCTCGGCTGGTGTGGTGTCAGCTCGGCTGGTGTGGTGTCAGCTCGGCTGGTGTGGTGTCAGCTCGGCTGGTGTGGTGTCAGCTCGGCTGGTGTGGTGTCAGCTCGGCTGGTGTGGTGTCAGCTCGGCTGGTGTGGTGTCAGCTCAGCTGGTGTGGTGTCAGCTCGGCTGGTGTGGGGTCAGCTCGGCTGGTGTGGTGTCAGCTGGGTTGGTGTGGTGTCAGCTCGGCTGGTGTGGTGTCAGCTCGGCTGGTGTGGTGTCAGCTCGGCTGGTGTGGTGTCAGCTCGGCTGGTGTGGTGTCAGCTCGGCTGGTGTGGTGTCAGCTCGGCTGGTGTGGTGTCAGCTCGGCTGGTGTGGTGTCAGCTGGGCTGGTGTGGTGTCAGCTCGGCTGGTGTGGTGTCAGCTCGGCTGGTGTGGTGTCAGCTCGGCTGGTGTGGTGTCAGCTCGGCTGGTGAGGTGTCAGCTCGGCTGGTGTGGTGTCAGCTCGGCTGGTCTGGTATCAGCTCGGCTGGTGTGGTGTCAGCTCGGCTGGTGAGGTGTCAGCTCGGCTGGTGTGGTGTCAGCTCGGCTGGTGTGGTGTCAGCTCGGCTGGTGTGGTGTCAGCTCGGCTGGTGAGGTGTCAGCTCGGCTGGTGTGGTGTCAGCTCGGCTCTTGAGGTGTCAGCTCGGCTGGTGTGGTGTCAGCTCGGCTGGTGTGGTGTCAGCTCGGCTGGTGTGGTGTCAGCTCGGCTGGTCTGGTATCAGCTCGGCTGGTGTGGTGTCAGCTCGGCTGGTGAGGTGTCAGCTCGGCTGGTGTGGTGTCAGCTCGGCTGGTGAGGTGTCAGCTCGGCTGGTGTGGTGTCAGTTCGGCTGGTGAGGTGTCAGCTCGGCTGGTGAGGTGTCAGCTCGGCTGGTGAGGTGTTAGCTCGGCTGGTGAGGTGTCAGCTCGGCTGGTGTGGTGTCAGCTCGGCTGGTGAGGTGTCAGCTCGGCTGGTGAGGTGTCAGCTCGGCTGGTGTGGTGTCAGCTCGGCTGGTGTGGTGTCAGCTCGGCTGGTGAGGTGTCAGCTCGGCTGGTGTGGTGTCAGCTCGGCTCTTGAGGTGTCAGCTCGGCTGGTGTGGTGTCAGCTCGGCTGGTCTGGTATCAGCTCGGCTGGTGTGGTGTCAGCTCGGCTGGTGAGGTGTCAGCTCGGCTGGTGAGGTGTCAGCTCGGCTGGTGAGGTGTCAGCTCGGCTGGTGAGGTGTCAGCTCATTAGCAGCACAAAATTCAACGCGGGTCCCATCATTGCCATTCTGCAGCACGCGCTTCAGCTCGTTACGGCCCAGCTGAGTGTCCCGGCACGCCTGGTGTGTGGGTCCGGTGTGTCCTGTGTGTCTTGTGGGTCTATGGGAATTACCGCTTCTTAGGGAAGATGTGAGGTCCCGAGCTGAGAGTTAGGTAGGCCTGCATTTGGTTGAAAAACGAAATAAGTTGTTTTGTTACGGATCATCTTTTTTTCGGTTCACCGCCGCTGTGTTTTTCAGCCACTGCTACTTTCTGTTTCAGCTTTCATCTCGTTTCATGAACTTTTTTTTCAATTTATTATTTCTATGCACCTATAGCATAGATTCTGCGTTCCCTCGAAGTCCATACCAAGTGGTGCCTTTTTCTTTCTTCTCTTTGGAACGCCTTTGTTGCAGTTAGGAGCGCTTAAACTAGCACCAAAATCTAAAGATTTTGTATCGCTACGGTCAATTTTTTTCGGTTCACTGCAGTCCTGTTTTTTAGCACCTGCTTTTTTCTACACCTTTTGTTATGTCTTACTGTTTCCATGTGTAAGGGATCATGTGTGAGAAAATACCTTGAGCATAGATTCCGTAACCTTTACCTCCATACAGATTGGTGCCTAACTCCTTCCTCCAATTGGAACTCCTCTGTTGTGGTCAGGGAGGCCTAAGTCAACTCATATAACTGAACGCGTTTCTCGGGATTGGAGCCTAACTCCTTCCTCTGTTTGGAACCCCTCAGTTGTGGTTAAGCTGATTAACGCGTTGTTGCAGAGCGAAGTGTTGCCATCCTGCGTTCCGTGGAGACGATGCCACACGACGATGCCAGATCCCACCTGCAGGTGATGGCTGCCATTGGCTTCTCAGGTGAGCGACTCGTGTCCACCAAGAGGCTTTTTTTTATAAAAAACGGACTGTCATTTTTGACGGCCCGTCAAAAAAAAGGGATTCAGTATTTTCCTTAAATAAATCTCCCAGATGTGGATGCCCAACAAATATATCCACCCCAACAGTACCCGCCATCAAAATATTCTTGTACTTGTGCACTGGTGAAACTCGTATCACAGATACGGTCATTGGGCGTCCTGGTGAGCGGCACAGACACACGCACCAACCAACGTATTGTGTTTAGTGAGATTTCCATTGTAGTGACATAGAAGAAATTACCCTCAGAAAAAATATCCAAATTAATTTATTTACTTATATTAAGAAACCGCAAACTTTTTTATTATATAGTATTTTAACAATTGCAAAACGCATAATATTTTTCGCCAATTGAATTTGTTCATTTAGATTCCCATTGTAAAAAGATAGGAGAATTTGCACACAAAATATGCACAAATTCATTTGGAAGTTTAAGGAGACACCTGTCGTTTTACTATATCAAGGATGATGGATGAATTACTAATATGGAGACTGACCGTTGTGGTCACCTGAAAATATTGGATATTTTGTATGTAAGAAAATATCGGATATTTTGTGTGTAAGAAAATATCGGATATTTTGTATGTAAGAAAATATCGGATATTTTGTATGTAAGAAAATATCGGATATTTTGCATGTAAGAAAATACCGGATATTTTGTGTGTAAGAAAATATCGGATATTTTGTGTTTAAGAAAATATCGGATATTTTGTGTGTAAGAAAATATCGGTTATTTTGCATGTAAGAAAATATCGTTTATTTTGCATGTAAGAAAATTCGAATATTTTGCATGTAAAATTCTCCAATTTAGAGACTCGTTTTTGACGATATGAAACATGTTATTTGTATTTGCATGCGTGCCTATATTACACATAATGGTGCGCATCCATTTGCTTCCTATGCATTATCCGCGCTCACATTTGTATATTATCTACACTACACATTCATGTGTTATCTGTAAATAATGTAATTTTGAAATTGGAAGATACGTGCGCGGTGTTTAAACATCTTTATTTTTTACTCGTATAGGTTTTATGGCACACATTGTTAATTTAATGGGGAAACTAATATATATTAATATTTAATTAATATTGAAACTAAATTTTATAATAATTTATAAATTAACATTAAATAAATCCATTAATGTTAATATTAAAAGAAGATCAAAACGCCACAACGATGAATCAAATCTCCGATTGACCAATCATTGGCAGTTATTTATTGCCATATTAATTATTATAAACCATTAATGACACACCCGATTGAATAATTACTGCGTTCAAATGTTACAATACTCTAACCAAAACCCCGATTGACCGGTTATTACATTTAATTACTTCCCGATTGCCTGATTATTGTATTTTATTATTATAATAATTATAGTGATATTAATAATTTCTCCGTGGAACAGGCGCCGTGCCCCACGGCCTGCACCTGCTCCCCTCAGGCGAGGTGGTCTACCCTCTGGGGGGCGGGGTCTGCGTCCGCCAATGGCAGCGAGGGACACAAGCCGCGTCGGGACCAAATCCCAGTGGAAGAAACAACGCGCCTTCCAAACAAACTCGACAGAATGGGAATGTTTGGAATGGAGAAGACCCTCTTGAAAATGTACGTGGGAAAACACATTCAATGTCGAAGGAAGTTGAGGGAAATGGGAAATCAGGAAAAAGCGCACCTGGAGTTTTACTTTCTAGAGATGATCATAAAAGATCGCGAGGTCACAAACATCAAAACGGAAGCACATCGAAATCCACGGGTTCTGTAACGGATATACTATCCACTATACCAATGAACCAAAATATTGCCATGAAAAAACAAACCCCAGTCAAGGAAAATGGCATTTCTTCTTCGATTAGCTTGCAAAAATCCCTAGACAGCGATTATTTGGCTAATGATTTGAAGAAACGAGCTGAAAAGCGGCCTGGGTGCGGCGTGATAGGTGTAAGGGAGCTGGAAGAGCTCTACCGCGCAGCTCCTGCGCTCAACTTCGACGCCATCGCGCGGGCAGCCCGCAGCGGCAGCACACACGTCGAGGTGGGCAGTACGGACCCACCTGGAAATGTACGCCGAAGTTCTGGATCAGCAAGTTCTGGAAGTTCCGGGATCGGAAGTACCGGGATCGGAAGTACCGGATTAGGAAGTTCCGGATTCAAAACTACCGGTTCCAAAAGTTCTGGATTAGGAAGCACCGGATCCACAGGTCCGGAGAACCGAGGCCACGTCCGCAAAACCGAAAAGGATGTACGACAACCACGACGGTCTAGAAGCTCCGATGTAGAGGTGAGTTCACTGAGAACGAACGTTAAGCTTTTTAAGTGGTCCGAGAGCTTAGCGTTCAAGTGTTCCAAGAGTTGAGCGTTATACTTGAGGTTAGGAGGTCCGGGGTTCGTATCCCGCAACTCACGGTATACTTTCCGGAGTAAGTGACTCCTCTGGATTTCTAAACTTATCATAAGTCGGGTTTGCAGGCCTAAACTTGTCCCAAGTCGGGTTTGTAGGCCTAAACTTGTCCCAAGTCAGGTTTGTAGGCCTAAACTTGTCTTAAGTCGGGTTTGTAGGCCTAAACTTTTCACAAGTCGGGTTTGTAGGCCTAAACTTGTCCCAAGTCGGGTTTGTAGGCCTAAACTTGTCACAAGTCGGGTTTGTAAGCCTAAACTTGTCACAAGTCGGGTTTGTAAGCCTAAACTTGTCACAAGTCGGTTTTGTAGGCTTAAACTTGTCACAAGTCGGGTTTGTAGGCCTAAACTTGTCACAAGTCGGGTTTGTAGGCCTAAACTTGTCACAAGTCGGGTTTGTAAGCCTAAACTTGTCACAAGTCGGGTTAGTAAGCCTAAACTTGTCAAAAGTCGGGTTTGTAAGCCTAAACTTGTCACAAGTCGGGTTAGTAAGCCTAAACTTGTCACAAGTCGGGTTAGTAAGCCTAAACTTGTCAAAAGTCGGGTTTGTAAGACTAAACTTGTCACAAGCCGGGTTAGTAAGCCTGAACTTGTCACAAGTCGGGTTTGCAAGCCTAAACTTGTCACAAGTCGGGTTTGTAAGCCTAAACTTGTCACAAGTCGGGTTTGCAGGCCTAAACTTGTCACAAGTCGGGTTTGCAGGCCTCGACTTGTCACAAGTCGGGTTTGCAGGCCTAAATTTGTCACAAGTCGGGTTTGCAGGCCTAAACTTGTCACAAGTCGGGTTTGCAGGCCTCGACTTGTCACAAGTCGGGTTTTCAGGCCTAAACTTAACTTTATAAGCGTTTTGACTATTGTGTCTATGGGAATTAGCGCTCCTAAAGGGAAAATGTGTGGTCCTGAGCTGAGTTAGGTAGGCTTTCTTTTCATTGAAATAACCGGTTTTTATTTTGTTTTGGACCATTTTTTTCGGTTCACTGCTGTCCTGTTTTTCATCATGTCTGATTTTTTTTTAACTTTTATCTTGTTTCACTACATTCGTTCTTCACTTGGTTTCTATGGTAAATGTGTAGCGCTGGTCAGTTATCGATTTAACAGTTTTCGTTGCCCAAACAAATATAATTAAATCGATATAATAACTATATTTATTATCTAATTAACTATATTTAGGCACCGAAAAGTGGAAAATCGATAACTGACCAACGGTACACATTTACCGGGCACACTCTTTATGTTAGTCGCGGAATCTGTTTGCCTTTACGTTGGTCTTTACGCGGGCACACTCTTGGTGCACAGATTCCGCGTTCCCTCAACTCCATGCAAAATGGTTCACCCTTCCTCTCCTTGAACATCTTTCCTGTGGCAAGGGAGGCTGAAAATAACTTATATTCAATCAATCAATTAGGGGTTCGCTCTCTGAGAGATGCAAGCACAAAGTACACGTGATAAAATCACGTGCTATGTGCTATGTGTGGTCGGGAACTTCCAGAACTGAGCGGACGTGACAGGGCAGTATAGTGTTGTATTTGAGATGGGATCTTAATGCGTTGACGGCGATGGGTTAAACTGAAGTTCAGTATTCAACTCAAATTTAAAGTCAAAAGTTGATAGCCATTTTATAAGCACCAAACATTAACTGGGTGGTTCAAACACCATTAATTTTAAAATATTATTGAATTTTTCCAAACGACGTATCGATGGGCCGCATCGCAAAAAACGTCTTACAGCAACATGGTGAGGACATCCTCAGCCTCGCTTATTACATCTCGAGACAATGGTAACATGCTGGATGTGCGTCGTGGGGTTAGTGTGATTGTGGGATGGAAATTAATAACCCCCATGACACTAACACATACCAACCGTCAAGCATGCATGTAGATGCGTCATCACAGTGTGGTGTGTGTGAGTTTCATTTTTCAACTGGTTTTTACGTGTATTATCAAACCTGGATTACGCAACAAAGGAAAAAAATACCAACTATTCCCTCACTCACCTTTGGTAACTATTGACATGGGTATTACGATACCCACGTATGTATATCAACTAAGGACACTTACGTTAAGGTATTTTAAAAACCAATGAGGATTTTGTATCATCTTTATTAGAACTTAACTGTCATTTTTAATTCTTTCTGTATTTCTCTATGTATTTCTTTAATTTAGTTTAATTTTAATTTCATTCTTTATTTACTTCTTATGTATACAGTACATAAATACTTGAAATTTCTTCTAAAGCAGTTAAAGTGTTCCTATGCCTTCTGAAAGTCGCACAAGTATAACTAAGAATTTACAGAAGTGTTTACACAAATGTTTAACGCTTCGACTGCGACGTGCGCCACCGGTGGTACACGGAGATAATTTTCATTATGCTGCTGACCGGCCAGTAGTCGCCAACTCAATTTTCATAAATATTCAAACAAAGCTAAATGAAGACACGATCCAGTTCATGTTTGGTATTTTCAAAATAGCTTACTACAATTGACTTTGAATTTGAGTTTGGCGTTGAACTTAATGTTTAGTTGCCGCAGTCAAAGTGTTGAAGAATTGTTACAAGTTTCTGATGAAAGTGTGAACTACTACTGTACAAAACAGACAGCAACATCGTCGGGTCTACACGACGGCCGACAGCCCCGACACGTCGTGCTGAGCGGCCACACGGCGTCGGTGACTGCCCTGGCGGTGGCGGACAGCGGCCACGTCGCGGTGTCCGCCGAAGAAGGACAGCCGGCAGGCCGGGTGAGTGTCCACCAAGGTGGAGGAAACAAGGTAGGGTCATTTCTATGGGGGAAAATACACCTCCTCTTGTTAGGCCAGCCAATAGAAAGGCTTTATTTCAAACAAACTTTATGACGTCACCATTGCGACATGTCGTTAGGCCAATAGTGGAGACGGATTTGGGGCCAGCAGTGTTGCCAGATGCAATGTGAGCGCTGCTATTGGTTCGTTGCCGTGACGTCAGCATTGCCACACGGTCGGCAAAAAATGACTGGTTTGACTCTACCTTGTTTCTTCTACCGACATTATCGCTTTATCCCTTCCGTAGCAAATTTTTTTCATGCTTTAACCCTTGACCGTCAAAGTGTATTTCAAAGTCTACTTTCATGAACAGCTCTACTATATTTTATTCCTTGTGAAGTTTGTGCCCTAATGTGTTCTTCGAAGTTCGTTGTTGAGTAGCAGTCACTTCCTCGTTGTGATGTCGGTGACTACATGATGCCTGTGCCAGTTTAGTGATGGTGGTTGTGATAACGGTAATGTGAGTACAAAATTCTTTTTAACA
Source organism: Morinoia aosen (assembly GCA_030386875.1). Lineage (NCBI taxonomy): Eukaryota > Metazoa > Arthropoda > Malacostraca > Amphipoda > Talitridae > Morinoia > Morinoia aosen. The sequence goes on from CM059565.1 coordinate 17,887,400, forward strand.
CATTTTACAGGTGTATACGATACTTTTAGATGGTATTGAAAGGTTGACTGAGTTGTTTTTCAATTATGTAACTTTTAAAATTTGGATATATTTGTCCCGTTTGTAATCAAGGACCTTCGACAAATGGGACATACTTGTATAATATATATCCTATTTGTAAATTAATAAAGTTGCTGGACAATATATGTCCCAGTCGATACGGAACGGCTAACGCGTTGACGACGTTTTGTTGGTTGCTAGAGGGGGGATTTGTTATTCAATACAAACCTTAACTTTGATAATTTATTTGATAATTTATATTAATTGCAATTAAATCTTAGTTAGTTAGACTAATTGATAACTTAAATCTTTTTATTTTTAAATTTTGCCTTTAACCTGGCAACACACCAACCCTCGTATATATGTCGAATTTACACATTTTTATGTGCTATGAAATACACCAAATTGAGACGATACACGATTGTATTATGTTTACTCACACGCTTGTGTGCGTTACCACTGTCACCCCACCATCATCATTGAAACTATTCTTCTCCCACACCATCTCCACACCACCACACTACCCACCGCCAGCCCACCAACAACACACCACCAACACACCACCAACCCATCACCAACCCATCACCAACCCACCACCAACACACCACTCCACCCCCCTTCCTCCAAACCACCGTTCCCCCCCCACCGGACCCCCACACCACCCTAACACCACACCACCACCGCCGTATCACAGATACGCTGGAAGAAATTCCGCCAGATCGGAACCAAATCTCCCCGACGCTGTAATTTACGGGCCCCCGTCGGGCCGATGAGGATTTATTGATTTATAGACCAAGCAGGGAGGGGGGAATGGGGGAGGACATAAAGAGGGGGGGGGGGCATTTTGCAATTTGTGCCTTTGAAGTCCAATTAACGAGCAGTGCGAGACTGAACATTAGTGAGGCAGCCAATCTTCTTACCTCCCGTACGTGATCCGCCCGCACAACGAGGTGTATGTGTGGACCACACGACGTGTTTGTGTCTGTGTGTGTGTGTGTGTGTGTGTGTGTACGTGCTACTGTGTGTGTGTGTGTGTGTGTATGTGTACGTTATACCGTATGTGTGTGAGTACGTGCTACTGTTTGTGTTTGTGTACGTTCTACAGTTTGTGTCCAAGTGTGGAAACGTTCTACTGTTTTTGTGTGTGTGTGTGTACGTCCAACTGTTTTTGTGTGTGTGTACGTCCAACTGTTTGTGTGTGTACAGGTGTGGCCAATGATTTTAAAAGTTGTGAGTTTTTCTATTTTCTCATCAAACTAAGGAGTAGTGTTACGAAGTTTTTAATTGGTTGCTTCCTGAAAACATTATAAAGGATAAATAAAACACAAATTGCCCACAAACATTTTTTAATAACCTGCAAAATTGAAAAGTAATTATTCTCTATATTTGAAATGTTGGCCTCGCTTCTTCAAACATGTTCTGATGCGCTTTAGCATAATGTTAACTGATTTTTTATGATACATATTATGATCAAGGAACCTCCACTCTTCTTCAATTAATTAAAGCTCCAAGTTGCGCTGAATTATTTGGCTTTTTCTCGTTCACTCGACTTTGGTTGACCATAAATTTTCGATCGGATTCAGATCAGTTGAATTACCAGGCCAGGGACCTAAAATCTCCACTCGCGTCATCAAGGAACTTTTTTAACCTCTCCTGCACTATGACAGGGAGCGCCATCATTTTGGTAAGCCACTTTTTCGTCGGGAAACTGACCAGATATCGTTGGAAGGAGATGATGATCTTTTAAGACTTTCAAGTACCAGACCGAATTTGTTACTGTGAAGAGTGGCAGGATGCTTGACCGTTGGAACGACACCCTTCTTGTTGAATCTCTCGTCTTTTCTTTGCCGCACGAGGCTTTTTCCGAAGGTAGCACAAAGGGGAAACGGAGATTCATCGGAGAAAATGACTTTGCTGCATTGTTCTTCAGTCCAATGCTGGTACTTCCTGCAAAAATTGAGCCGATCTTTGATGTTCTTCGCCGTCAAAAGATCTTTCTTCGCAGCTCTCCTTGAAGCAAGTTCGTTGTCAGAGAGTCGACGTCGAACAATTCGCGCTGAGGCAGGGACGCCATCCCTCTCCTATTCTACCGTAAGCTCTGAACTGCTGGCAGTCCTTTCCCGTAACGAGTAGCGCACTAAAGCCCTATCTTGGCGAACCGACGACAATCTTTTCCTGCTAGGAGCTGTCTTCGCCTCTATGGATTTTGTCTCGTTGAATTGCTTTATCAATCTGTAGACAGTTGGCGGTGGTGCAAGTTGCTTGTCCTTTTCCTTTTTGCATTTACTTTTTGATAGACTACCGAGATACAGAAGAATGATCGTTTTCTAACTTCTTCCGAAATCACCATGATTTTTAATCTGGCAAAGAAAACATTTTTTAAAATCTAAATATAATAATTAAGCAAAGCATTCGAAAATGAACATGCCACTCATCGTAAAAACGATATTTTCATCAGTTCCATTACCCGTATAAGCTTTCAAACCAGCACAAATAGGTTTTTCGTATTTCATGGAAAATAAAATTGTTCAAATTTTTAGAAAATCTACATAATTTTATTTTACCCTCGCTTCTTAGTAATTTTGCCACATTATAGGACTGTATACGATTAGGCGCAAGTATATTTTGATATAACGCTGAAATGATATAAAGTTCTCAAACTCTTTGGCCACACCTGTATGTCCTACTGTTTGTTAGTGTGTGTGTACGTCCTACTATTTGTGCGTGTACATCCTTGTCAGCCACAACTATGAGGCACAACTGTGTCACAGCTGTGAGGCACAGCTGTGAGGCACAGCTGTGAGGCACAACTGTGTCACAGCTGTGAGGCACAGCTGTGAGGCACAGCTGTGAGGCACAACTGTGAGGCACAACTGTGAGGCACAACTGTGAGGCACAACTGTGAGGCACAACTGTGAGGCACAACTGTGAGGCACAACTGTGAGGCACAACTGTGAGGCACAACTGTGAGGCACAACTGTCAGGCACAGCTGTGAGGCACACCTGTCAGGCAAAACTGTCAGGCACAACTGTCAGGCACAGCTGTGAGGCATAGCTGTGAGGCACAACTGTGAGGCACAACTGTGAGGCACAACTGTGAGGCACAGCTGTGAGGCACAGCTGTGAGGCACAACTGTGTCACTGCTGTGAGGCACAACTGTGAGGCACAACTGTGAGGCACAACTGTGAGGCACAACTGTGAGGCACAACTGTGAGGCACAACTGTGAGGCACAACTGTGAGGCACAACTGTGAGGCACAGCTGTGAGGCACAGCTGTGAGGCACAGCTGTGAGGCACAGCTGTGAGGCACAACTGTGAGGCACAACTGTCAGGCACAACTGTCAGGCACAACTGTGAGGCACAACTGTGAGGCACAACTGTGAGGCACAACTGTGAGGCACAACTGTGAGGCACAACTGTGAGGCACAACTGTGAGGCACAGCTGTGAGGCACAGCTGTGAGGCACAGCTGTGAGGCACAGCTGTGAGGCACAGCTGTGAGGCACAGCTGTGAGGCACAGCTGTGAGGCACAGCTGTGAGGCACAGCTGTGAGGCACAACTGTGAGGCACAACTGTGAGGCACAACTGTGAGGCACAACTGTGAGGCACAACTGTGAGGCACAACTGTGAGGCACAACTGTGAGGCACAACTGTGAGGCACAAATGTGAGGCACAAATGTGAGGCACAAATGTGAGGCACAACTGTGAGGCACAACTGTGAGGCACAACTGTGAGGCACAACTGTGAGGCACAACTGTGAGGCACAACTGTGAGGCACAAATGTGAGGCACAACTGTGATGCACAACTGTGAGGCACAGCTGTGAGGCACAGCTGTGAGGCACAGCTGTGAGGCACAGCTGTGAGGCACAGCTGTGAGGCACAGCTGTGAGGCACAGCTGTGAGGCACAGCTGTGAGGCACAGCTGTGAGGCACAGCTGTGAGGCACAACTGTGAGGCACAGCTGTGAGGCACAACTGTGAGGCACAACTGTGAGGCACAACTGTGAGGCACAACTGTGAGGCACAACTGTGAGGCACAACTGTGAGGCACAACTGTGAGGCACAACTGTGAGGCACAGCTGTGAGGCACACCTGTCAGGCAAAACTGTCAGGCACAACTGTCAGGCACAGCTGTGAGGCACAGCTGTGAGGCACAGCTGTGAGGCACAGCTGTGAGGCACAACTGTGAGGCACAACTGTGAGGCACAACTGTGAGGCACAGCTGTGAGGCACAGCTGTGAGGCACAACTGTGTCGCAGCTGTGAGGCACAACTGTGAGGCACAACTGTGAGGCACAACTGTGAGGCACAACTGTGAGGCACAACTGTGAGGCACAACTGTGAGGCACAACTGTGAGGAACAACTGTGAGGCACAACTGTGAGGCACAGCTGTGAGGCACAGCTGTGAGGCACAGCTGTGAGGCACAGCTGTGAGGCACAACTGTGAGGCACAACTGTGAGGCACAACTGTCAGGCACAACTGTCAGGCACAACTGTGAGGCACAACTGTGAGGCACAACTGTGAGGCACAACTGTGAGGCACAACTGTGAGGCACAACTGTGAGGCACAACTGTGAGGCACAGCTGTGAGGCACAGCTGTGAGGCACAGCTGTGAGGCACAGCTGTGAGGCACAGCTGTGAGGCACAGCTGTGAGGCACAGCTGTGAGGCACAGCTGTGAGGCACAGCTGTGAGGCACAGCTGTGAGGCACAGCTGTGAGGCACAGCTGTGAGGCACAACTGTGAGGCACAACTGTGAGGCACAACTGTGAGGCACAACTGTGAGGCACAACTGTGAGGCACAACTGTGAGGCACAACTGTGAGGCACAACTGTGAGGCACAAATGTGAGGCACAAATGTGAGGCACAAATGTGAGGCACAACTGTGAGGCACAACTGTGAGGCACAACTGTGAGGCACAACTGTGAGGCACAACTGTGAGGCACAACTGTGAGGCACAACTGTGAGGCACAACTGTGATGCACAACTGTGAGGCACAACTGTGAGGCACAGCTGTGAGGCACAGCTGTGAGGCACAGCTGTGAGGCACAGCTGTGAGGCACAGCTGTGAGGCACAGCTGTGAGGCACAGCTGTGAGGCACAGCTGTGAGGCACAACTGTGAGGCACAGCTGTGAGGCACAACTGTGAGGCACAACTGTGAGGCACAACTGTGAGGCACAACTGTGAGGCACAACTGTGAGGCACAACTGTGAGGCACAACTGTGAGGCACAACTGTGAGGCACAGCTGTGAGGCACAGCTGTGAGGCACAGCTGTGAGGCACAGCTGTGAGGCACAGCTGTGAGGCACAGCTGTGAGGCACAGCTGTGAGGCACAGCTGTGAGGCACAGCTGTGAGGCACAGCTGTGAGGCACAGCTGTGAGGCACAGCTGTGAGGCACAGCTGTGAGGCACAGCTGTGAGGCACAGCTGTGAGGCACAACTGTTAGGCACAACTGTTACGCACAACTGTGAGGCACAACTGTGAGGCACAACTGTGAGGCACAACTGTGAGGCACAGCTGTGAGGCACAGCTGTGAGGCACAGCTGTGAGGCACAGCTGTGAGGCACAACTGTCAGGCACAGCTGTGAGGCACAGCTGTGAGGCACAACTGTGAGGCACAACTGTCAGGCACAGCTGTGAGGCACAGCTGTGAGGCACAGCTGTGAGGCACAGCTGTGAGGCACAGCTGTGAGGCACAGCTGTGAGGCACAGCTGTGAGGCACAGCTGTGAGGCACAGCTGTGAGGCACAACTGTGAGGCACAGCTGTGAGGCACAACTGTGAGGCACAACTGTCAGGCACAGCTGTGAGGCACAGCTGTGAGGCACAGCTGTGAGGCACAGCTGTGAGGCACAGCTGTGAGGCACAGCTGTGAGGCACAACTGTGAGGCACAACTGTCAGGCACAGCTGTGAGGCACAGCTGTGAGGCACAGCTGTGAGGCACAGCTGTGAGGCACAGCTGTGAGGCACAACTGTGAGGCACAGCTGTGAGGCACAGCTGTGAGGCACAACTGTCAGGTCTTATACAAATAATTTTTGGCAAAATGTGACTGTTGAAATATACTGGAAAATACTAAATTTATTCTTGTGCTAGTGGTATCAGCGATACGAATTTACACAGCCTTCTTATATATATCTCCAAACGTCATATTTAAGTGTTCTTTTATTACGCGTTCTTTTTTAAAGGTTCTTTTACCAAGTGTTTTTGATTTTCTGTTGATTCCATGATGGTACCTATGTAATTCTTTTTTGAGCACCTGTTCTGACTTGGATATCGTGTTATCCTGGGAACAGAAGAAACTACACCAAAGATTTATATTGTAGGTGAGATGGTTACGTCACCGCAACACCCGTCTCTCACTGCCCTGCAGCGCGCGCAGTTTCCGCGCTTCAATGTTCCTTTTCATATTAGGTTTTTTCGATGATTTTGTGTTGAACTTCCTCCTCTTTCCCTCTCCCCTCTTCCTCTATCTCCCTCCCCTCTTCCCTTCCCTCTCTCCTTATCCCCTCCCTTCCCCTCTCCCCTCTCTCCCCTCTCTTCCCCTCTCTTCCCCTCTCTTCCCCTCTCCCCTCTCTTCCCCTCTCCCCTCTCTCCCCTCTCTTCCCCTCTCCCCTCTCCCCTCTCTTCCCCTCTCCCCTCTCCCCTCTCTTCCCTTCTCCCTTCCCTCTACCCCCCCCCTCCCCTCCCCCATCTCCCACTAAAGGGGAGAACAACTCCCCAATATGGCGGGACGCAATCAAACAATCACCCACCAGTTGTATAATTACCTCTCAATCGCCGCACAAAAACCCCGATCGATTGCATGCGCGGCTCTGTAGTGATATTCCGCTCCGCTTGAACAGCTTTGTTTACATGCGAGGGCTGGTTTTTGTGATGCATCTCCGTACTCGGCAGATATTAACGAGCATTTGCTACTGATAACGACTCCTAAGTTTAAATTATAACTTCCTAGTACGGCATTCATAATTGCGCTATAATAGTACCCCCGGAGTTTTTATCAGGAATGACCTCAAGCAATTTTAGGCGATGTCAAGGAAGGGTTTTTGGCTACGTGACGAAATTTGCTTTTGGTCTTCTGAGAGATGAGTTGAGTGGGTTTGAACTTTGATTTCAGGGATCCTAGTGAATACTCATGGATCCTATATACTTAAATTACTACCTGCAACTGATCAGTCGTACAAGTATTGACCACAATGAGCCTGTATCCTAGATACTCACAATACTGCCAGCTGTGCCCTGCAGCTGATCAGTCGTACAAGTACTGACTACAATGACCCCTCAGGGGGATACAATTAATGTATCTATGGGAATTGGCGCTCCCAGGGGGATAATGTGTGGGCCCGAGCTAAAGGTTAGGTAGGCTTTCTTTTTTGTTAAAATAGAATAGGATTTTGTTTTGTTACGGACCATCTTTTTTCGGTTCACTGCTGTCCTGTTTTTTCAGCACCTACTACTTTCTTCTTCAACTTTGACCTTGTTTCATGAACTTCTTTCTCATCTTACTGTTTCTATGCCTTTTCTGCATAGATTCCACGTTCCCTTAACTCCATACTAAATGGTGCCTTCTTCCTTCCTCTCTTTGGATCTCATTTGTTGAGGATAGGGAGGCTTAAACTAACTAATAATCTAATCTAATCTAATCTGACTACAATGAGCTTGTATCCTAGATACTCACAATACTGCCAGCTGTGCCCTGCAGCTGATCAGTCGTACAAGTACTGACCACAATGAGCTCGTATCCTAGATACTCACAATACTGCCAGCTGTACCCTGCAGCTGATCAGTCGTACAAGTACTGACCACAATGAGCTCGTATCCTAGATACTCACAATACTGCCAGCTGTGCCTTGCAGCTGATCAGTCGTACAAGTACCGACTACAATGAGCTTGTATCCTAGATACTCACAATACTGCCAGCTGTGCCCTGCAGCTGATCAGTCGTACAAGTACTGACCACAATGAGCTCGTATCCTAGATACTCACAATACTGCCAGCTGTACCCTGCAGCCGATCAGTCGTACAAGTACTGACCACAATGAGCTCGTATCCTAGATACTCACAATACTGCCAGCTGTGCCCTGCAGCTGATCAGTCGTACAAGTACTGACCACAATGAGCTCGTATCCTAGATACTCACAATACTGCCAGCTGTACCCTGCAGCTGATCAGTCGTACAAGTACTGACCACAATGAGCTTGTATCCTAGATACTCACAATACTGCCAGCTGTGCCCTGCAGCTGATCATTCGTACAAGTACTGACCACAATGAGCTCGTATCCTAGATACTCACAATACTGCCAGCTGTACCCTGCAGCTGATCAGTCGTACAAGTACTGACCACAATGAGCTTGTATCCTAGATACTCACAATACTGCCAGCTGTGCCCTGCAGCTGATCAGTCGTACAAGTACTGACCACAATGAGCTTGTATCCTAGATACTCACAATACTGCCAGCTGTGCCCTGCAGCTGATCAGTCGTACAAGTACTGACATGAGCTCGTATCCTAGATACTCACAATACTGCCAGCTGTGCCTTGCAGCTGATCAGTCGTACAAGTACTGACATGAGCTCGTATCCTAGATACTCACAATACTGCCAGCTGTACCCTGCAGCTGATCAGTCGTACAAGTACTGACATGAGCTCGTATCCTAGATACTCACAATACTGCCAGCTGTGCCCTGCAGCTGATCAGTCGTACAAGTACTGACATGAGCTCGTATCCTAAATACTCACAATACTGCCAGCTGTGCCTTGCAGCTGATCAGTCGTACAAGTACTGACATGAGCTCGTATCCTAGATACTCACAATACTGCCAGCTGTGCCTTGCAGCTGATCAGTCGTACAAGTACTGACATGAGCTCGTATCCTAGATACTCACAATACTGCCAGCTGTGCCTTGCAGCTGATCAGTCGTACAAGTACTGACATGAGCTCGTATCCTAGATACTCACAATACTGCCAGCTGTGCCTTGCAGCTGATCAGTCGTACAAGTACTGACATGAGCTCGTATCCTAGATACTCACAATACTGCCAGCTGTGCCTTGCAGCTGATCAGTCGTACAAGTACTGACATGAGCTCGTATCCTAGATACTCACAATACTGCCAGCTGTGCCCTGCAGCTGATCAGCCGTACAAGTACTGACATGAGCTCGTATCCTAGATACTCACAATACTGCCAGCTGTGCCTTGCAGCTGATCAGTCGTACATGTACTGACATGAGCTCGTATCCTAGATACTCACAATACTGCCAGCTGTGCCTTGCAGCTGATCAGTCGTACAAGTACTGACATGAGCTCGTATCCTAGATACTCACAATACTGCCAGCTGTGCCTTGCAGCTGATCAGTCGTACATGTACTGACATGAGCTCGTATCCTAAATACTCACAATACTGCCAGCTGTGCCCTGCAGCTGATCAGTCGTACAAGTACTGACATGAGCTCGTATCCTAGATACTCACAATACTGCCAGCTGTGCCCTGCAGCTGATCAGTCGTACAAGTACTGACATGAGCTCGTATCCTAGATACTCACAATACTGCCAGCTGTGCCCTGCAGCTGATCAGTCGTACAAGTACTGACATGAGCTCGTATCCTAGATACTCACAATACTGCCAGCTGTGCCCTGCAGCTGATCAGTCGTACAAGTACTGACATGAGCTCGTATCCTAGATACTCACAATACTGCGAGCTGTGCCTTGCAGCTGATCAGTCGTACAAAAACGCACGATCTGAACGCTTTTAATGCGTGGAAATGATTTTAAGCCGCACCATTTCAAAATAGGAATGAAGAAATTAACGTCTGATGAATGCACTATATGAATGAAGCGTGAAGTGTAGAGCAAAGTTTCAAAATATCTGTGAGAAGTGACGGTTGCGTTATGCAAAAATGGCATGGCGCACAAGTGTAGTAGTTCAGCATTTTGCTCGTTTTTCGTAACTTGGTTTATGCCATTTCTGGCACGGGGTTGATACAGGAGTGTATTAATTTCGAGTTAATACATGAAGAGTTAATACATGAAGACTTAATACATGAAGAGTTAATACATGAAGACTTAATAAATGAAGACTTAATACATGAAGACTTAATACATGAAGACTTGATACATGAAGACTTAATACATGAAGACTTAATACATGAAGACTTAATACATGAAGACTTAATACATGAAGACTTAATACATGAAGACTTAATAAATGAAGACTTAATACATGAAGAGTTAATACATGAAGACTTAATACATGAAGACTTAATACATGAAGACTTAATACATGAAGACTTAATAAATGAAGACTTAATACATGAAGACTTAATACATGAAGACTTAATACATGAAGACTTAATACATAAAGACTTAATACATAAAGACTTAATACATAAAGACTTAATACATGAAGACTTAATACATGAAGACTTAATACATGAAGACTTAATACATGAAGAGTTAATACATGAAGACTTAATACATGAAGACTTAATACATGAAGACTTAATACATGAAGACTTAATACATGAAGACTTAATACATGAAGACTTAATACATGAAGACTTAATACATAAAGACTTAATACATGAAGAGTTCATACATGAAGACTTAATACATGAAGACTTAATACATGAAGACTTAATACATGAAGACTTAATACATGAAGACTTAATACATGAAGACTTAATACATGAAGACTTAATACATGAAGAGTTAATACGTGAAGACTTAATACGTGAAGACTTAATACGTGAAGACTTAATACGTGAAGGCTTAATACATAAAGACTTAATACATAAAGACTTAATACATAAAGACTTAATACATAAAGACTTAATACATAAAGACTTAATACATAAAGACTTAATACATAAAGACTTAATACATAAAGACTTAATACATAAAGACACAATACATAAAGACTTAATACATGAAGACTTAATACATGAAGACTTAATACATGAAGATTTAATACATGAAGATTTAATACATGAAGATTTAATACATGAAGACTTAATACATGAAGACTTAATACATGAAGACTTAATACATGAAGACTTAATACATAAAGACTTAATACATAAAGACTTAATACATAAAGACTTAATACATAAAGACTTAATACATAAAGACTTAATACATAAAGACTTAATACATAAAGACTTAATACATAAAGACTTAATACATAAAGACTTAATACATAAAGACACAATACATAAAGACTTAATACATGAAGACTTAATACATGAAGACTTAATACATGAAGATTTAATACATGAAGATTTAATACATGAAGATTTAATACATGAAGATTTAATACATGAAGACTTAATACATGAAGACTTAATACATGAAGATTTAATACATGAAGATTTAATACATGAAGATTTAATACATGAAGACTTAATACATGAAGACTTAATACATGAAGACTTAATACATGACGACTTAATACATGAAGACTTAATACATGAAGACTTAATACATGAAGACTTAATACATGAAGACTTAATACATGAAGATTTAATACATGAAGATTTAATACATGAAGACTTAATACATGAAGACTTAATACATGAAGACTTAATACATGAAGATTTAATACATGAAGATTTAATACATGAAGATTTAATACATGAAGACTTAATACATGAAGACTTAATACATGAAGACTTAATACATGACGACTTAATACATGAAGACTTAATACATGAAGATTTAATACATGAAGATTTAATACATGAAGACTTAATACATGAAGACTTAATACATGAAGACTTAATACATGACGACTTAATACATGAAGACTTAATACATGAAGACTTAATACATGAAGACTTAATACATAAAGACTTAATACATAAAGACACAATACATAAAGACTTAATACATGAAGACTTAATACATGAAGACTTAATACATGAAGATTTAATACATGAAGATTTAATACATGAAGATTTAATACATGAAGATTTAATACATGAAGACTTAATACATGAAGACTTAATACATGAAGACTTAATACATGAAGATTTAATACATGAAGATTTAATACATGAAGATTTAATACATGAAGACTTAATACATGAAGACTTAATACATGAAGACTTAATACATGACGACTTAATACATGAAGACTTAATACATAAACTTGAGAGGTTATTCCCTGAGGCGAATCTCGCACTACTCAGAACTCCACCAGCGCAAGCAAGGCAATACCACAAAAAAGGAAGATGTGAGGTGCCGGCGGGTGTAAGTGGTAGAGAGTGGTGCCTGCGCTGTGGTAATGGGCGCGTCTAATGCGACGCGGGCCTGATCAAAGGATCAGATCCTATACTGGGTGTTGTGAGAACCCTCTTTGTCATGAATGTATTCTAGGAATGTTTTTACTATACGTAAGTTTTTTTTGCTGTACTCGGTGTGTATCTCTTCTCTTCGTGCTCGGGTTATTTTAGTATTTTGCCTAATTCCTGCCTTCCTCGCCTTTTTTCTAACTTTTATCCATGAATTTTTCTTTTTTATGTTTTTCCTTTTCTTTTTCCTAATATGTTTTCTCTTTTCTAACTTCGTTCCTTTCCTCTTTTCTAATTTTTTTCCCTTTTAACTTTTTCTTTTTTCTAACTTTTTCCCTAATTATCTCTCTTTCTAAATATTCCCCCGTTGCCCCTAAGTTGAGGAAGCTCGAACTAACTCATCTAACTCATCTCTGCTCGAACTAACTCATCTAACTCATCTCTGCTCGAACTAACTCATCTAACTCATCTCTGCTCGAACTAACTCCTCTAACTCATCTCTGCTCGACCTAACTCATCTAACTCATCTCTGCTCGAACTAACTCATCTAACTCATCTCTGCTCGAACTAACTCATCTAACTCATCTCAGCTCGAACTAACTCATCTAACTCATCTCTGCTCGAACTAACTCATCTAACTCATCTCTGCTCGAACTAACTCATCTAACTCATCTCGGCTCGAACTACCTCATCTAACTCATCTCTGCTCGAACTAACTCCTCTAACTCATCTCTGCTCGAACTAACTCATCTAACTCATCTCTGCTCGAACTAACTCATCTAACTCATCTCGGCTCGAACTAACTCCTCTAACTCATCTCTGCTCGAACTAACTCATCTAACTCATCTCAGCTCGAACTAACTCATCTAACTCATCCCTGCTCGAACTAACTCATCTAACTCATCTCTGCTCGAACTAACTCATCTAACTCATCTCTGCTCGAACTAACTCATCTAACTCATATCTGCTCGAACTAACTTCTCTAACTCATCTCTGCTCGAACTAACTCATCTAACTCATCTCTGCTCGAACTAACTCATCTAACTCATCTCTGCTCGAACTAACTCATCTAACTCATCTCTGCTCGAACTAACTCATCTCTGCACGAACTAACTCATCTAACTCATCTCTGCTCGAACTAACTCATCTAACTCATCTCTGCTCGAACTAACTCATCTAACTCATCTCTGCTCGAACTAACTCCTCTAACTCATCTCGGCTCGAACTAACTCATCTAACTAATCTCTGCTCGAACTAACTCCTCTAACTCATCTCTGCACGAACTAACTCATCTAACTCATCTCTGCTCGAACTAACTCATCTAACTCATCTCTGCTCGAACTAACTCATCTAACTCATCTCGGCTCGAACTAACTCATCTAACTCATCTCGGCTCGAACTAACTCATCTAACTCATCTCTGCTCGAACTAACTCATCTAACTCATCTCTGCTCGAACTAACTCATCTAACTCATCTCTGCTCGAACTAACTCATCTAACTCATCTCTGCTCGAACTAACTCATCTAACTCATCTCTGCTCGAACTAACTCCTCTAACTCATCTCGGCTCGAACTAACTCATCTAACTCATCTCTGCTCGAACTAACTCATCTAACTCATCTCTGCTCGAACTAACTCATCTAACTCATCTCTGCTCGAACTAACTCATCTAACTCATCTCGGCTCGAACTAACTCATCTAACTCATCTCGGCTCGAACTAACTCATCTAACTCATCTCTGCTCGAACTAACTCATCTAACTCATCTCTGCTCGAACTAACTCATCTAACTCATCTCTGCTCGAACTAACTCATCTAACTCATCTCTGCTCGAACTAACTCATCTAACTCATCTCGGCTCGAACTAACTCATCTAACTCATCTCTGCTCGAACTAACTCCTCTAACTCATCTCTGCTCGAACTAACTCATCTAACTCATCTCTGCTCGAACTAACTCATCTAACTCATCTCTGCTCGAACTAACTCATCTAACTCATCTCTGCTCGAACTAACTCATCTAACTCATCTCTGCTCGAACTAACTCCTCTAACTCATCTCTGCTCGAACTAACTCATCTAACTCATCTCTGCTCGAACTAACTCATCTAACTCATCTCGGCTCGAACTAACTCATCTAACTCATCTCTGCTCGAACTAACTCCTCTAACTCATCTCTGCTCGAACTAACTCATCTAACTCATCTCGGCTCGAACTAACTCATCTAACTCATCTCGGCTCGAACTAACTCATCTAACTCATCTCGGCTCGAACTAACTCATCTAACTCATCTCGGCTCGAACTAACTCCTCTAACTCATCTCTGCTCGAACTAACTCATCTAACTCATCTCGGCTCGAACTAACTCATCTAACTCATCTCGGCTCGAACTAACTCATCTAACTCATCTCGGCTCGAACTAACTCATCTAACTCATCTCTGCTCGAACTAACTCCTCTAACTCATCTCTGCTCGAACTAACTCATCTAACTCATCTCTGCTCGAACTAACTCCTCTAACTCATCTCTGCTCGAACTAACTCATCTAACTCATCTCAGCTCGAACTAACTCATCTAACTCATCTCGGCTCGAACTAACTCATCTAACTCATCTCGGCTCGAACTAACTCATCTAACTCATCTCTGCTCGAACTAACTCATCTAACTCACCTCTGCTCGAACTAACTCATCTAACTCATCTCTGCTCGAACTAACTCCTCTAACTCATCTCAGCTCGAACTAACTCATCTAACTCATCTCTGCTCGAACTAACTCATCTAACTCATCTCGGCTCGAACTAACTCATCTAACTCATCTCAGCTCGAACTAACTCATCTAACTCATCTCTGCTCGAACTAACTCATCTAACTCATCTCGGCTCGAACTAACTCCTCTAACTCATCTCTGCTCGAACTAACTCATCTAACTCATCTCGGCTCGAACTAACTCATCTAACTCATCTCGGCTCGAACTAACTCATCTAACTCATCTCTGCTCGAACTAACTCATCTAACTCATCTCTGCTCGAACTAACTCATCTAACTCATCTCTGCTCGAACTAACTCCTCTAACTCATCTCAGCTCGAACTAACTCATCTAACTCATCTCTGCTCGAACTAACTCATCTAACTCATCTCTGCTCGAACTAACTCATCTAACTCATCTCTGCTCGAACTAACTCATCTAACTCATCTCTGCTCGAACTAACTCCTCTAACTCATCTCAGCTCGAACTAACTCCTCTAACTCATCTCGGCTCGAACTAACTCATCTAATTCATCTCTGCTCGAACTAACTCATCTAACTCATCTCTGCTCGAACTAACTCATCTAACTCATCTCTGCTCGAACTAACTCATCTAACTCATCTCTGCTCGAACTAACTCCTCTAACTCATCTCAGCTCGAACTAACTCATCTAACTCATCTCTGCTCGAACTAACTCATCTAACTCATCTCTGCTCGAACTAACTCATCTAACTCATCTCTGCTCGAACTAACTCATCTAACTCATCTCAGCTCGAACTAACTCATCTAACTCATCTCTGCTCGAACTAACTCATCTAACTCATCTCGGCTCGAACTAACTCCTCTAACTCATCTCTGCTCGAACTAACTCATCTAACTCATCTCGGCTCGAACTAACTCATCTAACTCATCTCGGCTCGAACTAACTCATCTAACTCATCTCTGCTCGAACTAACTCATCTAACTCATCTCGGCTCGAACTAACTCATCTAACTCATCTCGGCTCGAACTAACTCATCTAACTCATCTCTGCTCGAACTAACTCATCTAACTCATCTCGGCTCGAACTAACTCATCTAACTCATCTCTGCTCGAACTAACTCATCTAACTCATCTCGGCTCGAACTAACTCATCTAACTCATCTCTGCTCGAACTAACTCATCTAACTCATCTCTGCTCGAACTAACTCATCTAACTCATCTCGGCTCGAACTAACTCATCTAACTCATCTCTGCTCGAACTAACTCATCTAACTCATCTCTGCTCGAACTAACTCATCTAACTCATCTCTGCTCGAACTAACTCATCTAACTCATCTCTGCTCGAACTAACTCATCTAACTCATCTCTGCTCGAACTAACTCATCTAACCAACAACGACAGCTTTTCAGCGCGTGAATTCAAATCTCCCAGAAACTGTTCTGAAATAAATTGGAGTTTCTTTTAATTTAATTGAAATTTCTTTAAAATTCAATTCTGAACGATAAATTTAGCACTTCCACAGCGCTATATATAACTTTAGTTCAATATTGAACTCAAATTCTAAGTCAATTGTAGCGAGCTATTTTATAAATAGCAAACGTTAACTGGATCATACCATCACTTCGTTTTGATGAAGTATTTATGAAAATTGTCGTGACTACTGGTCGGTGAGCACTATTATGAAAACTACCCGAGTGACCACCGGTGGTTCACGTCGCAGTCAAAGGGTTAATTGGTATTACAAACACATAGAAGTGAGTAAAGGTCATAATCTTTGTCATAGTCCATCGTGAAATTGATGAAATTCTTTCGAAGTCCTTCACATTCAAAGCATTTTTAGTCAGGAATACAACGCACGCCGGGGGATACAACTATTGTAGTTTTCGGAATTAGCTCTCATAGGGGGAATATGTTAAGTCCTGAGTTGAAGACTAGCTAAATCTAGGTTGAAATAAAATAGGATTTTTTTATTGTCACCAATTATTTTTGTTCGGTTCACTGCTGTCCTGTTTTCAGTCCCGTTTCTTTTTCTACTTTTATCTTCTTTCCTAAACTCCTTTCTGAACTTATTGTTTTTTTTTCTTTCTGAACTTATTGTTTTTTTTCTTTCTGAACTTATTGTTTTTTTTCTTTCTGAACTTATTGTTTCTTTTTCTTTCTGAGCTTATTGTTTTTTTTTCTTTCTGAACTTATTGTTTCTTTTTCTTTCTGAACTTGTTTTTCTTTTCTTTCTGAACTTATTGTTTTTTTTTCTTTCTGAACTAATTGTTTTTTTTCTCTCTGAGCTTATTGTTTTTTTCTTTCTGAACTTATTTTTTTTTTTTTTCTGAACTTGTTTTTCTTTTCTTTCTGAACTTATTGTTTTTTTTTCTTTCTGAACTTATTGTTTCTTTTTCTTTCTGAACTTATTGTTTTTTTTCTCTCTGAGCTTATTGTTTTTTTCTTTCTGAACTTATTTTTTTTTTTTTCTGAACTTGTTTTTCTTTTCTTTCTGAACTTATTGTTTTTTTTTCTTTCTGAACTTATTGTTTCTTTTTCTTTCTGAACTTATTGTTTTTTTTCTCTCTGAGCTTATTGTTTTTTTCTTTCTGAATTTATTGTTTTTTTTCTCTCTGAGCTTATTGTTTTTTTCTTTCTGAACTTATTGTTTTTTTTCTCTCTGAGCTTATTGTTTTTTTCTTTCTGAATTTATTGTTTTTTTTTCTTTCTGAACTTATTGTTTTTCTTTTCTTTCTGAACTTATTGTTTTTTTTTCTTTCTGAACTTATTGTTTTTCTTTTCTTTCTGAACTTATTGTTTTTCTTTTCTTTCTGAACTTATTGTTTTTCTTTTCTTTCTGAACTTATTGTTTCTTTTTCTTTCTGAACTTATTGTTTTTTTTCTCTCCGAGCTTATTGTTTTTTTCTTTCTGAACTTATTGTTTTTTTTTTCTTTCTGAACTTATTGTTTTTTTTTTCTTTCTGAACTTATTGTTTTTTTTTTCTTTCTGAACTTGTTGTTTTTTTTTCTTTCTGAACTTATTGTTTTTTTTTTCTTTCTGAACTTATTGTTTTTTTTTTCTTTCTGAACTTATTGTTTTTCTTTTCTTTCTGAACTTGTTGTTTTTGTTTCTTTCTGAACTTATTGTTTTTTTTCTTTCTGAACTTATTGTTTTTTTTTCTTTCTGAACTTATTGTTTTTTTTTCTTTCTGAACTTATTGTTTTTTTTCTTTCTGAACTTATTGTTTTTTTTTCTTTCTGAACTTATTGTTTTTTTTCTTTCTGAACTTATTGTTTTTTTTTCTTTCTGAACTTTTTGTTTTTTTTTCTTTCTGAACTTATTGTTTTTTTTTCTTTCTGAACTCATTGTTTTTTTTCTTTCTGAACTTATTGTTTTTTTTTCTTTCTGAACTTTTTGTTTTATTTTCTTTCTGAACTTATTGTTTTTTTTTCTTTCTGAACTTTTTGTTTTTTTTCTTTCTGAACTTATTGTTTTTTTTCTTTCTGAACTTATTGTTTCTCTGCACCATGTGCATAGAAAACAGGTTCCTTTAAATTCACACTAAAAGGCGTTTCCCCTCTTTGGAACACCTTTTCTGCGGCCAGGGATGTTTAAATTATCAAATTCAGATTACATTCATACACAACGCTGGAATTCAGGAATTGTTTCTCACTTCGCAAGGAAAACCAAAATAAATTTTAGACGAAAAAAATTACAATTTTTTTCCAAATATCCATTGCAAGCTTCACAAACACACGAACTAACGGACATGTAAACAACAGCGGAGAAAACGTGCGTTCCCCGCACCACCAGGGATGGGTTGAGATCAGGCGGGTGTGGGGGCTGATTGTGTGCTCTGCGTGGGAGGCCGCCGCTCCCTAATGCTCCCCCTCCTCCCCCCACCGTACCCCTTACCCTCGGTACTGAACATCACCCCCGGCATGACCCCCAACCCCGGCATGACCCCCAACCCCGGCATGACCTCCCTACGTAATTACTAGTATCAGAGCATCGAAGCGGAGTGGCGACTTGCCTTGTGTTGTGTTTGTGTGTGCCACACGGTATTGTGTAGTGTGTAAGTATGTCATACTGTAAGTACTCTAATACTGTCCTGCGTAATTGTCTGTGTGCTGTTATGCTATAGTACACAGCACTGTACAGCACACAGCACTGTACAGCACACAGCACTGCACAGAACACAGATTAATTTGGTAGCAACGGTTATCAGAGGGGGCTCGAATTGCTTCTCCTCCTCCTCCTATTTCTCTCCACCCTTTCATCCCCATTCTCCCCTTCCTCATCCCCATCCTCATCCCCATCCTCCTCCTCCTCCCCCTGTCCCCCATCCTCCTCCCCCTCCTCCTCCCCTCCCCACGTTTTGAGGTCACAGCGGTTGCCGCCTCATAATTTCTGTATCCAAGATACGTGACGTCATGTACCAGGTGCCCTCTCATGGTACCTCCAGGCACCGGGTGTGGAAGTGCCCTTTCATGGTACCTCCAGGCACCGGGTGTGGAGGTGCCCTCTCATGGTACCTCCAGGCACCGGGTGTGGAAGTGCCCTTTCATGGTACCTCCAGGCACCGGGTGTGGAGGTGCCCTCTCATGGTACCTCCAGGCACCGGGTGTGGAAGTGCCCTTTCATGGTACCTCCAGGCACCGGGTGTGGAGGTGCCCTCTCATGGTACCTCCAGGCACCGGGTGTGGAGGTGCCCTCTCATGGTACCTCCAGGCACCGGGTGTGGAGGTGCCCTCTCATGGTACCTCCAGGCACCGGGTGTGGAGGTGCCCTCTCATGGTACCTCCAGGCACCGGATGTGGAGGTGCCCTCTCATGGTACCTCCAGGCACCGGATGTGGAGGTGCCCTCTCATGGTACCTCCAGGCACCGGGTGTGGAGGTGCCCTCTCATGGTACCTCCAGGAACCGGATGTGGAGGTGCCCTCTCATGGTACCTCCAGGCACAGGGTGTGGAGGTGCCCTCTCATGGTACCTCCAGGTACCGGGTGTGGAGGTGCCCTCTCATGGTACCTCCAGGCACCGGGTGTGGAGGTGCCCTCTCATGGTACCTCCAGGCACCGGATGTGGAGGTGCCCTCTCATGGTACCTCCAGGTACCGGGTGTGGAGGTGCCCTCTCATGGTACCTCCAGGTACCGGGTGTGGAGGTGCCCTCTCATGGTACCTCCAGGTACCGGGTGTGGAGGTGCCCTCTCATGGTACCTCCAGGCACCGGATGTGGAGGTGCCCTCTCATGGTACCTCCAGGCACCGGGTGTGGAGGTGCCCTCTCATGGTACCTCCAGGCACCGGATGTGGAGGTGCCCTCTCATGGTACCTCCAGGCATCGGATGTGGAGGTGCCTTCTCATGGTACCTCCAGGCACCGGGTGGGGAGGTGCCCTCTCATGGTACCTCCAGGCACCGGGTGTGGAGGTGCCCTCTCATGGTACCTCCAGGCACCGGGTGTGGAGGTGCCCTCTCATGGTACCTCCAGGCACAGGGTGTGGAGGTGCCCTCTCATGGTACCTCCAGGCACCGGATGTGGAGGTGCCCTCTCATGGTACCTCCAGGCACCGGGTGTGGAGGTGCCCTTTCATGGTACCTCCCGGCACCGGGTGTGGAGGTGCCCTCTCATGGTGCCTCCAGGCACCGGGTGTGGAGGTGCCCTCTCATGGTACCTCCAGGCACGGGATGTGGAGGTGCCCTCTCATGGTACCTCCAGGCACCGGGTGTGGAGGTACCCTCTCATGGTACCTCCAGGCACCGGGTGTGGAGGTGCCCTCTCATGGTACCTCCAGGCACCGGGTGTGGAGGTGCCCTCTCATGGTACCTCCAGGCACGGGATGTGGAGGTGCCCTCTCATGGTACCTCCAGGCACGGGATGTGGAGGTGCCCTCTCATGGTACCTCCAGGCACCGGGTGTGGAGGTACCCTCTCATGGTACCTCCAGGCACCGGGTGTGGAGGTGCCCTCTCATGGTACCTCCAGGTACCAGGTACAGAAGCAACGATGCTGGAGAGCTGAACTGATTTCACACTTTGAAGATTTGATCAAAAATCAAAGGCAGAACAGTAAACATTCTGCTAGAGTAAATGGTCTCAGGGAGTTTTAAGTCTTCCGTGTTCTTTGCTTCACTTTTGAACTTTTCATTTATCTTCGAAAATTCCTCATTCTCTTGGTAAATAATCTTGAATCTTTTATTCAAGTTCTTCGCGGGAATTTATTATATGAGAAACTAGAACAGCATCCGAGGGTTCGGAAATTAGAAAGGAAACATTTTGTATTTCACCTTCGTAAATTTGAAGGCTTCAATTATTTTGTACTCCCATAAGAAAGTTCTTGCATTACTTATTCCTTAGTGCTGGAAACTTCGTCTTGTGTACTTAGTCCTTAGTCGTTTTTCCACTCTCACGTAGACCTTACCATCACTCACGACCTTCACTCACGTAGACCTTACCCTCACTTACGACCTTCACTCACGTACACCTTACCCTCACTTACGACCTTCACTCACGTAGACCTTACCATCACTCACGACCTTCACTCACGTAGACCTTACTTTCACTTACGACCTTCACTCACGTACACCTTACCCTCACTCACGACCTTCACTCACGTAGACCTTACCATCACTCACGACCTTCACTCACGTAGACCTTACCCTCACTTACGACCTTCACTCACGTAGACCTTACCCTCACTCACGACCTTCACTCACGTAGACCTTACTCTCACTTACGACCTACACTCACGTACACCTTGCCCTCACTTACGACCAACACTCACGTACACCTTGCCCTCACTTACGACCAACACTCATGTACACCTTACCCTCACTTACGACCAACACTCACGTACACATTACCTTAACACTCACTTACAACCTTACTCTCACTTACGACCTTACCCTCACTTACGACCTTACCCTCACTTACGACCTTACCCTCACTTACGACCTTACCCTTACTTACGACCTTACCCTCACTTACGACCTTACCCTCACTTACGACCTTACCCTCACTTACGACCTTACCCTCACTTACGACCTCACCCTCACTTAAGACCTCACCCTCACTTACGATCTTACCCTCACTTACGACCTTACCCTAACTTACGACCTTACCCTCACTGTGCGGCCATCTCCACACATGTCTGTATCCCGCGTCATTCTGTATCTGTACGACACTTATATAAAGGCTGCTAATGTCGAAGCCAGTTGCTCAATCTACCGATTCCCATCCTGCTGTCAACACCTAGTGGAATAAACTCGCCAAGCTTCCCCAGTGTTTCTCTGCCCGCACATTAAGTGGTGGCCAGTATGGGGAGCAACTCCATCTTGGTTACCGCGTTTTCTTTGACCCACTGTTCGTTAACGGTTGTGGAGTGTGTGGACAAAGCCGATACGAGGGTATCTACGTCGATGTTACTCTGTGCGTTACCCATCGAGCACCCTCTCCTGCAAGTGAAGGATACAGAAAAATTAGCATGGCCGTATTCAACGAAAATAAACACAACATATAATTTGGTATCAATCTTGGTTGACTCCCAAGGGTCATTGAACCACGATAACTCTCGCGTACGAAATATAGTCGCTGATCGCTGAGAAAAAAAAATGTGTCAGGCTCAAGACACCTGTCTTATGAATTTAATTTAATTTTGCTTATCGCCGGACATTCCGACGGAACAAAAATAGCACTGCGGTGCAAGTCCGCAGTGTCAAAACAACCCGTCTCGCAAGGTGAACAGCAACCTCAGCTATTTGCAATTCGACGTCGTCGCATCCGTTCATCATTAAAACTGTCAATTTAGCAAAACGGATGTCTGAGTGAATTCAATTAAAAAATGAATGAAACGTCTTAGCGACAGCTAGACGAGACAGTACAAATTCCTCTGGGTTAAATGTCTAACATTTACATCAAATTACTTGAGCATAAAGCAACAGTAAGATTAACATATAAACATACAACGCATTGATTAATATGAATGCAAGCATATTGCATATAGCGAAGAAAATGCTTCTAAAATTATGATTATATCTCTTAACATTATTGATAAACAAACGGTAAAACAATGGTAAGCGGTTAAAAACGGTAAAAGGGTAATATTACGCGTCGATTAGTTAGCACGTCACATAGTCCAATGAATTCGTCCTTTTAACTCACAGATTTTACCTTTTTAAGCGGTAAAAGATGATTAAGGTTACTTCTAACGATTTTAGATCCAATTTTAATATCAGCGTAATTACGTTTAACCTTTTGGACGACCGCAGGCCCAATCCAAGTTAATTCCAATTTATGGGTCTTGTTATGATTCCTTAATAGGACTCTGTCACCAACTTGAATATCCTTATTGCGCCGCTTAAGGTTTCTATAAAGATTTCGCTCTGTTGTGTTGTTAATAATTAAATTTCGTATATTTTCTATTGTTCGAACGGCTTCTCTAGCTCTAATATTCACTAAATCTATTTCTTCATCAAAACTGTAAATTACTGAATCGAAACTGTCAGACTGATAATAGGCACACGTATCGCGATGGAACATTATATAGCTTGGTGTTTCGCCAATAGTAGAATTTAAGGAATTATTTAAAGCATTTTCTACTACTTCCAATACTTGGTCCCACTCTACATTAACAATACTATTTACATATAGTTTTAACAGATTCGTAATTTTTTTATTGTTGCGCTCCACGACGGCGTTAGAATGCGGGCTGTAAGCCAGAACTTCCCTTTTTGAAATGGCATGTAATTTTGCAAATTGTTTGAGAGCCACTGATTTAAACTCCCAAGCATTATCTGAAATGAGCGTCTTAGGGTAACCTAGTAATGAGAAACAGCTGCTTAAACAAGAAATCACTGTTTCGGTATTTCGATTTGAAATTGCATACAAACGACAAAACCTCGAGAAAAGGTCAATCACCACTAGAATATATTTATTTCCATTATCAGTTACTTTAAGTGGCCCAAGCAGATCAATTGATACAACTTCGAAAGGTTCTGTGGCTATTGGAGCTGTTAAAATTTTAATTGGTACTGAAGGTCTCGCTTTAATGATCTTGCAAACTTCGCAATCGCTAACAAATTTTCGCACAAAAGTTTTCTCTAATTGATTCCAATATTTTAACTTAAATTTAAACAAGGTATGCTTGTAATCGACATGATATAAACTGTGGATCGCTAGGATAGCTTTACTCATTAATGAATTAGGTACGACTGCAGTCAAAATTGTACTTGGTCGATTATCGATTTCTCTACGTCTATAAAGAATATTATTTAACACTAGAAATTTATCTAAGTCAGGAATAGTCGAAACACTGTCATGCAACAAAGCATTCTTAATCTCTATACAAAAAGCGTCGTTGTTTTGTTCGTCGATAAATTCCTTAATCGTCCACGATATCTCAGCTTCAGTTGGTACGTAGTCTATCAGCGCGGGTCTAGCGCTTTTGTCTGCTGCACTGTCAGCATCGTCTCGAGTCGAGGGCAGGTCAGCTACCTCGCTTCCTGTCGTTCGTTTGTGTCGTGCTCGAGTCTCCACAACACAAACTTCTGATTCAAATGCGACTTCCAAATCATCACAAGAATTTAGTTCTTTAAGATTTAATTTCTCGTTATTAACAGGTAATCTGCTTAAATAGTCTGCAACAACGTTCTCTTTACCAGGCAGATATTTTACCAGGGGTTCAAAGGAATTTACATCTATGCACCAACGAGCCATGTTAGTGTCCTCAGGTAATTTTTTATTAAACAGTGGTGCAAGAGGACGGTGGTCGGTGTAGACGCGAACCGTATATCCTGTAATTAAGTATTTAAAATGCTTTAAGGCAGCGTGTATCGCGTAAAATTCTTTTTTGGTAGTCGAGTACCGACGCTGGCTGGAGTTTAAATTTTTACTATAATAAGCTATGGGTCTTAGAATTTTGTCGCTTGAATCATCCGCTTGCATTAGTACAGCTCCTATTCCTGAATTGGAAGCATCAGTAAACACATGAAAGTCCTTGTTATAGTCGGGATGTCTCAGAACTGTGTCAGAAGTCAATAAAGATTTCAGGAACACAAAGCTTTTCTGACATTCATTAGTCCAAGTGTAACCTACATTTTTTCTCAAAAGATTGTACAAGGGACTTGCTACTTCAGCGAAATTTGGTAGGAAACTGCGAAAATAATTCGCCAAACCTAAAAACTGTTGTAATTCTTTAACATTGGTTGGCGCTCGGCATTCTTGTAATTTTTTTGAATATTTACATTTAATTCCATCTGCGGCAATGACATGGCCCAAATACTCGAGTTCTTTTTTAAAGAAATGGCATTTCTCAAGCTTTAAGGATAATTTACCGGCTCGCAGCAATTTAAGCACCATTTCTATATCAGTCAAATGTTGAGTTTTATTTTTAGAAAATACCAAGATGTCATCGAGGAATACAAACGCGAGCTTTCCCAAAATGGGTGAGAGCGCTGATATCATGAGTTTTTGAAATATTCCCGGACTCGTTGAGAGTCCGAACGGTACCCTACAGAACTGGTACTTACGGTAATTGACGCTAAAAGCGGTATACTTCCTACTTTCTTTTTCTAATTCAATTTGATGGAATGCGCTGCGCAAATCAAGGTTAGAGAACCACGTGTTACCTCCTAACGTTGCTAGTATATCATCAATCCGGGGAATGGGATATGAATGTTTAATTAAAACTTTATTCAAAGCACGAAAGTCGATAACGGGCCGTAAATCGCCTGACTTCTTTTTAACGACAATGACAGGGAAATTAAAATCAGATGATGATTCCTCTATTATTCCCTGATCGAGCATGTCGTTAGTTATTCTCATTACCTCTTCTTGGTACTTATGAGGTATGCGGTAGGGAGCTAAATTTAACACAGGCGCATCAGTCTTCAACTGAATATGATGCTTCAAAATGTTGGTTACACCTATTTTTTCTCCCTCCAAAGTTACCACGTCACGGAATTTATTTAACAAATTAACTAAAGGTAATTGAATGTCTTCTTCATTACAGGAAATATCATTTACCCTTAAGTCACGTCTTAACTCCTTTTCTCCACCTTCTCCACTCGATTCTAACTTCTTATTATCAACAATATCAACAGAAATTGCACCTCTGCCACGAGTATCAGCTTCCGAACAAAGTTTCCTATCAACTATGGCATTCCTTCCGCCACATGTCGATTTAACTTCCATCGTATCTGACCCCGCAACAAAATTTACTTCAACCTCACACGCATCTCTGAGCGCTGTGTCAACACTTGTTAATTACATTTCGCTCTCAATATCATCAGCTTTTATCAATTCCACGTGGCATAGCATCGTGTTCTCAGAGAAGTACAACGTTTCTTCGTTAGCATTTAGAATCATGACGGGTACCACACCGTCTTCATTTACTTGCACAATTGAGTCAGCTATTAAAGCACCATTGTCGAAACATCTTTTGAGAACCATATATTCTCCTACAATTGGTTTCCTAATGAACCCATAAACAACGTTAAGCGAATTACCAGGTACCTCAGCCTGATTACAATGAACAATTAATTGTTTTGTTCTCATTGTCTGTGCCTGAGCTACCGCAGCTCTCATGCTCTGCCTCTGAGCTACCTCAGCTCTCATTGTCCTGCAGTCAGCATTTTCTCTCCTGCAGTCAGCATTGTTTCTGCTGCAGTCAGCATTTTTTAATTGACTCTTGGTCTTTCTGGCGACCGCAATCTCTGATAACAGACAATCACTCTTCATTATTTTTTGCATTACAGCTTCTCTGCTTAACAAAGGTTCCACATTTAGATCTTGAAAAGGAATTGCAACATTATTCCAAAGAAGTTCCTTCTCTCTGAAATTTATTACGGCGTCTTTTAAGACGTCACGGCCTAGAATTAAATCATAATTAAATTTCGCTTCACGAACGATAAGTGCACTTGTTTTAACTACTTTACTTGTGCCCGGGATTTTAATGGATAACTCCACCTCCCCGGTCACGTCGCTCTTCCCGCTTATTCCCTTGACTCTTAATTTACTCGGCTTGACTTCATCACTCAAATTTTTAATCTGTCTGTAACTAATAAGGCACTTCTCCGATCCACTGTCAATGAGAGCATTTAAATACTGATCGTTATTTTTGATAATGATGGTTGGCTTATTGCCCTCTTTAAATGACACTAATCCAGAATTTTTATCAACATTCTTTACAACGGACACAGAAAAATATGATTCCACCGTTTTGCCTTGACAATGGTCATTCTCAAGCTCTTCTTCTTGTAATAAACTATATCTATTTTTACAGTTAAACACAGGGTCAACATACGATTTGGTTATTTCGGTGGTATCTGGGATTGCCACGGTTTCTAGTTTAACGAGGTTCGTACCGTTAAATACCTCGGGCTCAATCTGCTTTAACTCTCCCTTACTTCCTCCACCTAGCTTAAAAAACTACTTGACTCGGTTTCCGCCCAATGGACTTCATTTTTACCTCGATTTGAGTTACCTCTACCGCGTAGATACGCCCTATAGTTGCGGACTTCCGTACCGCTCGCTCTACAATTCTTTACTACGTGAGTTCCGCCACAGGCGAAACATCCCCTCGGCATTTGAGATCCTCTTTGAGATCTGCACTCGAAGTGCCCTACTGTCGAACAACTGCTACAGTACGGGAATCCTGGTTTTTTCGTTCCTGAATTTCCTCCTGAATTTCCTGCGAATTGTATAGAACCAGAACTACTACTATCTGATTTCATCATATTACACTCTAGGTATCCATTTCCTCTATCTCCTACATAACTGTTAAACTCTCTACCTCTTGAGCGAGGATTCCGTGCGAGCCAGGGCCTAGGTACAATCCTACGTGCCCCTGATCGGAAATTCCTACGGTAATTTCCTATACTTCCGTAGTACACTTCGTTCTCTTGGAATTGATCTGGCTCCTCCAAAACTTCCTCGAATTCACTAGTTACTTCACCTACGTAACTCTCGCTCTCCTGTCTGACAGGATACTTTTGCGCTAGTATTTTCTTAGACTCGCTCTGGGTTCGCACCGCGGAAATTAACTTGGCTAATAGCTCCTCTGCAGTCGAAAATTGTGTTTCAAAAATTTTTCTAGCGAACGTCTCATCAAATAAAGGACCTAGAATTGATAAAGCTAGACTGTACGACATGCTGTCGCCTACGAATTTTTTCAACTCAGCCTGCGTGGTGCAGTTCTGGAAATAAGCGTGGCGCTGCCACCCGAGTGAGTTTGAACTAAGAATACTCTCGGTTAACTTCCTTATTTTCGAAAACGCGTTCACGATCTGGGCAGCAAGTGCATTATTTTTAACCAATTTTAACTCGTTTAGATCGCAAGCCAATGCATGGATACTCTTTTCTCCTTTCGAGACGTAAATGTCCTCAAGTATTTGAACGACCTGATCGAAAGAATAATTCAAGTCCGCGTTAACTAGCTTAGTTACTACACTATTGAAGTCACCTATGTTCTTGTTAGCGGATCGTACTAGGAATTCCTTACGACGTTCATCACTAGTGGCATCAGGCAACAAACTTAGATATGCCTTTAGATTTTGTATGTGAGTGTGAAAACTCTTATTTTCGAGAAACTCAGAATCATGGACCCGTCGTCTTCCCCTGAAGGTAGGAAGCTCTGCATTAGTCATAATCGTTCCCATAGGTTGGACATTCATGTTAGCAGCAATATCACGTGCAAGTTGTGTTGCGTTTACATTACTAGGAACACTAGAACTAGGTCCAGCTGTCGCTGCCGTAGGAGTCGTCATCTTGCTAACTACTGGTTTACTCACTCGTCCGTATTTAGTTACAGTATGTTCAGTTCGAACTACTTCGTCCTCACTGTCCAATGAATCAGGATAATCCGACATAAATTCCCTATTCCACTAAAAATCAACAATTCAATACCCGAATTCTCTGAAAACTCATTCAAAACTTAATATCGTACTCCGAGAATGACCATAAACACCCTAAAACCAGTTAAAATGATAATAAACACCGTAAATGCATTTAGAACACCCAAAAATTAATAAAAGACACACCTCGAAGAACCACCAAAAAAAATTAATAATCCCCCTTGAATTAATAACCACAATTAGTAGCTAGGAATCAATAGAACACTTCTAATACGTACAAAATACACAGTAAATGCAAGAGCGTTAGCGTTAATCTCAATAGTATTCACAAGGCATCAATAACGCTAATACAATTACGTAACCAATACTCCCAATTAAATTCAGTAAATAGTGGCACCTTCAAACACCACAATCAGTGCAAATCTTTGCGACTTCTCAATAAAACGTGCAGAGTGCACGTG
Source organism: Morinoia aosen (assembly GCA_030386875.1). Classification (NCBI taxonomy): domain Eukaryota; kingdom Metazoa; phylum Arthropoda; class Malacostraca; order Amphipoda; family Talitridae; genus Morinoia; species Morinoia aosen. The sequence continues at coordinate 17,916,741 of CM059565.1, forward strand.
AATGCTGAAGCTTACGGCAAGGCGGTAAAAAAATATTGCTGCTGCACAGCAAAAACGTTAAATTCTATCACATTAAAGCTTTAAAAATTGAAATCGAAGTGATTTAGACACCTTCACTATCACTCCTATCCTATTACACAAAATACGACCTTACCCTCACTTACGATCTTACCCTCACTTACGACCTTACCCTCACTTACGACCTTACCCTCATTTACGACCTAACCCTCACTTACGACCTTACCCTCACTTACGATTTTACCCTCACTTACGACCTTACCCTCACTTACGACCTTACCCTCACTTACGACCTTACCCTCACTTACGACCTTACCCTCACTTACGGCCTTCACTCACGCAGACCTCACCCTCACTTACGACCTTCACTCACGTAGACCACTCCCTCACTTACGTAAACCTCACCCTCACTCACGACCTTCACTCACGTAGACCTCACCCTCACTCACGACCTTCACTCACGCAGACCTCACCCTCACTCACGACCTTCACTCACGTTGACCTCACCCTCACTCACGACCTTCACTCACGCAGACCTCACCCTCACTCACGACCTTCACTCACGTAGACCTTACCCTCACTCACGACCTTCACTCACGCAGACCTCACCTTCACTCACGACCTTCACTCACGCAGACCTCACCCTCACTCACGACCTTCACTCACGTTGACCTCACCCTCACTCACGACCTTCACTCACGCAGACCTCACCCTCACTCACGACCTTCACTCACGTTGACCTCACCCTCACTCACGACCTTCACTCACGCAGACCTCACCCTCACTCACGACCTTCACTCACGCAGACCTCACCCTCACTCACGACCTTTACTCACGTAGACCTTACCCTCACTCACGACCTTCACTCACGCAGACCTCACCTTCAATCACGACCTTCACTCACGACCTTCACTCACGCAGACCTCACCCTCACTCACGACCTTCACTCACGTTGACCTCACCCTCACTCACGACCTTCACTCACGCAGACCTCACCCTCACTCACGACCTTCACTCACGTTGACCTCACCCTCACTCACGACCTTCACTCACGCAGACCTCACCCTCACTCACGACCTTCACTCACGTTGACCTCACCCTCACTCACGACCTTCACTCACGCAGACCTCACCCTCACTCACGACCTTTACTCACGTAGACCTTACCCTCACTCACGACCTTCACTCACGCAGAACTCACCTTCACTCACGACCTTCACTCACGCAGACCTCACCCTCACTCACGACCTTCACTCACGTTGACCTCACCCTCACTCACGACCTTCACTCACGCAGACCTCACCCTCACTCACGACCTTCACTCACGCAGACCTCACCCTCACTCACGACTTTCACTCACGTTGACCTTACCCTCACTCACGACCTTCACTTACGCAGACCTCACCCTCACTTACGTAGACCTCACCCTCACTCACGACCATCACTTACGCAGACTTCACCTTCACTCACGATCTCACTCACGTAGACACAGAATTCTTAGTTATGGAGATTCCAATAATCGTAAACAAGTTCTGTAATCCCATAGTTAGACGCGCTCTGCCAGTTTAACGACTGACACTGCCAATAATATTGAAAACGAGTGGAGTTTCAATAGCCTCATAAACTTCATAAGTAGCTTGCAGTTTCCATACTTCACCTTTTGTGTTTTCGATGCATCCGCTACCTCCCCTCAGGGGGATACAACTATTGTATTTGTGGGAATTAGCGCTCCCAGGGGGAAAAATATGAGGCTTTGAGCTTAGATTTAGATAGGCCTTTTTGTTGAAATACAATTTTCTTTGTTTTACTTAGAACCATCTTTTTTTTGGTTTTCTGCTGTCCTGTTTTTCAGCCCCTCTGACTTTCTTGTTCAACTTTTATCTTGTTCTATAATATTCCTTCTTACCTTACTGTTTTTATGCGCTCGGGATCTGTTGCAGGAACACCATTATTTGTGTATAGATTCCACGTTTCTTTAACTCTATACTTAATGGTGTCTTCATCCTTTCGCTCTTTGAACATCTCTATTATGGTAGGGGATACTGAAATTAATTGTTGATCAATCTATTCCACCGCTACCACCAATGTTCATCCCCCCACTGCCACTTATCCCACCGCTGCCACCAATGTTCATCCCGCCACTGCCCCTCATCCCCCCACTGCCACCAATGTTCATCCCCCCACTGCCACTTATCCCACCGCTGCCACCAATGTTCATCTCCCCACTGCCCACCACTGCCACCAATGTTCATCCCCCCACTGCCACTTATCCCACTACTGCCACCAATGTTCATCCCCCCACTGCCACTTATCCCCCCACTGCCACCAATGTTCATCCTCCCACTGCACTTATCCCACTACTGCCACCAATGTTCATCCCCCCACTGCCACTTATCCCCCCACTGCCACCAATGTTCATCCTCCCACTGCACTTATCCCACCGCTGCCACAAATGTTTACAACCAAAAGACTCAATTCTCCAGAGTCCACAAGACTGTATAACATGCCTCACTACACCCGTAGCTGGAAGCGCTCTTTGGTACGGCATATCGTTAAAAATAACGGCAACAATGCAGCCGTAGCGGCCGCATTATTCTTCCTATAATGCGCGGTCAGACAATCTCAATTTTGCCCATTTCTGGGAAATGGAATTTGTTTCCGATATCGAGTGCTGAGATGAAAGAAGCGCGGGCTGGCGGGGCAGAGAGCGGCCGACAAGTGGTTTGCTGTCGGTAACGTATTCTGTCGGGATCTCAAGTAACAACGGTATTCTGTTGTGGGTCTTAAACTATTCCGAGAGGAATTGTAGAGCAAAATCTGTTCTGAAAGGATACGTAGAACAAAAACTATTCTGAGGGGAAATTAGAACAAAAACTCTTCGGAGGGGAAATGAAAACAAAAGCTCTTCTGAGGGGAAATGAAAACAAAAGCTCTTCTGAGGGGAAATTAGAACAAAAACTCTATAGCGCAATAATCGTGTTTTCCGGGGAGATATAGTGCAATAATCGTTTTTTTTCCGGGGAGATATAGTGCAATAATCGTGTTTTCTGGGGAGATATAGTGCAATAATCGTTTTTTCCGGGGAGATATAGTGCAATAATCGTGTTTTCCGGGGAGATATAGCGCAATAATCGTGTTTTCCGGGGAGATATAGTGCAATAATCATGTTTTCCGGGGAGATATAGTGCAATAATCGTGTTTTCTGGGGAGATATAGTGCAATAATCGTTTTTTCCGGGGAGATATAGTGCAATAATCGTGTTTTCCGGGGAGATATAGCGCAATAATCGTGTTTTCCGGGGAGATATAGTGCAATAATCATGTTTTCCGGGGAGATATAGTGCAATAATCGTTTTTTCCGGGAAGATATAGCGCAATAATCGTGTTTTCCGGGGAGATATAGTGCAATAATCGTTTTTTTCCGGGGAGATATAGTGCAATAATCGTGTTTTTTGGGGAGATATAGTGCAATAATCGTTTTTTCCGGGGAGATATAGCGCAATAATCGTTTTTTTCCGGGGAGATATAGTGCAATAATCGTGTTTTCTGGGGAGATATAGTGAAATAATCGTTTTTTCCGGGGAGATATAGTGCAATAATCGTGTTTTCCGGGGAGATATAGCGCAATAATCGTGTTTTCCGGGGAGATATAGTGCAATAATCGTTTTTTCCGGGGAGATATAGTGCAATAATCGTTTTTTCCGGGGAGATATAGCGCAATAATCGTGTTTTCCGGGGAGATATAGTGCAATAATCGTTTTTTCCGGGGAGATATAGTGCAATAATAGTTTTTTCCGGGGAGATATAGCGCAATAATCGTGTTTTCCGGGGAGATAAAGTGCAATAATCGTTTTTTCCGGGGTGATATAGTGCAATAATCGTTTTTTCCGGGGAGATATAGTGCAATAATCGTTTTCTCCGGGGAGATATAGCGCAATAATCGTGTTTTCCGGGGAGATATAGTGCAATAATCGTTTTTTCCGGGGAGATATAGTGCAATAATCGTGTTTTCCGGGGAGATATAGTGCAATAATCGTGTTTTCCGGGGAGATATAGTGCAATAATCATGTTTTCCGGGGAGATATAGTGCAATAATCGTTTTTTCCGGGGAGATATAGTGCAATAATCGTTTTTTCCGGGGAGATATAGCGCAATAATCGTGTTTTCCGGGGAGATATAGTGCAATAATCGTTTTTTCCGGGGAGATATAGTGCAATAATCGTTTTTTCCGGGGAGATATAGCGCAATAATCGTATTTTCCGGAGAGATATAGTGCAATAATCGTTTTTTCCGGGGAGATATAGTGCAATAATCGTTTTTTCCGGGGAGATATAGTGCAATAATCCTTTTTTCCGGGGAGATATAGCGCAATAATCGTGTTTTCCGGGGAGATATAGTGCAATAATCGTTTTTTCCGGGGAGATATAGTGCAATAATCGTTTTTTCCCGGGAGATATAGCGCAATAATCGTGTTTTCCGGGGAGATATAGCGCAATAATCGTGTTTTCCGGGGAGATATAGTGCAATAATCGTGTTTTCCGGGGAGATATAGTGCAATAATCGTTTTTTCCGGGGAGATATAGTGCAATAATCGTTTTTTCCGGGGAGATATAGCGCAATAATCGTGTTTTCCGGGGAGATATAGTGCAATAATCGTTTTTTCCGGGGAGATATAGTGCAATAATCGTTTTTCCAGGGAGATATAGTGCAATAATCGTGTTTTCCGGGGAGATATAGTGCAATAATCTTGTTTTCCGGGGAGATATAGTGCAATAATCGTGTTTTCCGGGGAGATATAGTGCAATAATCATGTTTTCCGGGGAGATATAGTGCAATAATCGTGTTTTTCGGGGAGATATAGTGCAATAATCGTGTTTTCCGGGAAGATATAGTGCAATAGTCGTTTTTTCCGGGGAGATATAGTGCAATAATCGTGTTTTCCGGGGAGATATAGCGCAATAATCGTGTTTTCCGGGGAGATATAGTGCAATAATCGTTTTTTCCGGGGAGATATAGTGCAATAATCGTTTTTTCCGGGGAGATATAGCGCAATAATCGTGTTTTCCGGGGTGATATAGTGCAATAATCGTTTTTTCCGGGGAGATATAGTGCAATAATAGTTTTTTCCGGGGAGATATAGTGCAATAATCGTGTTTTCCGGGGAGATATAGTGCAATAATAGTTTTTTCCGGGGAGATATAGCGCAATAATCGTGTTTTCCGGGGAGATATAGTGCAATAATCGTTTTTTCCGGGGAGATATAGCGCAATAATCGTGTTTTCCGGGGAGATATAGTGCAATAATAGTTTTTTCCGGGGAGATATAGTGCAATAATAGTTTTTTCCGGGGAGATATAGTGCAATAATCGTTTTTTCCGGGGAGATATAGTGCAATAATCGTTTTTTCCGGGGAGATATAGTGCAATAATCGTTTTTTCCGGGGAGATATAGCGCAATAATCGTGTTTTCCGGGGAGATATAGTGCAATAATCGTTTTTTCCGGGGAGATATAGTGCAATAATAGTTTTTTCCGGGGAGATATAGTGCAATAATAGTTTTTTCCGGGGAGATATAGTGCAATAATAGTTTTTTCCGGGGAGATATAGTGCAATAATAGTTTTTTCCGGGGAGATATAGTGCAATAATCGTGTTTTCCGGGGAGATATAGTGCAATAATAGTTTTTTCCGGGGAGATATAGTGCAATAATAGTTTTTTCCGGGGAGATATAGTGCAATAATAGTTTTTTCCGGGGAGATATAGTGCAATAATCGTTTTTTCCGGGGAGATATAGTGCAATAATCGTTTTTTCCGGGGAGATATAGCGCAATAATCGTGTTTTCCGGGGAGATATAGTGCAATAATCGTTTTTTTCCGGGGAGATATAGTGCAATAATAGTTTTTTCCGGGGAGATATAGCGCAATAATCGTGTTTTCCGGGGAGATAAAGTGCAATAATCGTTTTTTCGGGGGTGATATAGTGCAATAATCGTTTTTTCCGGGGAGATATAGTGCAATAATCGTTTTCTCCGGGGAGATATAGCGCAATAATCGTGTTTTCCGGGAAGATATAGTGCAATAATCGTTTTTTCCGGGGAGATATAGTGCAATAATCGTGTTTTCCGGGGAGATATAGTGCAATAATCGTGTTTTCCGGGGAGATATAGTGCAATAATCATGTTTTCCGGGGAGATATAGTGCAATAATCGTTTTTTCCGGGGAGATATAGTGCAATAATCGTTTTTTCCGGGGAGATATAGCGCAATAATCGTGTTTTCCGGGGAGATATAGTGCAATAATCGTTTTTTCCGGGGAGATATAGTGCAATAATCGTTTTTTCCGGGGAGATATAGCGCAATAATCGTATTTTCCGGGGAGATATAGTGCAATAATCGTTTTTTCCGGGGAGATATAGTGCAATAATCGTTTTTTCCGGGGAGATATAGTGCAATAATCCTTTTTTCCGGGGAGATATAGCGCAATAATCGTGTTTTCCGGGGAGATATGGTGCAATAATCGTTTTTTCCGGGGAGATATAGTGCAATAATCGTTTTTTCCGGGGAGATATAGCGCAATAATCGTGTTTTCCGGGGAGATATAGCGCAATAATCGTGTTTTCCGGGGAGATATAGTGCAATAATCGTGTTTTCCGGGGAGATATAGTGCAATAATCGTTTTTTCCGGGGAGATATAGTGCAATAATCGTTTTTTCCGGGGAGATATAGCGCAATAATCGTGTTTTCCGGGGAGATATAGTGCAATAATCGTTTTTTCCGGGGAGATATAGTGCAATAATCGTTTTTCCAGGAAGATATAGTGCAATAATCGTGTTTTCCGGGGAGATAGAGTGCAATAATCTTGTTTTCCGGGGAGATATAGTGCAATAATCGTGTTTTCCGGGGAGATATAGTGCAATAATCATGTTTTCCGGGGAGATATAGTGCAATAATCGTGTTTTCCGGGGAGATATAGTGCAATAATCGTGTTTTCCGGGGAGATATAGTGCAATAATCGTTTTTTCCGGGGAGATATAGCGCAATAATCGTGTTTTCCGGGGAGATATAGTGCAATAATCGTTTTTTCCGGGGAGATATAGTGCAACAATCGTGTTTTCCGGGGAGATATAGAGCAATAATCGTGTTTTCCGGGGAGATATAGTGCAATAATCTTGTTTTCCGGGGAGATATAGTGCAATAATCGTGTTTTCCGGGGAGATATAGTGCAATAATCATGTTTTCCGGGGAGATATAGTGCAATAATCGTGTTTTCCGGGGAGATATAGCGCAATAATCTTGTTTTCCGGGGAGATATAGTGCAATAATCGTGTTTTCCGGGGAGATATAGTGCAATAATCGTGTTTTCCGGGGACATATAGCGCAATAATCTTGTTTTCCGGGGAGATATAGTGCAATAATCATGTTTTCCGGAGAGATATAGTGCAATAATCTTGTTTTCCGGGGAGATATAGTGCAATAATCGTTTTTCCGGGGAGATATAGCGCAATAATCGTGTTTTCCGGGGAGATACAGTGCAATAATCGTTTTTTCCGGGGAGATATAGTGCAATAATCGTTTTTTCCGGGGAGATATAGTGCAATAATCGTTTTTTCCGGGGAGATATAGTGCAATAATCGTTTTTTCCGGGGAGATATAGCGCAATAATCGTGTTTTCCGGGGAGATATAGTGCAATAATCGTTTTTTCCGGGGAGATATAGTGCAATAATCGTTTTTTCCGGGGAGATATAGCGCAATAATCGTGTTTTCCGGGGAGATATAGTGCAATAATCGTTTTTTCCGGGGAGATATAGTGCAATAATCGTTTTTTCCGGGGAGATATAGTGCAATAATCGTTTTTTCCGGAAAGATATAGCGCAATAATCGTGTTTTCCGGGGAGATATAGTGCAATAATCGTTTTTTCCGGGGAGATATAGTGCAATAATCGTTTTTTTCCGGGAAGATATAGCGCAATAATCGTGTTTTCCGGGGAGATATAGTGCAATAATCGTTTTTTTCCGGGGAGATATAGTGCAATAATCGTTTTTTCCGGGGAGATATAGTGCAATAATCGTTTTTTCCGGGGAGATATAGTGCAATAATCGTTTTTTCCGGGGAGATATAGCGCAATAATCGTGTTTTCCGGGGAGATATAGTGCAATAATCGTGTTTTCCGGGGAGATATAGTGCAATAATCGTTTTTTTCCGGGGAGATATAGTGCAATAATCGTTTTTCCAGGGAGATATAGTGCAATAATCGTGTTTTCCGGGGAGATATAGTGCAATAATCGTTTTTTCCGGGGAGATATAGCGCAATAATCGTGTTTTCCGGGGAGATATAGTGCAATAATCGTTTTTTCCGGGGAGATATAGTGCAATAATCGTTTTTCCAGGGAGATATAGTGCAATAATCGTGTTTTCCGGGGAGATATAGTGCAATAATCTTGTTTTCCGGGGAGATATAGTGCAATAATCGTGTTTTCCGGGGATATATAGTGCAATAATCATGTTTTCCGGGGAGATATAGTGCAATAATCGTGTTTTCCGGGGAGATATAGTGCAATAATCGTGTTTTCCGGGGAGATATAGTGCAATAATCGTTTTTTCCGGGGAGATATAGCGCAATAATCGTGTTTTCCGGGGAGATATAAGGCAATAATCGTTTTTTCCGGGGAGATATAGTGCAATAATCGTGTTTTCCGGGGAGATATAGTGCAATAATCGTGTTTTCCGGGGAGATATAGTGCAATAATCTTGTTTTCCGGGGAGATATAGTGCAATAATCTTGTTTTCCGGGGAGATATAGTGCAATAATCGTGTTTTCCGGGGAGATATAGTGCAATAATCGTGTTTTCCGGGGAGATATAGTGCAATAATCTTGTTTTCCGGGGAGATATAGTGCAATAATCGTGTTTTCCGGGGAGATATAGTGCAATAATCATATTTTCCGGGGAGATATAGTGCAATAATCATGTTTTCCGGGGAGATATGGTGCAATAATCGTGTTTTCTGGGGAGATATAGTGCAATAATCGTTTTTTCCGGGGAGATATAGCGCAATAATCGTGTTTTCCGGGGAGATATAGTGCAATAATCGTTTTTTCCGGGGAGATATAGTGCAATAATCGTTTTTCCAGGGAGATATAGTGCAATAATCGTGTTTTCCGGGGAGATATAGTGCAATAATCTTGTTTTCCGGGGAGATATAGTGCAATAATCGTGTTTTCCGGGGAAATATAGTGCAATAATCATGTTTTCCGGGGAGATATAGTGCAATAATCGTGTTTTCCGGGGAGATATAGTGCAATAATCGTGTTTTCCGGGGAGATATAGTGCAATAATCGTTTTTTCCGGGGAGATATAGCGCAATAATCGTGTTTTCCGGGGAGATATAGTGCAATAATCGTTTTTTCCGGGGAGATATAGTGCAATAATCGTGTTTTCCGGGGAGATATAGTGCAATAATCGTGTTTTCCGGGGAGATATAGTGCAATAATCTTGTTTTCCGGGGAGATATAGTGCAATAATCTTGTTTTCCGGGGAGATATAGTGCAATAATCGTGTTTTCCGGGGAGATATAGTGCAATAATCGTGTTTTCCGGGGAGATATAGTGCAATAATCTTGTTTTCCGGGGAGATATAGTGCAATAATCGTGTTTTCCGGGGAGATATAGTGCAATAATCATATTTTCCGGGGAGATATAGTGCAATAATCATGTTTTCCGGGGAGATATGGTGCAATAATCGTGTTTTCTGGGGAGATATAGTGCAATAATCGTGTTTTCCGGGGAGATATAGTGCAATAATCGTGTTTTCTGGGGAGATATAGTGCAATAATCGTGTTTTCCGGGGAGATATAGTGCAATAATCGTTTTTCCAGGGAGATATAGTGCAATAATCGTGTTTTCCGGGGAGATATAGTGCAATAATCTTGTTTTCCGGGGAGATATAGTGCAATAATCGCGTTTTCCGGGGAGATATAGTGCAATAATCATGTTTTCCGGGGAGTTATGGTGCAATAATCGTGTTTTCTGGGGAGATATAGTGCAATAATCGTGTTTTCCGGGGAGATATAGTGCAATAATCGTGTTTTCTGGGGAGATATAGTGCAATAATCGTGTTTTCCGGGGAGATATAGTGCAATAATCGTTTTTCCAGGGAGATATAGTGCAATAATCGTGTTTTCCGGGGAGATATAGTGCAATAATCTTGTTTTCCGGGGAGATATAGTGCAATAATCGTGTTTTCCGGGGAGATATAGTGCAATAATCATGTTTTCCGGGGAGATATGGTGCAATAATTGTGTTTTCTGGGGAGATATAGTGCAATAATCGTGTTTTCCGGGGAGATATAGTGCAATAATCATGTTTTCCGGGGAGATATGGTGCAATAATCTTGTTTTCCGGGGAGATATAGTGCAATAATCGTGTTTTCCGGGGAGATATAGTGCAATAATCGTGTTTTCCGGGGAGATATAGTGCAATAATCGTGTTTTTTGGGGAGATATAGTGCAATAATCGTGTTTTTTGGGGAGATATAGTGCAATAACCGTGTTTTCCGGGGAGATATAGTGCAATAATCGTGTTTTCTGGGGAGATATAGTGCAATAACCGTGTTTTCCGGGGAGATATAGTGCAATAATCGCGTTTTCTGGGGAGATATAGTGCAATAACCGTGTTTTCCGGGGAGATATAGTGCAATAACCGTGTTTTCCGGGGAGATATAGTGCAATAATCGTGTTTTCCGGGGAGATATAGTGCAATTCTGTGAGAGGATTTCGAACAAGAACACTGCTCTGTGACGGATGAGTCGAGTATTTTGTATTCTGCCGGAAGGATATCAGGTGTTGTACATCATTGTCCGGTTAGGTATGAGTCATTTACGGTACACCTCACCACGGTATACATCCCCACGGTACGCATCCCCACGGTACGCATCCCCACGGTACGCATCCCCACGGTACGCATCCCCACGGTACACATCCCCACGGTACACATCCCCACGGTACACATCCCCACGGTACACATCCCCACGGTACACATCCCCACGGTACACCTCCCACGGTACGCATCACCACGGTATACATCCCCACGGTACACATCCCCACGGTACACATCCCCACGGTACACATCCCCACGGTACACCTCCCACGGTACGCATCAGCACGGTATACATCCCCACGGTACACATCCCCACGGTACACATCCCCACGGTACTCATCCCCACGGTACTCATCCCCACGGTACACCTCCCACGGTACGCATTACCACGGTATACATCCCCACGGTACACATCCCCACGGTACACATCCCCACGGTACACCTCCCACGGTACGCATCACCACGGTATACATCCCCACGGTACACATCCCCACGGTACACATCCCCACGGTACACATCCCCACGGTACACATCCCCACGGTACACCTCCCACGGTACGCATCACCACGGTATACATCCCCACGGTACACATCCCCACGGTACACATCCCCACGGTACTCATCCACACGGTACACATCCCCACGGTACACATCCCCACGGTACACATCCCCACGGTACACCTCCCACGGTACGCATCACCACGGTATACATCCCCACGGTACACATCCCCACGGTACACATCCCCACGGTACACATCCCCACGGTACACATCCCCACGGTACACCTCCCACGGTACGCATCACCACGGTAGACATCCACTCGGTACACATCCCCACGGTACACATCCCCACGGTACACATCCCCACGGTACACATCCCCACGGTACACATCCCCAGGGTACACCTCCCCACGTTTCCCCGTTTCCGTTTTTTGAAATAGTTTCCCAGTCGCGGTTGGCGTTTCCCCGAAGGGTTCACTTGAGCTTCCCCAGCGCTTGGGGAGGAATTTCTTCCAATAATCCCCGCAAGTGGGGAGGTGGCGACACAAAGACGCCTTTAAGGAGACGGAAGCGAGGTTTTACCAACACAATTGAGGGAATTCCCTCGACTCGCGTGGGATATTTCCCAGAAGATCTGCCCTCCTGAATTACAAACTGCTTCTACAGCGGGAGCTTGGGGGATGGGGATGAGGGGTTGGGGAAGTGGGGAGATATGAAGTGGGGGAGACGGGAGGGGGCATTGTGAGGAAATGGGAAAGTGGAGAAGGGACATTTGGGTAGAGGGAGTAAGGGGTTGGGGAGTGAGGGGGTGCGGTATTGAGGGGACATTTTGGTAGTGGGATGAGGGAAGTGGGGAGAGGGCATTTGGGTAGGGGGAGTGAGGGGTGAGGAAGTGGGGAGAGGGCATTTGGGTAGGGGGAATGAGGGGGTGAGGAAGTGGGGAGAGGGCATTTGGGTAGGGGGAATGAGGGGGTGAGGAAGTGGGGAGAGGGCATTTGGGTAGGGGGAATGAGGGGGTGAGGAAGTGGGGAGAGGGCATTTGGGTAGGGGGAGAGGGGTGAGGAAGTGGGGGAGGGCATTTGGGTAGGGGGAGTGAGGGGTGAGGAAGTGGGGAGAGGGCATTTGGGTAGGGGGAGTGAGGAGGAAGGGGAAGGGGAAGTGGGGAGAGGGCATTTGGGTAGGGAGAATGAGGGGTGAGGAAGTGGGGAGAGGGCATTTGGGTAGGGGGAGTGAGGGGTGAGGAAGTGGGGAGAGGGCATTTGGGTAGGAGGAGTGAGGGGGAAGGGAAAGGGGAAGTGGGGAGAGGGCATTTGGGTAGGGAGAATGAGGGGTGAGGAAGTGGGGAGAGGGCATTTGGGTAGGGGGAGTGAGGGGTGAGGAAGTGGGGAGAGGGCATTTGGGTAGGAGGAGTGAGGGGGAAGGGGAAGGGGAAGTGGGGAGATGGCATTTGGGTAGTGGGAGTGAGGGGGTGAGGAAGTGGGGAGGGTGCATTTGGGTAGGGGGAGTGAGTGGGAAGGGGAAGGGGAAGCGGGGAGAGGGCATGGTGAGGGTGTGTGCTGGAGGGAAACGGGAGAACTGATCTTTCATTCATTTAGTCTTCATTCAATCAAGTGTCTGCGGAAATTGCGTGTGTGGCTGCTGGTCGGTCTGCGACTCTATGGAAATCCCCTCCGTGGCAACCGGGTCGCGTCGCAGTCTAAGTGTTACTACAGCCATCAATACATTCAGGTGTACAACAAAACAGATGTACAAAATGGTTGCTAAAAATGCACACCTTTTAAAATTGCCAGAATATTTTTCATAGACAGAACAGGGGATTAAAACTTGTATTATTGGATTATTTAAAAGAAGAGCTTATTGCTCATTTGTGTTTTACTTTGCTGGACCTACGATTCAAAAATTCCTACGGTGATTACAATTCAAAATGCTCATTTTCCGCTCAGTTCAGAAACTTTTTTCTCCAGATCTTCCTTCATTAATGCTTCCCACACTAAGATGGCGTTGCCACCTTTGGAAGTTCCTCTGAATCTTTATTTTGTTATATTTGAATCGATATTCCAAGAAGAATTTCCTCCGAGTCCCGACGTTGGATCCATTTTTCATCATTTCTCCGATGATGAACTTGCGGACATTTTGCGGACATTACGATCCCAATGTGTAAGGATATTAATATTAAGATGTTTTAAAATCCAATGTATCAACATTTCACGTTTATGCTATATTGGAAATAAACTGTTTTTTTTATGTTGAAGAGTCAGTTGTGCCGTGTAGCTGATTACATTATTCTTCTCTCCTGCACATTTGATGTCATGCTTGTTTGCAGGGCATACCAAGTACGTGAGAAAACTTTCAATTCTGTCCTTTCGGATGTTCTATGTTATGGTCTCCTGTTTAAAATATGCAAAATGTTTTTTGAAATTTTAAAAGGAATAAATTTTTATCAACCACCATGTACATTAACAGCCTAACACAGCCAGGTGTACATTAATACAGGTGTACACCAACACAGCCTAACACAGCTAGGTGTGTAAATTAATACAGGTGTACACCAACACAGCCTAACACAGCCAGGTGTGTAAATTGATACAGGAGTACACCAACACAGCCTAACACAGGCAGGTGTGTAAATTAATACAGGAGTACACCAACACAGCCTAACACAGCCAGGTGTGTAAATTAATACAGGTGTACACCAACACAGCCTAACACAGCCAGGTGTGTAAATTAATACAGGTGTACACCAACACAGCCTAACACAGCCAGGTGTACATTAATACAGGTGTACACCAACACAGCCTAACACAGCCAGGTGTGTAAATTAATACAGGTGTACACCAACACAGCCTAACACAGCCAGGTGTGTAAATTAATACAGGAGTACACCAACACAGCCTAACACAGGCAGGTGTGTAAATTAATACAGGTGTACACCAACACAGCCTAACACAGCCAGGTGTGTAAATTAATACAGGAGTACACCAACACAGCCTAACACAGGCAGGTGTGTAAATTAATACAGGTGTACACCAACACAGCCTAACTCAGCCAGGTGTGTAAATTAATACAGGTGTACACCAACACAGCCTAACACAGCCAGGTGTGTAAATTAATACAGGAGTACACCAACACAGCCTAACACAGGCAGGTGTGTAAATTAATACAGGAGTACACCAACACAGCCTAACACAGGCAGGTGTGTAAATTAATACAGGTGTACACCAACACAGCCTAACACAGTCAGGTGTGTAAATTAATACAGGAGTGCACCAACACAGCCTAACACATCCAGGTGTGTAAATTAATACAGGTGTACACCAACACAGCCTAACACATCCAGGTGTGTAAATTAATACAGGTGTACACCAACACAGCCTAACACAGCCAGGTGTGTAAGTTAATACAGGTGTACACCAACACAGCCTAACATAGCCAGGTGTGTAAATTAATACAGGTGTGCACCAACACAGCCTAACACAGCCAGGTGTGTAAATTAATACAGGTGTACACCAACACAGCCTAACACAGCCAGGTGTGTAAATTAATACAGGTGTACACCAACACAGCCTAACACAGGCAGGTGTGTAAATTAATACAGGTGTACACCAACACAGCCTAACACAGCCAGGTGTGTAAATTAATACAGGAGTGCACCAACACAGCCTAACACATCCAGGTGTGTAAATTAATACAGGTATACACCAACACAGCCTAACACATCCAGGTGTGTAAATTAATACA
Organism: Morinoia aosen; assembly: GCA_030386875.1. Taxonomy (NCBI): domain Eukaryota; kingdom Metazoa; phylum Arthropoda; class Malacostraca; order Amphipoda; family Talitridae; genus Morinoia; species Morinoia aosen. The sequence continues at coordinate 17,931,865 of CM059565.1, forward strand.
GGTGTACACCAACACAGCCTAACACAGCCAGGTGTGTAAGTTAATACATGTGTACACCAACACAGCCTAACACATCCAGGTGTGTAAATTAATACAGGTGTACACCAACACAGCCTAACACAGTCAGGTGTGTAAATTAATACAGGAGTGCACCAACACAGCCTAACACATCCAGGTGTGTAAATTAATACAGGTGTACACCAACACAGCCTAACACATCCAGGTGTGTAAATTAATACAGGTGTACACCAACACAGCCTAACACAGCCAGGTGTGTAAGTTAATACAGGTGTACACCAACACAGCCTAACATAGCCAGGTGTGTAAATTAATACAGGTGTGCACCAACACAGCCTAACACAGCCAGGTGTGTAAATTAATACAGGTGTACACCAACACAGCCTAACACATCCAGGTGTGTAAATTAATACAGGTGTACACCAACACAGCCTATCATAGCCAGGTGTGTAAATTAATACAGGTGTACACCAACACAGCCTAACACAGGCAGGTGTGTAAATTAATACAGGAGTACACCAACACAGCCTAACACAGGCAGGTGTGTAAATTAATACAGGAGTACACCAACACAGCCTAACACAGGCAGGTGTACATTGATTAACACAGTTTTTTCGTTGCAGATTTGTAGAAATTTGTAGTAACACAATTAACGCGAGTTAAATAACTCCAAAGGAGCAATTTAAATACAAGAACTTTCAGTTGATTCCTCAGTTTTAGGGTGAGCTGTAACATAAATGAATTTCAAATGAACAATAATGAGCTGTGTACCTCCGCCAGCAAAAAACGACAGCGTTTTATCAAAGTCTCGGTTGAATTCTTTCATGAAAATGCACTTGAATGCACAGTGAAAATTCGTAACTGATATCAGAATAAATTCATTCAATGAAAATACTATGGTTAAAATTGAATATAAGTTATAGTAAAGTAATTAAAAAGCAGGAGCACTCGTTTTCCATGTGCAGGTGATTTGTCCACAAGCGCGGGAGTAGCCATGGGCACACCAAGCAAGCAAAAGCAAGCAAATGCAAGCAAAAGCAAGCAAAAGCAAGCAAAAGCAAACAAAAGCAAGCAAAAGCAAGCAAAAGCAAGCAAAAGCAAGCAAAAGCAAGCAAAAGCAAGCAAAAGCAAGCAAAAGCAAGCAAAAGCAAGCAAAAGCAAGCAAAAGCAAGCAAAAGCAAGCAAAAGCAAGCAAAAGCAAGCAAAAGCAAGCAAAAGCAAGCAAAAGCAAGCAAAAGCAAAGCAAAAGCAAAGCAAAAGCAAGCAAAAGCAAGCAAAAGCAAGCAAAAGAAAGCAAAAGAAAGCAACAGAAAGCAAAAGCAAGCAAAAGCAAGCAAATGCAAGCAAGCAAGACTGTACTGTACAGTGTTATTTTGCAGGAGAATGCTTACAAATCCCGCACTGCCGTGAGATTTTACTTCCATACTTGGGGCAAAATTTTACTTCCATACTTTGGGCAAAATTTTACTTCCATACTTTGGGCAAAATTTTACTTCCATACTTTGGGCAAAATTTTACTTCCATACTTTAGGCAAAACTTGACTCATGTTCTCTGGGCACAATTTTACTTTCGTACTTTGGGCAAAATGTTCCTTTTGTACTTTGGGCAAAATATTCCTTTTGTACTTTAGGTAAAAAATTTACTTATGAACTTTAGGCAAAACATCCCTCATGTACTTTGGGCCAAATTTAACTTTCGGCCTTTACCTGAACTTCAATTCTTCTTTACCCTACAGTGTGCATTACTTGCCCGCTTCCTTTGTTTCTCTGCTTTTTCTCCATTACTTGCCCGCTTCCTTTGTTTCTCTGCTTTTTCTCCATTACTTGCCCGCTTCCTTTGTTTCTCTGCTTTTTCTCCATTACTTGCCCGCTTCCTTTGTTTCTCTGCTTTTTCTCCATTACTTGCCCGCTTCCTTTGTTTCTCTGCTTTTTCTCCATTACTTGCCCGCTTCCTTTGTTTCTCTGCTTTTTCTCCATTACTTGCCCGCTTCCTTTGTTTCTCTGCTTTTTCTCCATTACTTACCCGCTTCCTTTGTTTCTCTGCTTTTTCTCCATTACTTGCCCGCTTCCTTTGTTTCTCTGCTTTTTCTCCATTACTTGCCCGCTTCCTTTGTTTCTCTGCTTTTTCTCCATTACTTACCCGCTTCCTTTGTTTCTCTGCTTTTTCTCCATTACTTGCCCGCTTCCTTTGTTTCACTGCTTTTTCTCCATTACTTGCCCGCTTCCTTTGTTTCTCTGCTTTTTCTCCATTACTTGCCCGCTTCCTTTGTTTCACTGCTTTTTCTCAATTACTTGCCCGCTTCCTTTGTTTCACTGCTTTTTCTCCATTACTTGCCCGCTTCCTTTGTTTCTCTGCTTTTTCTCCATTACTTGCCCGCTTCCTTTGTTTCTCTGCTTTTTCTCCATTACTTGCCCGCTTCCTTTGTTTCTCTGCTTTTTCTCCATTACTTGCCTGCTTCCTTTGTTTCTCTGCTTTTTCTCCATTACTTGCCCGCTTCCTTTGTTTCTCTGCTTTTTCTCCATTACTTGCCCGCTTCCTTTGTTTCTCTGCTTTTTCTCCATTACTTGCCCGCTTCCTTTGTTTCTCTGCTTTTTCTCCATTACTTGCCCGCTTCCTTTGTTTCTCTGCTTTTTCTCCATTACTTGCCTGCTTCCTTTGTTTCTCTGCTTTTTCTCCATTACTTGCCCGCTTCCTTTGTTTCTCTGCTTTTTCTCCATTACTTGCCCGCTTCCTTTGTTTCTCTGCTTTTTCTCCATTACTTGCCCGCTTCCTTTGTTTCTCTGCTTTTTCTCCATTACTTGCCCGCTTCCTTTGTTTCTCTGCTTTTTCTCCATTACTTGCCCGCTTCCTGTGTTTCTCTGCTTTTTCTCCATTACTTGCCCGCTTCCTTTGTTTCTCTGCTTTTTCTCCATTACTTGCCCGCTTCCTTTGTTTCTCTGCTTTTTCTCCATTACTTGCCCGCTTCCTTTGTTTCTCTGCTTTTTCTCCATTACTTGCCCGCTTCCTTTGTTTCTCTGCTTTTTCTCCATTACTTGCCCGCTTCCTTTGTTTCACTGCTTTTTCTCCATTACTTGCCCGCTTCCTTTGTTTCTCTGCTTTTTCTCCATTACTTGCCCGCTTCCTTTGTTTCTCTGCTTTTTCTCCATTACTTGCCCGCTTCCTTTGTTTCTCTGCTTTTTCTCCATTACTTGCCCGCTTCCTTTGTTTCTCTGCTTTTTCTCAATTACTTGCCCGCTTCCTTTGTTTCTCTGCTTTTTCTCCATTACTTGCCCGCTTCCTTTGTTTCTCTGCTTTTTCTCCATTACTTGCCCGCTTCCTTTGTTTCTCTGCTTTTTCTCAATTACTTGCCCGCTTCCTTTGTTTCTCTGCTTTTTCTCCATTACTTGCCCGCTTCCTTTGTTTCTCTGCTTTTCCTCCATTACTTGCCCGCTTCCTTTGTTTCACTGCTTTTTCTCAATTACTTGCCCGCTTCCTTTGTTTCTCTGCTTTTTCTCCATTACTTGCCCGCTTCCTTTGTTTCTCTGCTTTTTCTCCATTACTTGCCCGCTTCCTTTGTTTCTCTGCTTTTTCTCCATTACTTGCCCGCTTCCTTTGTTTCTCTGCTTTTTCTCCATTACTTGCCCGCTTCCTTTGTTTCTCTGCTTTTTCTCAATTACTTGCCCGCTTCCTTTGTTTTTCTGCTTTTTCTCCATTACTTGCCCGCTTTCTTTGTTTCTCTGCTTTTTCTCCATTACTTGCCCGCTTCCTTTGTTTCTCTGCTTTTTCTCCATTACTTGCCCGCTTCCTTTGTTTCTCTGCTTTTTCTCAATTACTTGCCCGCTTCCTTTGTTTCTCTGCTTTTTCTCCATTACTTGCCCGCTTCCTTTGTTTCTCTGCTTTTTCTCCATTACTTGCCCGCTTCCTTTGTTTCTCTGCTTTTTCTCCATTACTTGCCCGCTTCCTTTGTTTCTCTGCTTTTTCTCCATTACTTGCCCGCTTCCTTTGTTTCTCTGCTTTTTCTCCATTACTTGCCCGCTTCCTTTGTTTCTCTGCTTTTTCTCCATTACTTGCCCGCTTCCTTTGTTTCTCTGCTTTTTCTCCATTACTTGCCCGCTTCCTTTGTTTCTCTGCTTTTTCTCCATTACTTGCCCGCTTCCTTTGTTTCTCTGCTTTTTCTCCATTACTTGCCCCGCTTCCTTTGTTTCTCTGCTTTTTCTCCATTACTTGCCCGCTTCCTTTGTTTCTCTGCTTTTTCTCCATTACTTGCCCGCTTCCTTTGTTTCTCTGCTTTTTCTCCATTACTTGCCCGCTTCCTTTGTTTCTCTGCTTTTTCTCCATTACTTGCCCGCTTCCTTTGTTTCTCTGCTTTTTCTCAATTACTTGCCCGCTTCCTTTGTTTCTCTGCTTTTTCTCCATTACTTGCCCGCTTCCTTTGTTTCTCTGCTTTTTCTCCATTACTTGCCCGCTTCCTTTGTTTCTCTGCTTTTTCTCCATTACTTGCCCGCTTCCTTTGTTTCTCTGCTTTTTCTCAATTACTTGCCCGCTTCCTTTGTTTCTCTGCTTTTTCTCCATTACTTGCCCGCTTCCTTTGTTTCACTGCTTTTTCTCAATTACTTGCCCGCTTCCTTTGTTTCTCTGCTTTTTCTCCATTACTTGCCCGCTTCCTTTGTTTCTCTGCTTTTTCTCCATTACTTGCCCGCTTCCTTTGTTTCTCTGCTTTTTCTCCATTACTTGCCCGCTTCCTTTGTTTCTCTGCTTTTTCTCCATTACTTGCCCGCTTCCTTTGTTTCTCTGCTTTTTCTCCATTACTTGCCCGCTTCCTTTGTTTCTCTGCTTTTTCTCAATTACTTGCCCGCTTCCTTTGTTTCTCTGCTTTTTCTCCATTACTTGCCCGCTTCCTTTGTTTCACTGCTTTTTCTCAATTACTTGCCCGCTTCCTTTGTTTCTCTGCTTTTTCTCCATTACTTGCCCGCTTCCTTTGTTTCTCTGCTTTTTCTCCATTACTTGCCCGCTTCCTTTGTTTCTCTGCTTTTTCTCCATTACTTGCCCGCTTCCTTTGTTTCTCTGCTTTTTCTCCATTACTTGCCCGCTTCCTTTGTTTCTCTGCTTTTTCTCAATTACTTGCCCGCTTCCTTTGTTTCTCTGCTTTTTCTCCATTACTTGCCCGCTTCCTTTGTTTCTCTGCTTTTTCTCCATTACTTGCCCGCTTCCTTTGTTTCTCTGCTTTTTCTCCATTACTTGCCCGCTTCCTTTGTTTCTCTGCTTTTTCTCAATTACTTGCCCGCTTCCTTTGTTTCTCTGCTTTTTCTCCATTACTTGCCCGCTTCCTTTGTTTCTCTGCTTTTTCTCCATTACTTGCCCGCTTCCTTTGTTTCTCTGCTTTTTCTCCATTACTTGCCCGCTTCCTTTGTTTCTCTGCTTTTTCTCCATTACTTGCCCGCTTCCTTTGTTTCTCTGCTTTTTCTCCATTACTTGCCCGCTTCCTTTGTTTCTCTGCTTTTTCTCCATTACTTGCCCGCTTCCTTTGTTTCTCTGCTTTTTCTCAATTACTTGCCCGCTTCCTTTGTTTCTCTGCTTTTTCTCCATTACTTGCCCGCTTCCTTTGTTTCTCTGCTTTTTTATCCATTACTTGCCCGCTTCCTTTGTTTCTCTGCTTTTTCTCCATTACTTGCCCGCTTCCTTTGTTTCACTGCTTTTTCTCCATTACTTGCCCGCTTCCTTTGTTTCTCTGCTTTTTCTCCATTACTTGCCCGCTTCCTTTGTTTCTCTGCTTTTTCTCCATTACTTGCCCGCTTCCTTTGTTTCACTGCTTTTTCTCCATCACTTGCCCGCTTCCTTTGTTTCTCTGCTTTTTTATCCATTACTTGCCCGCTTCCTTCGTTTCACTACTTTTTCTCCATCACTTGCCCGCTTCCTTTGTTTCTCTGCTTTTTCTCCATCACTTGCCCGCTTCCTTTGTTTCACTGCTTTTTCTCCATCACTTGCCCGCTTCCTTTGTTTCTCTGCTTTTTTATCCATTACTTGCCCGCTTCCTTCGTTTCACTACTTTTTCTCCATCACTTGCCCGCTTCCTTTGTTTCACTGCTTTTTCTCCATCACTTGCCCGCTTCCTTTGTTTCTCTGCTTTTTTATCCATTACTTGCCCGCTTCCTTCGTTTCACTACTTTTTCTCCATTACTTGCCCGCTTCCTTTGTTTCTCTGCTTTTTTATCCATTACTTGCCCGCTTCCTTCGTTTCACTACTTTTTCTCCATCACTTGCCCGCTTCCTTTGTTTCTCTGCTTTTTTATCCATTACTTGCCCGCTTCCTTCGTTTCACTACTTTTTCTCCATCACTTGCCCGCTTCCTTTGTTTCTCTGCTTTTTCTCCATTACTTGCCCGCTTCCTTTGTTTCACTGCTTTTTCTCCATCACTTGCCCGCTTCCTTTGTTTCTCTGCTTTTTTATCCATTACTTGCCCGCTTCCTTCGTTTTACTACTTTTTCTCCATCACTTGCCCGCTTCCTTTGTTTCACTGCTTTTTCTCCATCACTTGCCCGCTTCCTTTGTTTCTCTGCTTTTTTATCCATTACTTGCCCGCTTCCTTTGTTTCTCTGCTTTTTCTCCATTACTTGCCCGCTTCCTTTGTTTCTCTGCTTTTTCTCCATTACTTGCCCGCTTCCTTTGTTTCTCTGCTTTTTCTCCATTACTTGCCCGCTTCCTTTGTTTCTCTGCTTTTTCTCCATTACTTGCCCGCTTCCTTTGTTTCTCTGCTTTTTCTCCATTACTTGCCCGCTTCCTTTGTTTCTCTGCTTTTTCTCAATTACTTGCCCGCTTCCTTTGTTTCTCTGCTTTTTCTCCATTACTTGCCCGCTTCCTTTGTTTCTCTGCTTTTTCTCCATTACTTGCCCGCTTCCTTTGTTTCTCTGCTTTTTTATCCATTACTTGCCCGCTTCCTTTGTTTCACTACTTTTTCTCCATCACTTGCCCGCTTCCTTTGTTTCTCTGCTTTTTCTCCATTACTTGCCCGCTTCCTTTGTTTCTCTGCTTTTTCTCCATTACTTGCCCGCTTCCTTTGTTTCTCTGCTTTTTTATCCATTACTTGCCCGCTTCCTTTGTTTCACTACTTTTTCTCCATCACTTGCCCGCTTCCTTTGTTTCTCTGCTTTTTCTCCATTACTTGCCCGCTTCCTTTGTTTCTCTGCTTTTTCTCCATTACTTGCCCGCTTCCTTTGTTTCTCTGCTTTTTTATCCATTACTTGCCCGCTTCCTTTGTTTCACTACTTTTTCTCCATCACTTGCCCGCTTCCTTTGTTTCTCTGCTTTTTTATCCATTACTTGCCCGCTTCCTTCGTTTCACTACTTTTTCTCCATTACTTGCCCGCTTCCTTTGTTTCTCTGCTTTTTTATCCATTACTTGCCCGCTTCCTTTGTTTCACTACTTTTTCTCCATTACTTGCCCGCTTCCTTTGTTTCTCTGCTTTTTTATCCATTACTTGCCCGCTTCCTTTGTTTCTCTGCTTTTTCTCCATTACTTGCCCGCTTCCTTTGTTTCACTGCTTTTTCTCCATCACTTGCCCGCTTCCTTTGTTTCTCTGCTTTTTCTCCATCACTTGCCCGCTTCCTTTGTTTCACTACTTTTTCTCCATTACTTGCCCGCTTCCTTTGTTTCTCTGCTTTTTTATCCATTACTTGCCCGCTTCCTTTGTTTCTCTGCTTTTTCTTCATTACTTGCCCGCTTCCTTCGTTTCACTACTTTTTCTCCATCACTTGCCCGCTTCCTTTGTTTCTCTGCTTTTTTATCCATCACTTGCCCGCTTCCTTCGTTTCACTACTTTTTCTCCATTACTTGCCCGCTTCCTTTGTTTCTCTGCTTTTTCTCCATCACTTGCCCGCTCCCTTTGTTTCGAGAATTCAAAATGGGACTTTAAGTGCGAGTCTCGCTGCATTTTTCATAAGCACTTTGACCAGGCCAGCGCAGGCCGGCTGCATAATACAGTTCCCGCCACTCCGGCCTGCACACTTAGCAAATACGTTGCTATTAAAGTTTACTTATTCCTTTACGTAACCAACTCTTAGCAACGCGGCTCCATTCCCTTTACACGTTCCCTGCGAAAGGACCCACCGGTAGTCACTAAGTTGATATTCATAATGCTGCTGACCGACCTGCAGTCACAAACTCAATATATTAATCGAATATTGAACTGCAGTTTAACCATCGCAGGAAACATGTTAATCCCGAATGTCTATCACAAAATTGTGGAACTTTCATTGTAGAAATAGCAGAGATTTCATGGATGGGAAATGAGATTTTCAATTTGGTTGTAACGTGTGTCGACACAATGGGTTTGTGGAAACTTTTTTATATTTTTTGTTTAATTTGCGAAAATGATGTTGGACTGGACGATTTTTGGGAGACTTTCTAGCCGAAGTTTGTTGCAGGTATTGGTAACACACAAACACTAGCCACAAACTTTGGCTACAAAGTTTTTGGCTAGCGTGTAACGCTAAAGTGCGTGGCGTGTAGGTCATGCCTGTCGTACGCATGGCACATTTTTAACACAGTAGAGATTTCGTGGAAATTGAAAAATTATGAACTGAAAATTATGAAAATGAGTAAAATGGAAAATTTTATTTGTGTCACTTCGAAACCCACTCAGGGGAATAAAACTGTTGTATCTATGGGAATTAGCGCTCCCAGGGGGACAATGTGAGGGCCCGAACTAAAGGTTAGGTAGGCTTTCTTTTTGTTGAAATACATAGGTTTTTGTTTTGTTACGGACCACCTTTTTTCGGTTGACTGATGTCCTGTTTTTCAGCACCTACTACTTTCTTCTTCAACTTTTTCTTGTTTCATGATCTTCTTTCTCATCTTACTGTTTCTATGTCCTTTCTGCATAGATTCCGCGTTCCCTTTAACTCCATACTAAATGGTGCCTTCTTCCTTCCTTTCTTTGGATCTCATTCGTTGAGGATAGGGAGGCTTAAACTAACTAATAATCTAATCTAATCGCACTTCTAATGAGGACAAAAATAAAACTTCGAGAGATGACACTTTACACCCAGACGCTTCTCCGTCGATTTTTCGCAAGCTCATGTTTTTTCGCGCTGTTTTTATGACCTTCACTGGTGTTTGGGCTATTTTTTACCGTTTTTTTTTGGCTATTTTTGTATTTTATTTATTTTATTTTATTTATTATTTTATTTATTATTTTATTTTATTTATTATTTATTATTTTATTTTATTTATTTTATTTATTTATTTATTTTATTTATTTTTATGTATTTATTTTATTTTTTGGCTATTTTTTTAGCTATTTTTTGGCTTCACCGGTTTTTTGGCTATTTTTTTACGACTTCCCAGTTTTTTGGGCTATTTTTTAGGGCCTTTACAGTGTTTTGGGCTATTTTTGATGACTTCACAGTTTCTTTAAATGACTCAGTTCGGTAACGAGCTTTATTAGCAAATTGCATTACTGCGCCTCTTTATAAACTTCAATGAAAACACATTAATTTGTAAGATAAACTCTTCAATATTTTAAAAGCCATTTATGTAATTTCGCTGAAAATTTGCGTACTAAGGTAATCGTTCTTCAGTTATCATGGTGGTACGCTAATGACGTATATATTAATTGATGGTAAGATATATATCTATCACTATTATAAAAGGAGCCGCGTCCGTCCGTCCGTCCGTCCGTCCGTCCGTCCGTCCGTCCGTCCGTCCGTCCGTCACACCCACCAGCCTGCAGTGTGAGATGAGCGTATCTGTGATACAAGCTTCATCAACTCCACAATTTTCGGTGCCTTAACCCAGCAGATTGGGAGTCGGAATGAATATCACGTGTATTGGTAGGTTAGATTAGGTTGTAAAGAATATCACGTGTATTGGTAGGTTAGATTAGGTTGTATAGAATATCACGTGTATTGGTAGGTTATATTAGGTTGTATAGAATATCACGTGTATTGGTAGGTTAGATTAGGTTGTATAGAATATCACGTGTATTGGTAGGTTATATTAGGTTGTATAGAATATCTCGTGTATTGGTAGGTTAGATTAGGTTGTGTAGAATATCACGTGTATTGGTAGGTTAGATTAGGTTGTATAGAATATCACGTGTATTGGTAGGTTAGATTAGGTTGTATAGAATATCACGTGTATTGGTAGGTTATATTAGGTTGTATAGAATATCACGTGTATTGGTAGGTTAGATTAGGTTGTATAGAATATCACGTGTATTGGTAGGTTAGATTAGGTTGTATAGAATATCACGTGTATTGGTAGGTTAGATTAGGTTGTATAGAATATCACGTGTATTGGTAGGTTAGATTAGGTTGTATAGAATATCACGTGTATTGGTAGGTTAGATTAGGTTGTAAAGAATATCACGTGTATTGGTAGGTTAGATTAGGTTGTATAGAATATCACGTGTATTGGTAGGTTAGATTAGGTTGTATAGAATATCACGTGTATTGGTAGGTTAGATTAGGTTGTATAGAATATCACGTGTATTGGTAGGTTAGATTAGGTTGTATAGGATATCACCTGTATTGGTAGTTTAGATTAGGTTGTATAGGATATCACGTGTATTGGTAGGTTAGATTAGGTTGTATAGAATATCACGTGTATTGGTAGGTTAGATTAGGTTGTATAGAATATCACGTGTATTGGTAGGTTAGATTAGGTTGTAAAGAATATCACGTGTATTGGTAGGTTAGATTAGGTTGTAAAGAATATCACGTGTATTGGTAGGTTAGATTAGGTTGTATAGAATATCACGTATATTGGTAGGTTAGATTAGGTTGTATAGGATATCACGTGTATTGGTAGGTTAGATTAGGTTGTATAGAATATCACGTGTATTGGTAGGTTAGATTAGGTTGTAAAGAATATCACGTGTATTGGTAGGTTAGATTAGGTTGTATAGAATATCACGTGTATTGGTAGGTTAGATTAGGTTGTATAGAATATCACGTGTATTGGTAGGTTAGATTAGGTTGTATAGGATATCACGTGTATTGGTAGGTTAGATTAGGTTGTATAGAATATCACGTGTATTGGTAGGTTAGATTAGGTTGTATAGAATATCACGTGTATTGGTAGGTTAGATTAGGTTGTATAGGATATCACGTGTATTGGTAGGTTAGATTAGGTTGTATAGAATATCACGTGTATTGGTAGGTTAGATTAGGTTGTATAGAATATCACGTGTATCGGTAGGTTAGATTAGGTTGTATAGAATATCACGTGTATTGGTAGGTTAGATTAGGTTGTATAGAATATCACGTGTATCGGTAGGTTAGATTAGGTTGTATAGAATATCACGTGTATTGGTAGGTTAGATTAGGTTGTATAGAATATCACGTGTATTGGTAGGTTAGATTAGGTTGTATAGAATATCACGTGTATTGGTAGGTTAGATTAGGTTGTATAGAATATCACGTGTATTGGTAGGTTAGATTAGGTTGTATAGGATATCACGTGTATTGGTAGGTTAGATTAGGTTGTATAGAATATCACGTGTATTGGTAGGTTAGATTAGGTTGTATAGAATATCACGTGTATCGGTAGGTTAGATTAGGTTGTATAGAATATCACGTGTATTGGTAGGTTAGATTAGGTTGTATAGAATATCACGTGTATCGGTAGGTTAGATTAGGTTGTATAGAATATCACGTGTATTGGTAGGTTAGATTAGGTTGTATAGAATATCACGTGTATTGGTAGGTTAGATTAGGTTGTATAGAATATCACGTGTATTGGTAGGTTAGATTAGGTTGTATAGAATATCACGTGTATTGGTATGTTAGATTAGGTTGTATAGAATATCACGTGTATTGGTAGGGTAGATGAGGTCGAATAGCATATCAGCAATTGAGACTTGGGAAAGTATTGGAAAGCCATAGAATAGCATGGCAAATCATGGGAAAGCCATGTTAAAGCTAAGTTGGTCCTACATCTAATCCTGTCATTTTTTTGACAAGCCGTGTGCACTCGTAATAATAAGCGACATAGGAATAGACTGTCCCATAACTGCAACAATTAGCTCTCTAGTATAAATAACGAGATAATCATAAATAAATAAATACTCGCTAGCCAAAAGTATGGAGGACTGCCCGAAAGTAACGAACAGCGCGGGTCAATAGTAAACTACCGAGCTAAAATACCTAAACCATTTAAAAATATTAAATTGATGATAATAATGATGATAATGATGATGAACTACCCATTTCTATAGTTACCACTGCTCTACCCCATATATGGTAGGAGGGAGAAATCCATATATGGCAGGGGGGAGACCCTCCATATATGGTAGGGGGAAGACCCTCCATATAAGGTAAGGGGAAGACCCTCCATATTAGGTAGGGGGGAAGACCCATCAAATTAGGTAGGAGGGAAGACCCTCCATATAAGGTAGGGGGGTAGACCCTCCATTTAAGGTAGGGGGAAGACCCTCCATATAAGGTAGGGGGGTAGACCCTCCATATAAGGTAAGGGGAAGACCCTCCATATAAGGTAAGGGGAAGACCCTCCATATTAGGTAGGGGGGAAGACCCATCAAATTAGGTAGGAGGGAAGACCCTCCATATAAGGTAGGGGGGTAGACCCTCCATTTAAGGTAGGGGGAAGACCCTCCATATAAGGTAGGGGGAAGACCCTCCATATAAGGTCGGGGGGAAGACCCTCCATATAAGGTCGGGGGGAAGACCCTCCATATAAGGTAAGGGGGAAGACCCTCCAAATAAGGTAGGGGGGAAGACCCTCCATATAAGGTAGGGGGGAAGACCCTCCATATAAGGTAGGGGGAAGACCCTCCATATAAGGTAGGGGGAAGACCCTCCATATAAGGTAGGGGGAAGACCCTCCATATAAGGTCGGGAGAAGACCCTCCATATAAGGTAGGGGGAAGACCCTCCATATAAGGTAGGGGGAAGACCCTCCATATAAGGTAGGGGGAAGACCCTCCATATAAGGTAGGGGGAAGACCCTCCATATAAGGTAGGGGGAAGACCCTCCATATAAGGTCGGGAGAAGACCCTCCATATAAGGTAGGGGGAAGACCCTCCATATAAGGTAGGGGGAAGACCCTCCATATAAGGTAGGGGGAAGACCCTCCATATAAGGTAGGGGGGAAGACCCTCCATATAAGGTAGGGGGAAGACCCTCCATATAAGGTCGGGAGAAGACCCTCCATATAAGGTAGGGGGAAGACCCTCCATATAAGGTAGGGGGAAGACCCTCCATATAAGGTAGGGGGAAGACCCTCCATATAAGGTAGGGGGAAGACCCTCCATATAAGGTAGGGGGAAGACCCTCCATATAAGGTCGGGAGAAGACCCTCCATATAAGGTAGGGGGAAGACCCTCCATATAAGGTAGGGGGAAGACCCTCCATATAAGGTCGGGAGAAGACCCTCCATATAAGGTAGGGGGGAAGACCCTCCATATAAGGTAGGGGAAGACCCTCCATATAAGGTAGGGGGAAGACCCTCCATATAAGGTAGGGGAGAAGACCCTCCATATAAGGTAGGGGGGAAGACCCTCCATATAAGGTAGGGGGAAGACCCACCATATAAGGTAGGGGGGAAGACCCACCATATAAGGTAGGGGGGAAGACCCTCCATATAAGGCAATAGGTTCCTCCCCCCAATAATTGGCGGGTCACGTGACGGGTCCGACATAGGGTGAGGGCTGGCTACCCTCGTGAGACTGAGGGCAGGCTACCCCCGTGAGACTGAGGGGCGTTGTGGCCTGGGCTCGCGTCTACATCAACTGCTACTTGAACACGTCTACTCCATTGCGTCTACTTGAACACGTCTACTTAACGCACCTATTTCACGCGCGTTGCCCGAGCCTGACGCTTTTCTGCTTGTTTTTCCTACTTCTACTTGATGTTTCTGTTGTAGTTTTAGCATGCATGTATATCTGGCACAGCTGTATGAATTAACACAGGCACAACTGTAGACATTAACACAGGCACAACTGTATACATTAACACAGGCACAACTGTATACATTAACCCAGGCACAACTGTGTACATTAACCCAGGCACAACTGTGTACATTAACACAGGCACAACTGTGTACATTAACACAGGCACAACTGTGTACATTAACCCAGGCACAACTGTATACATTAACCCAGGCACAACTGTATACATTAACACAGGCGCAACTGTATACATTAACCCAGGCACAACTGTGTACATTAACCCAGGCACAACTGTATACATTAACACAGGCACAACTGTGTACATTAACACAGGCACAACTGTGTACATTAACCCAGGCACAACTGTATACATTAACCCAGGCACAACTGTGTACATTAACCCAGGCACAACTGTATACATTAACACAGGCACAACTGTGTACATTAACACAGGCACAACTGTGTACATTAACCCAGGCACAACCCCCCTCGCGCCATCCTGTCCTTGTCGTGGGGAGGGGGCTTGTGTGTTCAATGAAGCCCAAGGCTATGCTGTCCCAGGTTCAACCATGACAGACAGGCTTGGGCCGAGATCCAGACCAACTGGGATGGCAACACTGACAACTGAGCTGACAACTGGATACTCTACTGGACACACACTGACCCCTCCTTGGATTTGATTGCAAGGCCGGCCGGGACCTAGACCCGACCTGCCGGCTTGATAGTCGTGCGCGGCAAGGGTTAGCCGATGGCCGGGTGGAAAGGCGGGGGGCGGTTTAAACGCCAGTGAGGCGCGGAAGCGTCTCGCTGGTTAGTCAAGCGCAACAACCTGCTGCATCTGCTTGTCCCAGGAGCTATGCCTGTGCTTAGTGAGTGTGCCCGTCGGGACTACGTGAGCCTGACAGAAGGGTTCCCCTTGTTGGCGGCCGCCCAAAGCTGGTGCCGGCTCAGAGCACAGGTGAGACTTAACTCACTAACCATGGAAACTTCTAACTCAATCCCCCCCCAAACCGTAAAACAAATTGATGGTGACGACTTCAACCTGCCCCTGGACTTCACGGACATCTCCCAGACAGGAAATGCGGAAAGCAGTTCTCTGTCAACCTCAGCGGCACCAAAACCATCGCAGAGCACGTCTGCGAGTGGCAAGGAACGCGAGGAGCTGCAACAGCAAAATAAATATACACTCGAGCCTTCCAATCCAACATCTAATGATAAGAGACGCAACACAAATACAAATCACCGAGCAGGGACATCCTCAATTGCTACCCTGGAGCCCTATGAAAGTTCTAAAAGAGCGAAGTCAAAGTATTCTCGCCCACGCCCACAACCTCTTTCTGTCAAACACCTTCTCCAGTTGGAGCAGGGGAAAAAAGTACCTCACTTTCCTGTCTACCACGTCGTCACCTTCCCAGGAGCTGACCTAAATAAAGGCGTGGATGTCCTCTCTGTGGACAGAGATCTAAAATTGAAACTGGGTTCTCCCAAATCAATCCAAAAAATATCCAAAGACTCGCTACTTATCCAGCTGGCTAATGAAGACCAGCTCAATAGTCTTCAGACTATCACACAACTCGGAGCTAATCCCACCCAAGTACAGCCTCACTCTACCCTCAATACTGTGAAGGGCACAGTGCACAGCCACACCTTTACCAACATCCCCGAGACAGACCTGCTAGAGGCCCTACGCGACCAGGGAGTCACCCAGATAGAAAGGCAAAAAGCCCGAATAGATGGGGAACTTAAACCTACTCCACGGTATGTGCTCACATTCAACCGCACATCCCTCCCCCCCGTAGTGCAGTTGTGTGAATGGCATGCGGAGTACGTCCGGCCTTATTTCCCGAACCCCATTCGGTGTACTCGATGCCAAAAATTGGGACACACCAAAAAACGGTGCCGACAGACGACTGAAGTTTGTGCTCGGTGTGGAACAATGGGACACCACTCACGCGCATGCATCCAGACGCCCTCCTGTGTGAATTGTGGTGAGTCTCACCCTACATACAGCCCATCCTGCCCACATTACCTATACCGGAAGGAAATTATCTCCACCATGATAAAAGAGCACACAACATACGGAATCGCTAAAGCCCAAGTCACTGACTGGTACAAGTCGCAAGGCCGCACGTACAGTTTTGCAGTACAACGGCCGCCGAAGGAAGTGCCGGTGGCAGCCCCTACAGGTCAGGGACCAGCACCCTCAGAATCTCACAAGGCAGGTACGGCCCAGTCGGTGACCTCACCCCCGGCAGCGGAACTAGAGTCCCAACAACACTCAACTTTATTTTCTCAGCCGAATGCTCTTCCACCCAGGAAACCAGCGTCCAGCATGAAGACCCGTGATGAGCAAGAACTCGACTCCACTACTGCCCAGAGCTCAAGTGATGACCAACGAGACACCACGACCCGTGCTCAATACACCTTTAAGCGACTCCCTCTAGACACCGCGCAGTTTCACACTGACGGGAACAACAGCACTCGACAGCCGCACATACGGCCGTTAAATGCAAAAACACCATCGACCGCAAACACCCAAGTGGCCACGTGTAGACCAAGGATGACTACGCCGCCTACTCGGGGGGAGGCCCCCGGTACATCGCGACAGTTTCAGTCTCCGGTACCACACCCCTGGCTGGGTACCGGGGAAGGGACCACTCGGGATGGGCAGGATCCGGAGCTTCCAGCTGGAACTGGCGACAGCCTCCCTCAAACAAACCCGGAAGATGCACGAGCAAAGTGCCCTCCCTCCACACCCTTGGGCTCGAAGACAAGTCATCAGGAACGGCCTGAGCAGGGGATGCCTCCCCCACAACTGCATTTCAATAAATCCTTGGAAACACCCTCACCTATCTCAAGCAGTAACGAGGTGCCACCACGACACTCTCGGTCCCAATCCTCAAGGCCCAAGCCCTGCGCCCGAAATGCGCGCATAGCCTCGCAGTCTCCGCCGCGCTCTCGCTCCCACTCCAACTCAGAGAAAATGGACGTCTCCTTCTTGAACAAACGGGAACGAGACCTCTCTCCATACCAGCAGCATAGTACCTCAACTTCAAAAAAGAAACACACCCGTCCACCCGACCAGCCGGCCGGCAAATGCAATGCCCCAATTCCTGTCCTACACTCCTCTCGTCATGACAGACCATAAACTCGTAAATACCCCTAAAGAATGTCGAAAATCATACAATGGAACATGCAGTCTTACCACACAAAATTCAATGATCTCAAAGTCCTTCTTCGCAATGAAAATCCTATCTGCGTGTGCCTCCAGGAAACCCTCCTGACTGGGCGCTACGCAAACCCCCCTTCACATTATCGCCTCGAACGCTCGGCCCCTGTTCGTGACGATGGCCACGAACGAGGAGCAGCAATCTTAGTACACCAGAGATACCCATACGATCTCTTCCCACTAGACACAAATCTCCAGGCAGTAGCCATAAAAATCCATCTACCCGCCAAAACATACACAGTATGTTCCCTGTACCTCTCCCACTTGGATGTCTCAGCCCGCGACTTCACCCACCTCATCGAGCAGCTGCGACCACCATTCCTGCTCATGGGGGACATGAATGCAAGCGACCCCTTGTGGGACCCCCCGAGAGCCAACCGGAGGGGTAGACAGATAGCGGACCTTCTCATTTCACATGACATCTCCCTTTTGAACAATAACTCACCAACACATTTCCATTCACAATCAGGAACTTTCTCAATAATCGACTTAGCCATATGCTCCTCAGGGGCCCTACAGGACTTCACCTTTGAAGTCTTGGACGACCTATATGGCAGCGACCACTACCCAATCAGAGTCACTCTGCGCCGCGCCACCCCACTCCAAACGAGACGGCACTATAATATTCATAAAGCGAACTGGCCACTCTACAGAGATCACACAAAGATTGACGGGCCTAGAAACCCAGATGACTCGGTCGAAGATCTCCTTAACCTAATAGAAAACAAGATCAAGACAGCGGCAAATGCAGCCATCCCACAAACCTCAGGCAAATACTCGAAACCCCCCGTCCCTTGGTGGACAGCAGAGTGCCAACGAGCACTACAACGGCGCCGCCAAGCAGGAAGGAAACTACGCCGCTCCCCATCAGTAATCAACAAAATAGCTTTCAACAGAGCACGTGCGCAGTGTAAATATGTATTCTCCAACAGCAAAAAGAACTCCTGGCAAAACTATTTGACTACAATCAACGCTCATACCTCCCCCTCTGAAATTTGGAAAAAAGTAGCGAAGATTGCTGGAAAGTTCAGCCCGACTACCCATCCATCTCTGCGCATTCAGGACACAATTGTCTCAGATCCTTGCCAAGTGAGCGATCAATTTGCCTCCCACTACTCTCGCGATTTCGGTTTTCACCGAGCAAGTCCAGCTTTTCTTGCGTACAAAACCTCCACGGAGAACCAAGCCCTCAACTTTGCAGCAACTTCTAACCAACCGTATAACGACCTGATAACTCCTGAAGAGTTCCACTCCAACCTATCGCACTGCACAGATAGCAGTCCGGGCCAAGACGGCATCACTTATTCAATGATAAAATTGGCTGATCCAACACTACAGCAGCTAATTCTTCACCTGTACAACCAAATATACATCACGCACTCATATCCAAACTCGTGGCGAATCGCTACAATAATCCCGATCCTCAAACCAGGCAAAGACCCCCACGTACCAAGCTCATACAGACCGATCTCTCTGTTGAGTACACTGTGCAAACTGTTGGAGAAAATCCTCAACACCAGACTGGCTTGGTTTTTGGAGCGTGGAAACCACATAATTCCCATTCAGTCTGGTTTCCGCCACAATCGCAGTACCACAGATAACCTGATCCAGCTGGAAACAGCGATTCGTGAATCTTTCAACGCTAGACAACATTTCATAGCAGTCTTCTTTGACCTGTCTAAAGCCTACGACACCGCTTGGCGATACGACATCCTCCGATCTCTACACTCCTTTGGACTGCGCGGAAATCTAGCATACTTTGTCGACAACTTCCTCCGTGATCGCTGTATCAGAGTGAGAATAGGATCAGCCACCTCGACACCCTACCCCGCCGAAGGAGGCATACCCCAAGGCAGCGTACTATCCTGTACATTGTTTCTTGTAGCTGTGAATAACATAGCAGCTACCCTACCCCCATCTGTTGGAGCATCTCTATACGTGGACGACTTCACGATCTACTTCGCCGGAGCTTCCACTCGAGTTGTCGAACGGCAACTTCAACTTGCGATTAACTCGCTAACCCGCTGGAGTCAACAAACAGGATTCCAATTCAATGCTGAAAAGACAGTAACCATGCATATCTGTCGCCGACACCACTGCCCCAAAATGGCCCATACTTTGACAATGAATGGTCAACCTGTGCGAGCGGTGGAGCAGTATAAGTACCTAGGACTGACTTTTGACACTTCCCTCACTTGGAGGCCGCACATCCAAGACCTGAAGCGGCGATGCAATTCAACTCTAAATTTGCTGAAACTACTCTCAAATAAATCATGGGGCGCAGATAGGATCTCCCTACTCCGTCTCTACATAATGCTGCTTAAGCCAAAGCTGGATTATGGCGTGGAGGTTTACTCCTCCGCAGCACCGTCCGTATTGGATCTACTCCAGCCCATCCAAAATGCTGCCATACGTATCGCAACGGGAGCATATCGTACCTCCCCTGTGACAAGCCTCCACTCAGACTCGGGTCTCTTGACTCTGCGGCTATATGCGACTATAAAAAGTCTTAATTATGCGGCCAGAGTAGCGGCAAGCGTCTCCAATCCGATGCACGAATTGAGCACCATAGCAAACGAACCACCCGCTGACCGACGCGGAATTAGAAGGGAGGCCCCACACTTGAGAAACTTCTTCCAACGTGTATCGGACCTCAGAGATCGATATGCTCCCCATCGAGACCAGGTTCTTCTAGAACAAATTTCTCCACTTCCACCGTGGCGGTTACCTGCTATTAGCATATGTCACGAACTTTACAAATATTCCAAGTCCACGACCGCTCCATCCCAACTTCGAGCACTTTACCTTGATCATGTCCGAACCCATCAATTTCTTTCCCGTATTTAT
Organism: Morinoia aosen; assembly: GCA_030386875.1. Lineage (NCBI taxonomy): Eukaryota > Metazoa > Arthropoda > Malacostraca > Amphipoda > Talitridae > Morinoia > Morinoia aosen. The sequence continues at coordinate 17,951,847 of CM059565.1, forward strand.
ACGGATGGAGCCAAAGCACCAGAAGGAGCAGCATACGCCTATATTCAAGGCTCTACGAAGTATCAGCGGCGTATTCAACCGCATGCAACCTCGTATACAGCAGAACTATATGCTATATACGATGCACTTAATCACGCTGAAACTCTTCCTCACCTGGAGACTACGATAATAACCGACTCGCGGAGTGCTATTCTAGCGCTCTCGAGATACAACTCGCCTCACCCCATTGTTCAACTCATACAGTGTCGCCTCATTTCGAGCAGTAAACAATTTACTTTCTGCTGGGTTCCCAGCCACGTTGGAGTGCCGGGAAACGAAGCAGCCGACCGAGCAGCTCGAGAGGCTCTCCACTTGCAAATAAATCCGGTCCGCCTCCCTCGAACAGACCACAAGTGGTATTACAAAAAGAGCATCCGAGAACGCTGGCAGGCTGAGTGGTCGGCGCTTGCCAACAACAAGCTAAAGGCAATAAAGCCAGATGTCCGTCCTCTCCCATTCTCCCAGCAGAGGGATCGACTGTGGGAAGTAGTCCTCGCTAGGCTCCGTATAGGCCATACACGCCTTACGCATCAGCACTTGCTGGAGGGCCGACCGCAACCGTACTGCGAAAATTGTATTGTGCCGTTAACGGTCCGCCACATTCTTCTCGAATGTCCCGACTACACACAAGAGCGGCAAGCTCGCCTCGGCGAGGAGCCGAACCTCCCTGAACTACTGACCGGCCTCCCCATCTGCGGGCCACGCTCTCCTCTGAACCTTTTCTTACTTGAAATTCGCCTACTCCATGAAATTTGACTCACCAACTGAAAATAAGTAACCTCTAGAAAGAAAATCTTTTCCGCCTCTTATGGGGCCCAAACCAACGCCAGCGCGGATGCCCGCGATTAGAAACACCGTCGCTCCTCCGTCAGACCAAGCTGACACACCACGGCACTGAAACGGAGCTGAGATGACTCTCACCCTCCGAAACTGCCCATTATAAGACCCAAATGCAACAATGCTACCAAATTGCGCTGTGATTTCGTCAAAGTATCGAAAGCGGCGGGAAAACCTGAAAATAATAATAATAATAATAACCCAGGCACAACTGTATACATTAACCCAGGCACAACTGTGTACATTAACCCAGGCACAACTGTATACATTAACCCAGGCACAACTGTATACATTAACACAGGCGCAACTGTATACATTAACCCAGGCACAACTGTGTACATTAACCCAGGCACAACTGTATACATTAACACAGGCACAACTGTGTACATTAACACAGGCACAACTGTGTACATTAACCCAGGCACAACTGTATACATTAACCCAGGCACAACTGTGTACATTAACCCAGGCACAACTGTATACATTAACACAGGCACAACTGTGTACATTAACACAGGCACAACTGTGTACATTAACCCAGGCACAACTGTATACATTAACCCAGGCACAACTGTGTACATTAACCCAGGCACAACTGTATACATTAACCCAGGCACAACTGTATACATTAACACAGGCGCAACTGCAGCCATTAACACAGGCACAACTGTATACATTAACACAGGCACAACTGTATACATTAACACAGGCACAACTGTATACATTAACCCAGGCACAACTGTGTACATTAACACAGACACAACTGTGTACATTAACACAGACACAACTGTGTACATTAACACAGGCACAACTGTGTACATTAACACAGACACAACTGTGTACATTAACACAGGCACAACTGTATACATTAACACAGGCACAACTGTATACACAGGCACAACTGTGTACATTAACACAGACACAACTGTGTACATTAACACAGGCACAACTGTGTACATTAACACAGACACAACTGTGTACATTAACACAGGCACAACTGTATACATTAACACAGGCACAACTGTATACACAGGCACAACTGTGTACATTAACACAGACACAACTGTGTACATTAACACAGGCACAACTGTGTACATTAACACAGACACAACTGTGTACATTAACACAGACACAACTGTGTACATTAACACAGGCACAACTGTGTACATTAACACAGACACAACTGTGTACATTAACACAGGCACAACTGTATACATTAACACAGGCACAACTGTATACACAGGCACAACTGTGTACATTAACACAGACACAACTGTGTACATTAACACAGGCACAACTGTATACATTAACACAGGCACAACTGTATACATTAACACAGGCAAAACTGTATACATTAACACAGGCACAACTGTATACATTAACACAGGCGCAACTGTATACATTAACACAGGCACAACTGTAGACATTAACACAGGCACAACTGTATACATTAACACAAGCACAACTGTAGACATTAACACAGGCACAACTGTATACATTAACACAGGCACAACTGTATACACAGGCACAACTGTGTACATTAACACAGACACAACTGTGTACATTAACACAGGCACAACTGTGTACATTAACACAGACACAACTGTGTACATTAACACAGGCACAACTGTATACATTAACACAGGCACAACTGTATACACAGGCACAACTGTGTACATTAACACAGACACAACTGTGTACATTAACACAGGCACAACTGTGTACATTAACACAGACACAACAGTGTACATTAACACATACACAACTGTGTACATTAACACAGGCACAACTGTGTACATTAACACAGACACAACTGTGTACATTAACACAGGCACAACTGTATACATTAACACAGGCACAACTGTATACACAGGCACAACTGTGTACATTAACACAGACACAACTGTGTACATTAACACAGGCACAACTGTATACATTAACACAGGCACAACTGTATACATTAACACAGGCAAAACTGTATACATTAACACAGGCACAACTGTATACATTAACACAGGCGCAACTGTATACATTAACACAGGCACAACTGTAGACATTAACACAGGCACAACTGTATACATTAACACAAGCACAACTGTAGACATTAACACAGGCACAACTGTATACATTAACACAGGCACAACTGTATACATTAACACAGGCGCAACTGTATACATTAACACAGGCACAACTGTAGACATTAACACAGGCACAACTGTAGACATTAACACAGGCACAACTGTATACATTAACACAGGCACAACTGTAGACATTAACACAGGCACAACTGTATACATTAACACAGGCACAACTGTAGACATTAACACAGGCACAACTGTATACATTAACACAGGCACAACTGTAGACATTAACACAGGCGCAACTGCAGCCATTAACACAGGCACAACTGTATACATTAACACAGGCACAACTGTATACATTAACACAGGCGCAACTGTATACATTAACACAGGCACAACTGTATACATTAACACAGGCACAACTGTAAACATTAACACAGGCACAACTGTAGACATTAACACAGGCACAACTGTATACATTAACACAGGCACAACTGTATACATTAACACAGGCACAACTGTATACATTAACACAGGCACAACTGTAGACATTAACACAGGCACAACTGTAGACATTAACACAGGCACAACTGTAGACATTAACACAGGCACAACTGTATACATTAACACAGGCACAACTGTAGACATTAACACAGGCACAACTGTAGACATTAACACAGGCACAACTGTAGACATTAACACAGGCACAACTGTATACATTAACACAGGCACAACTGTAGACATTAACACAGGCACAACTGTAGACATTAACACAGGCACAACTGTAGACATTAACACAGGCACAACTGTAGACATTAACACAGGCACAACTGTATACATTAACACAGGCACAACTGTAGACATTAACACAGGCACAACTGTAGACATTAACACAGGCACAACTGTATACGTTAACACAGGCACAACTGTATACATTAACACAGGCACAACTGTAGACATTAACACAGGCACAACTGTAGACATTAACACAGGCACAACTGTAGACATTAACACAGGCACAACTGTACACAGGCACAACTGTACACAGACCGTCATGGTACCTATGTGTGTGTGTGTTGATCAATTACAGACATTCTGCACCATATTACAAAGATAATGTATTTTTTCTAATATGAAATTGTAAAGCATCCATGTAGAAAAAAATAAATTCGTTGTGTGATCATCCATTTATACTGCAGTAATATACTTATTCGGCCTATAGTTATATGCTTATAATAATGTGATACCTATGTTTGTTTATCAATTGACGACAATTTGCGCCATATTTCAAAGATAATGTGATTTTTTTTTTCTAATATGAAACCATTATAGGACATTAAGGTTTTCTTTCTTATTCACGTCCCACAATCGTTTTCATGTTTCTGACTTAAGTAGACTGTTTTGTGCCACTATTTTTAGTACGAAATTTTATAAAATTCATGCTATAATAAAAGATATTTTCTCCGTTTCCCTCGATTGGAATTCTGATTTATACTGACTAGTTTACGCTGATATTTGCGCACATGCTTACTTGTGTAAATGTGTACGTGTCCACGCTATGCGTATGACACTCTGTAGAATGCGTATGTATTGCCTCGATGTATAGAAATGCATTTGCGTATGCTTACGAGTCAGGTGTAAATATGTGCGTGGGTATATGTGTGCATGTGTATGTGTAAATATTTACATGTATACGTGCATATATGTTTGTACTAGACTGACAACTAGCATTTTACTAGAGATAATGGTCTTTTTTTCAGTGCACTCTCAACTTGTAACATTACCTAACTCGTCATATCTTTAGTATTGTAAAGCATTCATGTAAAAACTATACATTTGTTGTGCGATCATCCATTTATATTTAAATAAAATGCTTGTTAACTAATGACCGTTATGTTAAAATTGTTGAATCAGAAATGCAAAACCTATAATCTTCTTGGTCCTCTTGCTTATATGTACACACGTGTGTGTCCATGTTAACGAAACCGGTGTTTTTCGTAACCTAGGCACACACATGGCCGTAAAACGCGTGTATATATATGTGTGTGTGTATGTATGTGTGTGAGTGTGTGTATGGATATATACACACATGCATACGTATATGTACATATGTGTGTATGTGGGTATATATTTATATATATTTTTCTTTTTTTTATGCTTCCTCAAAATGACACTTGTAAACATTGACCGAAACAAGCGATTTCATATATTATTTCCTGGCGTCAAGAATTGCGAAGTCTTATGTCATGTACATGTAAACTGTCAAAAGTGTTTTCACCCCACAATGAAAATGCATCGTCCATGAAATTGTGTTATCTCTTACAATTTTCATTACATGTATTATCAGATGTAGATTAAGCTAGATTAGGAGTTCATTGCCCTCAATCATTTCTTTTGACTAGTGACACGAGTTTTTCAATACTCGTGTGTGTGTATCATCTAAGTGTATTAATTTTAAGATATTTTAAAAACCAATGATGGTACTTTTGTACCATCTCTATTGGAAATAAACCATTTTTTTTTCTTTTTATGTGTACATATATGTGTATATATTTACATGTATGTGTGCACATATGTGTGTACTAAACTGACAACTAGCATTTTACTAGAGATAATGGTCATTTTCTGTTCACTCTCAACTTGTAACATTACCTAACTCGTCATCTCTTTATTATTGCAAAGCATTCATGTACCAACTATACATTTGTTGTACGATCATCCATTTATATTTAAATAAAATGCTTATTAACTAACGACCGTTATGTTAAAATTGTTGAATTAGAAATACAAAACTTATAATCTTCTTGGTCCTCATGCTTATGCGTACATATATATATATATATATATCTGTGTGTGTGTGTATGTATGTATGTATGTATATATGTATGTACGTATATATATGTATATGGATTTGTATTTATATATATATATTTTTTTTTTCATGCTTCCTTAAAACGACACTTGTGAACATTGACCGAAACAAGCGATTTCATATATTATTTCCTGGCATCAATAATTGCGAAGTTTTATGTCATGTACATGTAAACTGTCAAAAGTTTTTTCACCCCACAATGAAAATGCATCGTCCATGAATTTGCGTTATCTCTTATAATTATCATTACATGTATTGTCAAATGTAGATTAAGCAAGATTAGGAGTACATTGCCCTCAATCATTTATTTTCGACTAGTGACACGAGTTTTTCAATACTCGTGTGTGTGTATCATCTAAGTGTATTAATTTTAAGATATTTAAAAACCAATGATTGTAATATTGTACAATCTCTATTGGAAATAAAGTTTTTTCTTTCTTTCTTTTCTTTCTAGACATTAACACAGGCACAACTGTATACATTAACACAGGCACAACTGTAGACATTAACACAGGCACAACTGTAGACATTAACACAGGCACAACTGTATACATTAACACAGGCACAACTGTAGACATTAACACAGGCACAACTGTATACATTAACACAGGCACAACTGTAGACATTAACACAGGCACAACTGTAGACATTAACACAGGCACAACTGTATACATTAACACAGGCACAACTGTGTACATTAACGCAGGCACAACTGATCACGGCTGATTGCCATTCATTTCTCAAGAGAACTTAAGAAATGTTAGAAATAAGAATACGAATAGTGAGTTAATTTTTCTTGCTTGCATTATTATGGGTTTTTGGTTTTGCTTCGTAGTAGAAATGGTTGCAGTGAGATTTTGTTTCAGTATTTTGTAATTTTCATATAAAAGCATTAACTACTGGAAAAACGGTTACGGTTATGTTGTGTAATTTTGGAATGAAGTTTTTTATGGTTGTTTGTCTGAGGAAGAATATGGAAAACGTGGCTTCCTATGTTTGCACAATTTTTGTACGATTGTAAAAATCCAATGATAAATCCAAATGATTGTATAATTGTATTGCTCTTGGATTTATAGGAATTAGCGGTACCAGGAGGAAGATTTGAAGTCCTCGAGCGGGAGGCAAGCCTTTCTTATTTTGCATAAAAAGGGTAATGCATTTTTTTTGACGCACCATTCTATTGATTTGCTGCTGTGGTGTATTTGAGCGCCTATTACTTAATGCCCCTTGAGGAGGTACATCCCCTCAGGGGGTACATCCCCTCAGCGAATTAGGGAAATAGCGCTCCCAGGAGGATCATGAGAGGGCCCGAGTTGAGAGTTAGGTAGGCCTTCTTTTTGTTGAAATAAAATGTTTTTGTTATGTTAAGGATCACCTTTTTTCGGTTCATTGCTGTCCTGCTCTTCAGCACCTACTACTTTCTTCTTCAACTTCTTCTTGTTCATAATCTTCTTTCACAACTTACTGTTTCTATGCCTTTCTGCATAGATTCCGCGTTTGCTTAACTCCATACTAAATGGTACCTTCCTTCTTCCTCTCTTTGGATCGCATTTGTTGCTGCGGGTAGCGAGGCTAAAACTAACGAATAATCTAATCTAGGGGGGTACAATTAGTGTGTCTATAGGAATTAGAGCTCTCAGGGGGCGAATGTGAGGTCCCAAGCTTAAGGTTAAATAGGCCTTCCTTCGTTTGAAATGCATTATTTTTATTTACGGGCAATCTTTTTTTGGTGAACATCTGTCCTGCTTTTTCAGTGCATATTACTTTCCTCTCCAACTTTTATTTCGTTTCATAAACTTTTCTTGCGACTAGCTGTTTCTTTGCACTTTGTGCATAAATTCCGCGTTCATCTAAGTCCATCCTAAATGGTACAATCTTCCTTCTCCTCTTAGGAACACCTTTGTTTAGGAACGATTAAATCATTTTATAATCTAATACAATGTAATATAATTTAAGTCTCAATTCCATACGTAATGGGGCCTTCCTCTTTGCTCTATTATGGATACCTCTGACTTGATTAGAGAGGCTTAAACTAACTTCTAATCCAATCCATTAAGTGACCCGTTATACTGCCTTAGACCGTATTCTACAATCATCAATTAATCCCATCTGTACTATACAAACATCAATTAATTTCAACTGTACTCTAAAAACATCAATTAATTCCAACTGTACTCTACAAACATCAATTAATCCCAACTGTACTCTATAATTATCAATTAATTTCAACTGTACTCTAAAAACATCAATTAATTTCAACTGTACTCTAAAAACATCAATTAATTCCAACTGTACTCAATAATTATCAATTAATTTCAACTGTACTCTAAAAACATCAATTAATTCCAACTGTACTCTATAATTATCAATTAATTTCAACTGTACTCTACAAACATCAATTAATCCCAACTGTACTCTATAATTATCAATTAATTTCAACTGTACTCTAAAAACATCAATTAATTTCAACTGTACTCTTAAAAACATCAATTAATTCCAAATGTACTCTAAAAACATCAATTAATCCCAACTGTACTCTAAAAACATCAATTAATTCCAAATGTACTCTAAAAACATCAGTTAATCCCAACTGTACTCTAAAAACATCAATTAATTCCAAATGTACTCTAAAAACATCAATTAATCCCAACTGTACTCTAAAAACATCAATTAATTCCAACTGTACCCTAAAAACCTCAATTAATCCCAACTGTATTCTAAAAACATCAATTAATCGCAACTGTACTCTAAAAACATCAATTGATCCCAACTGTACTCTAAAAACATCAATTAATTCCAACTGTACTCTAAAAACATCAATTAATTCTAAATGTACTCTAAAAACATCGATTAATCCCAACTGTACTCTAAAAACATCAATCAATTCCAAATGTACTCTAAAAACATCAATTAATCCCAACTGTACTCTAAAAACATCAATTAATTCCAACTGTACCCTAAAAACCTCAATTAATCCCAACTGTACTCTAAAAACATCAATTAATTCCAACTGTACTCTAAAAACATCAATTAATCCCAACTGTACTATAAAAACATCAATTAATCCCAACTGTACTCTAAAAACATCAATTAATCCCAACTGTACTCTAAAAACATCAATTAATTCCAACTGTACTCTAAAAACATCGATTAATTCCAACTGTACACTAAAAACATCAATTAATTCCAACTGTACACTAAAAACATCAATTAATTCCAACTGTACTCAAAAAACATCAATTAATTCCAACTGTACACTAAAAACATCAATTAATTCCAACTGTACACTAAAAACATCAATTAATTCCAACTGTACACTAAAAACATCAATTAATTCCAACTGTACTCAAAAAACATCAATTGATCCCAACTGTACTTTACAAACATCAATTAATCCAAATTGTACTCTACAAACGCCAATTAATCTCAACAGTGCGTACAATTATAAATTAATCCCAATAGTCAATTAACCCTAATCATCAATAATCAATCCCAACTGTGCAGGGGCGGGTGTGCGTGTGGGGGGACCAGGGGGAAGACACCCCCCGCTGGAGGCTGCTGGGCACCCACGAGGCTCACCCTGAGGGGGCGGTGGCGCTGGGGGTGCTGGGGAGAACAGGGGTGGGGAGGACAGGGGTGGGGAGTGAGGTGGGGAGTGAGGTGGGGAGTGAGATGTACGCTCTCAGCCTCGGAGGACAAGAGGAAGGCAGCAAACTCCTCGTGTGGGGAGTGAGGGAGGCCCGGCCGCTGTTGGGTGAGTGGGGAGGAGGGTGTTGGGGAAGCAAGCGTTGGGGAAGAGTTGTGGGCAGAAAACGTAGAGGGTGAGTGGGGAGGCAAGCGTTTGGAAAAAAATCCTGGAGAGGTAAGCTTTGAGGAAGACTTCTAGGGAGCAAGTGTTGGGGAAGAGTTTTGAGCAAAATCCGTAGAGTTTTTGTACTCCGTTTGGAGTTCCTCAAGGATCTGTCCTGGGGCCCCTCTCCTCTCTCTCTCTCTCTCTCCCTCTCTCTCTCTCTCGCTCTTGTACTACGTATTCGTTGAATCTTATCATGTGTCCATTAGTGATATCGTGTTGATACGTTATGTTGATATCATGTTAGCTGTTATATATTTTTGTGAAATATGTTGCATTTCATGTAAACATGCAATATGACATTTTTATATCATAATAGTATGTTGCATGGAATGGATAGAAAATGAATTTTTAGGTGAAATACGTTCAGCCTAAGCACTGAGACCCTAAAGTGTCGTTCTGATGACACTTCCTAGACTTACTCTCCTTAAGGGACTTGCTAGATCTAAATTATTTAGGTCAAATGAAGTTCTAAGCAGATTTAGATCTGAATTATTCGGATCAAATGCATTCCTAAGCAGATTTTGATCTGAATTATTCGGATCAAATGCATTCCTAAGCAGATTTTGATCTGAATTATTCGGATCAAATGCAGTTCTAAGCAGAATTACTTACAGTTCAACCATGGAAACTTCAAAAATATTGGATGGATATGGGCAAACTTTCTGAAAAAAGTGAACAAGCTCTGCTATCCTGTTCTTCAGCACCTGCTACTTTCTGTGTTAACTTTTTTCTTGCTTCATAACTTCTTTCTCAATTTATTTCTATGCACCTTGTGAATAGGTTCTACGTTCCCTTCGCTCCATACTAAATAGTTCCTTCTTTTTTTTCTCTTTATAGTCAGTTTATAGAGTCAGTCAATTTATAGAGAGGTATAAACTGACATCGAATCTAATCTAAGCTAATATTCTTTGTAAGACCACCACTCCGACACACCACCACCACACCGACACACCACCACCACACCGACACACCACCACCACACCGACACACCACCACCACACCGACACACCACCACCACACCGACACACCACCACCACACCGACACACCACCACACTGACACACCACCACACCGACACACCACCACCACACCGACACACCACCACACCGACACACCACCACACCGACACACCTCCACACCGACACACCACCACACCGACACACCACCACACCGACACACCACCACACCGACACACCACCACACCGACACACCACCACACCGACACACCACCACACCGACACACCACCACACCGACACACCACCACCACCACACCTGCACTTTGCGACACAATGTCCCTGTCTTTCGCCGCAATGGAGGCCATGTTTCTACCCCCTCTTCCTCCTTCCCCTCTTCCTCCCCCCTTTTTGCACCCCCTTTTTGGTGGGGGTCTACTTAAATCTTACTTCCCCCCTACTTAACCCCCCCTCCTTGTACCCAAATTATCCCCCCTTTGCCTCACGCGACACAGGTAAATTGTTTTTCGCATCATGTATTAATAATAAATTAGTTAGAGCGAGGTTGTGGTGGTGTGAACATGTGGTTGTGGTGGTGGGAACATGGGGTTGTGGTGGTGTGAACATGTGGTGTGGTGGTGGGAACATGTGGTGTGGTGGTGGGAACATGTGGTTGTGGTGGTGGGAACATGGGGTTGTGGTGGTGTGAACATGTGGTTGTGGTGGTGGGAACATGTGGTGTGGTGGTGGGAACATGTGGTTGTGGTGGTGTGAACATGTGGTTGTTGTGGTGGGAACATGTGGTGTGGTGGTGGGAACATGTGGTTGTGGTGGTGGGAACATGTGGTTGTGGTGGTGTGAACATGTGGTTGTGGTGGTGGGAACATGGGGTTGTGGTGGTGGGAACATGGGGTTGTGGTGGTGTGAACATGTGGTTGTGGTGGAGAGAACATGTGGTTGTGGTGGTGGGAACATGTGGTTGTGGTGGTGGGAACATGTGGTTGTGGTGGTGGGAACATGTGGTTGTGGTGGAGAGAACATCTTGTTTCTTCCTCTGAACGCGTACGCCTAACCTAACCTAACCAACACACACACACACACACACACACACACACACACACACACACACACCCTGTACACCAACACTCCAACACACACACTGCGTACACAAACACACCAACACACACCGCACGCTGCTCCACACAACACACGGTCATCTTTAGAACATAATTACTCTTAAATAACGGGAGCTGTGCTGTAAATAACGCCGCCGTAATTTGCGGTCTCGAGCAAAGGTTATTTATTTTTCAGTTGGACGGGGTTGGGAGGAAGGAGTTCCGGGGGATTGGGGGGGGGTGTGTTTCTGGAGAAAGATAAGGGTCAAAAAATGTAATAAAAAAATAAATATTCAAGCAATTTTCCCCTTTTTTTGTTTTGGATGCAGTGTTTTTGTGTGTATGCTTGATGAACACATAATGTTGAATGTGTCATTTATCTACTTAAGTGTTGTGTTGAATGTGTCTCCCCTCAGGGGGGTACAAATATTGTATCTATGGGATTTAGCGTTCCTTGGGTTGAAATGTGTGAGGTCCCGAGCTGAAGTATGTAGGCCTTCTTTTTGTTGAAATAAAATGTTTTTTGTTACGTTAAAGACCACCTTTCTTCGGTTCGCTGCTGTCCTGTTTTTCATCACCTACTACTTTCTTGTTCAACTTTATCTTGTTTCATGAACTTTTTTCAAAACTTACTGCTTGTATGCCGCTTCTGCATAGATGCTGCGTTCGATTATCTCCATTCTAAATAGTGCTTTCCTCCTCCCTCTCTTCGGAACGCCTTTTTTGTGGTTAAACTAATATCTAATCTGTTGAATGTGTCATGAACCAACATAACCTTTGTTAGCAAGTTTTTTTTTTGACGAAAATTAGTCCTTTCCTCTTGCTTGCCCAAAACCAGTAGTCGATACTGTAACATGTTTTGTTGCAGCAGTTATTTCATTGTTTGTTAATTATTCTTATTCTAAATTTCATTCAATAATTGTTTTCGGTTATTTTTATTGTATGGGTTATTTAATTATTTTTATTACAATGGTGATTTAATTGTAATTGTTAATAATTATTGTTACTACGGTACTTAACTTAATTCCTTGTTAATTATTCGTGTTGCAGCGGTTATTTAATTAATGCTGTTAATTTTTCTTTTTGTTTCGGTTGCATAATAATTTTCGTCAATTGTTATTATTGCAAGGGTTATTGAACTATTCTTGTTGATAATTCCTGTCACAATGGTGTTCAATTATTCATGTTAATTTTTCTAATGGCAACAATTATTTAATTATTCTTGCTGATTATTTTCATTGCAACAGTTATTAAATTATTCTTTTTAATTATTCATGTTGGTAATTAATAATTACGCGCGTTTTTTTTCCTGTTTTTCTTATTTTTCCTTGACTGAGGCAGCGCTGCGAGCGTGCGAGGTTGGGGAAGGCGTCCCCACGCTGCTGCGCTGCTTCTCCCCCAGCGGGAGGGGACCCCCCGTGGTGGTGGTGGGGGGGCGGCGGGTGCTGCGGGTGTGGCACGCCCACCACACCCCCCTGGGGGAGCAACGGGGTCCTGTTGACGGGGGACCCACCTGTCCCTATGGGGGAGGGTACTACCGACGAGGGAGTGAGGATAGGGAGTCCATGGGGGAGCTCTCTGGGGGAGGCCGCTCCCATAAATCCAAGGGGGGCACTCACACCCATAAAAATGGGGTTGAAAGTCACACCCATAAAAATGGGGGCGACAACCACAACCATAAACACCGCAAAAGTGTCAACTATAACCATAACCACAGAAATGGTGGCAGCAACCATAACAGTGACTCTATTACTGCCAGCGGAAGCGGCAGTAATTCCGTAACTGCCAGTGGAAGTGGCAGCGAAACGAGCACTAGTGGCAGGAGGCAGTTACGGCTGTCACTAGTGCCGGTGTCGCTTGGTCTCGTGCAGCGGAACTTCACTGACATCCAGGTGAGGGGGTGGTACTTACTGGGGTGGTACTTAATGGGGTGGTGCTTACTGGGGTGGTGTTTACTAGGGTGGTACTTACTGGGGTGGTACTAACTGGGGTGGTACTTACTGGGGTGGTACTTACTGGGGTGGTACTTACTGGGGTGGTACTTACTGGGGTGGTACTTACTAGGGTGGTACTTACTGGGGTGGTACTTACTGGGGTGGTACTTACTGGGGTGGTACTTACTGGGGTGGTACAGGGTGCGCCAGAGAAACTTACTTATTTGAAAGGTCAATAAAAGCAAAACTACTTTATATATTGTTTTAATTCTATTTGTATTTGGGAATACAATATCCCAATTCTTTACTATCTTGAAAATAAAATGACATCATCTAAAAGACAACCCCCATTGCGCATGCACTGATTAAGTCGATTTTTGAAGTTCGTCTCCACTCTTTGCAGCATATCAGTCGGTATGTTGGCAATGGCATCGCCAATGTTGTTCTTGAGGTGAGCTATTGTCCGTGGTCGATCGATATAAACCAGCGATTTCAAAAGACCCCATAAAAATAAATAACATGGAGCCAAATCTGGAGAGCGAGCCGGCCATGCGAGCACGGAAGGCACGTTGCGTAGCAAGAAGTGAGCGACCGTTAGAAAAGAAACTCTCGACGGCGAAAGCCCGCTGTTCGTTAGACCAGAGTATGATGGAAACTGACTAGAGGGATAAACAAATTTGGGGACTGTTCCCTCCAGTAGCGCCGCTCATCACCCCTCTACCCACCCAAGTCACCGCTCGGGAGTTTTTTCGAATAAGTAAGTTTCTCTGGCGCACCTTGTACTTACTGGGGTGGTATTTACTGGGGTGGTACTTACTGGGGTGGTACTTACTGGGGTGGTACTTACTGGGGTGGTACTTACTGGGGTGGTACTTACTGGGGTGGTACTTACTGGGGTGGTACTTACAGGGGTGGTACTTACTGGGGTGGTACTTACTGGGGTGGTACTTACTGGGGTGGTACTTACTGGGGTGGTACTTACTGGGGTGGTACTTACTGGGGTGGTACTTACTGGGGTGGTACTTACTGGGGTGGTACTTACTGGGGTGGTACTTACTGGGGTGGTACTTACTGGGGTGGTACTTACTGGGGTGGTACTTACTGGGGTGGTACTTACTGGGGTGGTGTTTACTGGGGTGGTGCTTACTGGGGTGGTGCTTACTGGGGTGGTACTTACTGGGGTGGTGTTTACTGGGGTGGTGTTTACTGGGGTGGTGCTTACTGGGGTGGTGCTTACTGGGGTGGTACTTACTGGGGTGGTGTTTACTGAGGTGGTACTTACTGGGGTGGTACTTACTGGGGTGGTACTTACTGGGGTGGTGTTTACTGAGGTGGTACTTTCTGGGGTGGTACTTACTGGGGTGGTACTTACTGGGGTGGTACTTACTGGGGTGGTGTTTACTGAGGTGATACTTACTGGGGTGGTACTTACTGGGGTGGTACTTACTGGGGTGGTACTTACTGAGGTGGTACTTACTGGGGTGGTGTTTACTGGGGTGGTGTTTACTTGGTTGGTACTTATTTGGGTGGTACTTACTGGGGTGGTACTTACTGGGGTGGTACTTACTGGGGTGGTACTTACTGGGGTGGTGTTTACTGGGATGATATTTAAAAGGATATTTCCTAGAATTTTTCGGTAATATCGAAACTCACGATCGATAATATCGATATTACCCATGGTCGGTAATATCGGTTTTCAAAGTCCCAGCATTTCATCACTACCGATCAATGTCGAATCACTTGACTGTTTGTACAAAATACATGAACAGAAACATTGAGGTGACTCCTGAGTAAAAATAGGGAATATAACAGTAAACTGGCTCCTGGAAAACTTAATTAAGGATAATAAAGGTAATATTTTTAAAAACAGTTTATAAATACAACTAATATTAACAGGGAGTAAAATAATAAACTGACCCAGGAAAAGGGTTTATTTTATTTATTTAACTTTAAGTTTTGATCGATGTGTTTCACTATTAAATTTAAGTTAAATTCTGTGGGTGTTTCACCCGCGCAGGTGACGGGTGAAGACGGGAGTGAGCTGCTGGCTGCTACCACGACGGGTGATGTTCTCCGGGTTAGGATTGCGGGTGAGTTTTGTGAGAGGGTGGCGGGTGAGCTGTGTGAGGGTGGCGGGTGAGCTGTGTGAGGGTGGCGGGTGAGTTGTGTGAGGGTGGCGGGTGAGCTGTGTGAGGGTGGCGAGTGAGCTGTGTGAGGGTGGCGGGTGAGCTGTGTGAGGGTGGCGGGTGAGTTGTCTGAGGGTGGCGGGTGAGCTGTGTGAGGGTGGCGGGTGAGCTGTGTGAGGGTGGCGGGTGAGTTGTGTGAGGGTGGCTGGTGAGCTGTGTGAGGGTGGCGGGTGAGCTGTGTGAGGGTGGCGGGTGAGCTGTGTGAGGGTGGCGGGTGAACGGGAAATTCCCGCTTACACTTCCTATTACTTATAATCACTTACACTTATATAACTTATATTAGTACCTGTTGTAATTAAACCTATTGATGGTTTTGTATTCTTACACGAACTTCATGTTTTTATATTCTTGATATTTTGTATTTAGTGTCGAGTAATTGAGTACGTAGACGGGTGATATTTTGTGTGCTGTGTATTTATATATGTAGACGGATGAAATTATGTGTTGTTTTGTGTATTTATGTATCTAGACGGGTGACATTATGTGTTGTGTTGTGTATTTATATATGTAGACGGGTGACATTATGTGTTGTGTTGTGTATTTATATATGTAGACGGGTGACATTGTGTTGTGTTGTGTATTTATATATGTAGACGGGTGACATTATGTGTTGTGTTGTGTATTTATATATGTAGACGGGTGACATTATGTGTTGTGTTGTGTATTTATATATGTAGACGGGTGACATTATGTGTTGTGTTGTGTATTTATATATGTAGACGGGTGACATTGTGTTGTTTTGTGTATTTATATATGTAGACGGGTGACATTATGTGTTGTGTTGTGTATTTATATATGTAGACGGGTGACATTGTGTTGTGTTGTGTATTTATATATGTAGACGGGTGACATTATGTGTTGTGTTGTGTATTTATATATTTAGACGGGTGACATTATGTGTTGTGTTGTGTATACTTAAACATGTAGGAGTGATATCATGTGTTGTATAACACAATGTGTGGACGGTCCCCCAGGCTCGCCCCCCCACGCGGTGCTGGTGGCGGTGATGGCCCCCGTGGGGGAGGGGGGGCGCCCCCTCTCCGCCCCCTGCCCTGGTCTGTGCTCCTCCACTTATCTTATTGATTACTTAATTGCTATTATTTACCCATTAATTTCTGTTATTTACCCATTTATTTCTGTTATTTACCCATTAATTTCTGTTATTTACCCATTTATTTCTGTTATTTACCCATTTATTTCTGTTATTTACCCATTAATTTCTGTTATTTACCCATTTATTTCTGTTATTTACCCATTTATTTCTGTTATTTACCCATTAATTTTTGTTATTTACCCATTAATTTCTGTTATTTACCCATTAATTTCTGTTATTTACCCATTACTTTCTGTTATTTACCCATTTATTTCTGATATTTACCCATTAATTCATGTTATTTACCCATTAATTTCTGTTATTTACCCATTAATTTCTGTTATTTACCTACCCATTAATTTCTATTATTTACCCATTAATTTCTATTATTTGCCCATTACTTTCTGTTATTTACCCATTAATTTCTCTGCTATTTACACATTAATTTCTATTATTTACCGCCTAATTTCTCTTATTTACTACCCAATTCGAGTTATTTATCTCTCTATTACAGGTATTTGTCACCCACTTTAAATCATTTGTCATTTAATTCCTCGTTTTTTGCCACTCAAATTCGATTATTTTCCAATCCATTCCAATTATTCAACACTTCGCTTAAATTATTTACCACATGCATTACGCAGCGCTCATTATAAACACACATCAACAATTATATATACATACAAAATTTTATACATACATATATATATATATATATATATAAATATTTTAAGTCTTGTATGTTTTTCCACATATTCTTGCTCATCAAAGGAACATGAAATTCTTCTCCGGAGCTCAGCACCGAAATTAATTACAGCGACGATGTTATTACGACGCTGTTATTACGACGATGTTATTACGACGATGTTATTACGACGATGTTATTACGACGACGATTACGACGCTGTTATTTACAAATGAAAAATCGCGAAATTATTCTGCATGAATAATCGAATGCGGATTTGTTGCGCATGGAAAACCAAATGAACGCGTGAATATCATTAATTCCAAATATCGAATATGAATAATATTTAGCAAAATTATTTTTAAGCACTTTGAACAATTAAATGATAATTGTTTAATTAAATGCTTCATTAAATTGCTTCATAAAATTGAAATTACCAAATTGAAATTCTGAGCCTTTTACAGAGCGTTTTCAGGCAGTTACAAGCCAAGAGATAGTCGTTTTCAAGCAGTAAACTACCCTTTTTCAGTGCAAATGTCGCTTATTTTAAGCCCTGTTAAACGGCTATTTCTGGGCATCAAAACGGCTAAGGCAACGGCTGTTTTGGGCTTCTCTACTACTTGAACGAGGCTAGAGGTTGTCGGAAAAGACTTGAAAACGACTTCAAACGACCCAAATGAGCCCGAAAACAGCCATTGACTTGACCTATAAAAGGCCATTTGAATGAAGGGCCCTTTTCAAGCCCTAATAGGCCAAGTATAGGTAGGAGTCGGTTTGAAGTCGTGATTTTTGGCCCTTTTGGGCCGTTTTTGACCTTTTATGACTAATATACTACCTGAAAAGGGCTATAATTTTCAATTGGGTAAACCTCTCAATTGCTTAATTAATTTGTTTATTTTAATTGATTTTAATAATCTATTCCCTTGATTAAATGCTTGATTAAATTGCTTAATTAAATTGATGTAAACAATCCTTTTTGTTCATTTAAATTTATGTATCTATTTAAATTTGATTGCTCAATTGAATAGCCTAATTAAATAGCCTAATTAAATAGCCTAATTAAATAGCCCAATTAAATAGCCTAAAAAAATAGCCTAATTAAATAGCCTAAATAAACAGCCTAATTAAACAGCCTAATTAAACAGCCTAATTAAATAGCCTAATTAAATAGACATAATTATCCCCCCTTGCAGGTGTGACGTGCCTGCTGGCGCTGCCGGGGGGGGACCTGGTGGTGGGGGACACGAGCGGGGGTGTGCGGGGGCTGCGGCCTGCGGGGGGGCAGGGGGGGCAGCCCCCGTCCCCCCTCAGGGAGCACGGCTCCCTCAAGGTCACGCGTCCCAAGGACCCCTGCCGACCCCTCCTGCAGCAGGTGGGGGTCTGAGAAGTCATGGTTCCAAAGATTAATGGTTGAAAATGTTTTTAGTGCCTTACGTCCCAACTTTTTGTATAAATTTAAAAAATCGTGTTGTGTAATTTGGAAAAAGTTTTCTAATTTGTCAGGTAGAAAAACTAATTAATTTGAAAATTTTGACAATTTTCTAGTGCGGGATATGTAATAATTTCCTCACTGAAAAATTAGATAAAATATCTTTACATGAAAGTTCCAAAAACTTTGCGAACTTTATAATTGAAAACTTTTAAGTGCATCTGTTGCAAACTGCAAAATTCATTCAAACTTGAAACTAGGAAATTTTTTACCCTTTTCAAAAAATTTGATGGTTACCATACTAATCCCAAAATTTAATTATTGAGTTAGGGCCTAAAAATAACCCAACCCTCGCGACGATTCGTCAACTCATTTGAAACCAAAAATAACTAAACCCTATTCATGAATTTATTTTGAAATACTAGATAACCACACCCACGCGACGAACGTAAACTCAGTCAACCAAACCCACTTGTCTATTCATAAATGAAATTTAAAATTAACATAACCAAACCCACTTGTCAATTCATTAACCAAATTCCAAAGCAACATAACCAAACCCACTTGTCTATTCATAAATAAAATTTAAAATTAACATAACCAAACCCACTTGTCAATTCATTAACCAAATTCCAAAGCAACATAACCAAACCCACTTGTCAATTCATTAACCAAATTCCAAAGCAACATAACCAAACCCACTTGTCTATTCATTAATCAAATTCCAAAGCAACATAACCAAACCCACTTGTCTATTCATAAATAAAATTTAAAATTAACATAACCAAACCCACTTGTCAATTCATTAACCAAATTCCAAAGCAACATAACCAAACCCACTTGTCTATTCATTAACCAAATTCCAAAGCAACATAACCAAACCCACTTGTCTATTCATAAATAAAATTTAAAATTAACATAACCAAACCCACTTGTCAATTCATTAACCAAATTCCAAAGCAACATAACCAAACCCACTTGTCTATTCATAAATAAAATTTAAAATTAACATAACCAAACCCACTTGTCAATTCATTAACCAAATTCCAAAGCAACATAACCAAACCCACTTGTCTATTCATAAATGAAATTTAAAATTAACATAACCAAACCCACTTGTCTATTCATTAACCAAATTCCAAAGCAACATAACCAAACCCACTTGTCAATTCATTAACCAAATTCCAAAGCAACATAACCAAACCCACTTGTCAATTCATTAACCAAATTCCAAAGCAACATAACCAAACCCACTTGTCTATTCATAAATGAAATTTAAAATTAACATAACCAAACCCACTTGTCAATTCATTAACCAATTTCCAAAGCAACATAACCAAACCCACTTGTCTATTCATAAATAAAATTTAAAATTAACATAACCAAACCCACTTGTCTATTCATTAATCAAATTCCAAAGCAACATAACCAAACCCACTTGTCTATTCATAAATAAAATTTAAAATTAACATAACCAAACCCACTTGTCAATTCATTAACCAAATTCCAAAGCAACATAACCAAACCCACTTGTCTATTCATTAACCAAATTCCAAAGCAACATAACCAAACCCACTTGTCTATTCATAAATAAAATTTAAAATTAACATAACCAAACCCACTTGTCAATTCATTAACCAAATTCCAAAGCAACATAACCAAACCCACTTGTCTATTCATAAATAAAATTTAAAATTAACATAACCAAACCCACTTGTCAATTCATTAACCAAATTCCAAAGCAACATAACCAAACCCACTTGTCTATTCATTAATCAAATTCCAAAGCAACATAACCAAACCCACTTGTCAATTCATTAACCAAATTCCAAAGCAACATAACCAAACCCACTTGTCAATTCATTAACCAAATTCCAAAGCAACATAACCAAACCCACTTGTCTATTCATAAATAAAATTTAAAATTAACATAACCAAACCCACTTGTCAATTCATTAACCAAATTCCAAAGCAACATAACCAAACCCACTTTTCTATTCATTAACCAAATTCCAAAGCAACATAACCAAACCCACTTGTCTATTCATTAACCAAATTCCAAAGCAACATAACCAAACCCACTTGTCTGTTCATTAACCAAAGTAACATAACTATACCGACGTGTCAGCAGCTGTGGCAGGTGTGTACGGGGTCCGGCATCACGTCGCTGAGCAGGGCGGGCCCACGCGTGCTCGTGGGGACACGGGACTGTGAGATACATGAGCTCTACCTGGGGCCAGTTGGGGACGTGACAGCCCCACCAAACCTCCCCATGGGGAGGCCTGTCTTTGTGGACTCTAGGGACGCTGGGGGAGCTCGGATCCCCACGGGGGGTAAAGTGCAACCCCGCGTTTTAGGGAGCGGGGGAGAGATGGGAGAGAATTTCGGTAAGTGTTGAGCGTGATGTTAATTTAGTGTGAATAATTCGTGCTAAATTATCCACAATTCATGCTAAATTGTCCGTAATTCATACTAAATAATCCAAAATTCTTACCTTAATAATCACAATTCATTCTTAATTATTCACAAATCACAATAAATAATCCGTAATCCATACTAAATTATCTACAATTGATCTTGAATTATCCCCAATTCAATAATTCAAACTAATTCTATTTACTCTAATGAGGCCGCTTCTGTTAAGGCTGGGGAGTTTTAAGCTAAATGATATAATAAGTAAAAAATGAATAATATCAATATGAATATAATGATGTTGCTGCAGTTGGGATCACCGTAAAGCCTCACAAAAGTTTGTCATCTCCCAAATGTTCAGTGCCTCAAAATTCCATTCCGCTACTTTGAACACATATTTCAATTGCATAAAACCCCCGAGAAAAATTCAACTAGCACAAAAATTGCACAAATAATCTTAGTCTTTTGAAGTATAAATGTCTTCTCAGCGCAGTAAGAAGAGATATTGACTAGAGGGCCCAATGCGAGTGCTGAAAAAGTGCATTTTTCGTTTTAGATTCTCTTTTTTATTCAAGTTTATTTAAGGAAGGCCTAATAAAAGTACATTGATGACGGTTTAGTACCTAATTACATTTTTTCAATTTCAAATATTCAGTTTTTTCCATTTTAACTCCACACATGTTCATGGAGTTAATTAAGAAAGTCCTGATAAAAGTTCATTTAACTCTGTCGTTCTTTTCATCCATACGTTTATTTTTAAAATTCCAATGTTCAGTTTTTATTCATTAAAACTCCCCACATGATGTTTGCAGCAGAGGAAGTGATGAAGTTGTCGCGGGCCGTGCCTGCCTCGCGCCTGCTGGCCACCAGCTGCTCTGCTGCCGTGTACGATGTTGCCTTCCCCAGGTGATGTTGAATGTTGGTGGTGTTGTTGTAAATGTTGATGTTCGTGTGAATGTTGGTGGTATTATTGTGAATGTTGATGTTCGTGTGAATGTTGGTGGTATCATTGTGAATGTTGGTGGTGTTGTTGTGAATGTTGGTGATGTTATTGTGAATGTTGGTGTTATTGTGAATGTTGGTGGTATTGTTGTGAAGGTTGGTGGTGTTGTTGTGAAGGTTGGTGGTGTTGTTGTGAATGTTGGTGGTATTATTGTGAATGTTGGTGGTATTGTTGTGAAGGTTGGTGGTGTTGTTGTGAAGGTTGGTGGTGTTGTTGTGAATGTTGGTGGTATTGTTGTGAAGGTTGGTGGTATTGTTGTGAATGTTGGTGGTATTGTTGTGAATGTTGGTGGTATTGTTGTGAATGTTGGTGGTATTGTTGCGAATGTTGGTGGTATTGTTGTGAAGGTTGGTGGTATTGTTGTGAATGTTGGTGGTATTGTTGTGAAGGTTGGTGGTATTGTTGTGAATGTTGGTGGTATTGTTGTGAATGTTGGTGGTATTGTTGTGAATGTTGGTGGTATTGTTGTGAATGTTGGTGGTATTGTTGTGAAGGTTGGTGGTGTTGTTGTGAATGTTGGTGGTGTTGTTGTGAATGTTGGTGGTGTTGTTGTGAATGTTGGTGGTGTTGTTGTGAATGTTGGTGGTATTGTTGTGAAGGTTGGTGGTATTGTTGTGAATGTTGGTGGTATTGTTGTGAATGTTGGTGGTATTGTTGTGAATGTTGGTGGTATTGTTGCGAATGTTGGGGGTGTTGTTGTGAAGGTTGGTGGTATTGTTGTGAATGTTGGTGGTATTGTTATGAATGTTGGTGGTATTGTTGTGAATGTTGGTGGTATTGTTGTGAAGGTTGGTGGTGTTGTTGTGAAGGTTGGTGGTGTTGTTGTGAATGTTGGTGGTATTGTTGTGAATGTTGGTGGTCTTGTTGTGAATGTTGGTGGTATTGTTGTGAAGGTTGGTGGTATTGTTGTGAATGTTGGTGGTATTGTTGTGAATGTTGGTGGTATTGTTGTGAAGGTTGGTGGTGTTGTTGTGAAGGTTGGTGGTATTGTTGTGAAGGTTGGTGGTATTGTTGTGAAGGTTGGTGGTATTGTTGTGAAGGTTGGTGGTGTTGTTGTGAAGGTTGGTGGTATTGTTGTGAATGTTGGTGGTGTTGTTGTGAAGGTTGGTGGTATTGTTGTGAAGGTTGGTGGTGTTGTTGTGAATGTTGGTGGTATTGTTGTGAAGGTTGGTGGTATTGTTGTGAAGGTTAGTGGTGTTGTTGTGAATGTTGGTGGTATTGTTGTGAAGGTTGGTGGTATTGTTGTGAATGTTGGTGGTATTGTTGTGAATGTTGGTGGTATTGTTGTGAATGTTGGTGGTATTGTTTTGAATGTTGGTGGTGTTGTTGTGAAGGTTGGTGGTATTGTTGTGAATGTTGGTGGTATTGTTATGAATGTTGGTGGTATTGTTGTGAATGTTGGTGGTATTTTTGTGAAGGTCGGTGGTGTTGTTGTGAAGGTTGGTGGTGTTGTTGTGAATGTTGGTGGTATTGTTGTGAATGTTGGTGGTATTGTTATGAATGTTGGTGGTATTGTTGTGAAGGTTGGTGGTATTGTTGTGAATGTTGGTGGTATTGTTGTGAATGTTGGTGGTATTGTTGTGAAGGTTGGTGGTGTTGTTGTGAAGGTTGGTGGTGTTGTTGTGAAGGTTGGTGGTGTTGTTGTGAATGTTGGTGGTATTGTGTTGAAGGTTGGTGGTGTTGTTGTGAAGGTTGGTGGTGTTGTTGTGAAGGTTGGTGGTATTGTTGTGAATGTTGGTGGTGTTGTTGTGAATGTTGGTGGTGTTGTTGTGAAGGTTGGTGGTATTGTTGTGAAGGTTGGTGTTGTTGTTGTGAATGTTGGTGGTGTTGTTGTGAATGTTGGTGGTGTTGTTGTGAAGGTTGGTGGTATTGTTGTGAATGTTGGTGTTGTTGTTGTGAAGGTTGGTGGTATTGTTGTGAATGTTGGTGGTGTTGTTGTGAATGTTGGTGGTGTTGTTGTGAATGTTGGTGGTGTTGTTGTGAAGGTTGGTGGTATTGTTGTGAAGGTTGGTGTTGTTGTTGTGAAGGTTGGTGGTATTGTTGTGAATGTTGGTGGTGTTGTTGTGAAGGTTGGTGTTGTTGTTGTGAAGGTTGGTGCTATTGTTGTGAATGTTGGTGGTGTTGTTGTGAATGTTGGTGGTATTGTTGTGAATGTTGGTGGTATTGATGTGAATGTTGGTGGTATTGTTGTGAATGTTGGTGGTATTGTTGTGAAGGTTGGTGGTATTGTTGTGAATGTTGGTGGTATTGTTGTGAAGGTTGGTGGTGTTGTTGTGAAGGTTGGTGTTGTTGTTGTGAAGGTTGGTGGTATTGTTGTGAAGGTTGGTGGTGTTGTTGTGAAGGTTGGTGGTGTTGTTGTGAAGGTTGGTGGTATTGTTGTGAAGGTTGGTGGTGTTGTTGTGAATGTTGGTGGTGTTGTTGTGAAGGTTGGTGGTGTTGTTGTGAAGGTTGGTGGTGTTGTTGTGAAGGTTGGTGGTATTGTTGTGAATGTTGGTGGTGTTGTTGTGAATGTTGGTGGTATTGTTGTGAAGGTTGGTGGTATTGTTGTGAATGTTGGTGGTATTGTTGTGAATGTTGGTGGTATTGTTGTGAATGTTGGTGGTATTGTTGTGAATGTTGGTGGTATTGTTGTGAATGTTGGTGGTGTTGTTGTGAAGGTTGGTGGTGTTGTTGTGAAGGTTGGTGTTGTTGTTGTGAAGGTTGGTGGTATTGTTGTGAAGGTTGGTGGTATTGTTGTGAATGTTGGTGGTGTTGTTGTGAATGTTGGTGGTGTTGTTGTGAATGCTGGTGGTGTTGTTGTGAAGGTTGGTGGTGTTGTTGTGAAGGTTGGTGGTGTTGTTGTGAAGGTTGGTGGTATTGTTGTGAAGGTTGGTGGTGTTGTTGTGAAGGTTGGTGGTGTTGTTGTGAAGGTTGGTGGTATTGTTGTGAAGGTTGGTGGTGTTGTTGTGAAGGTTGGTGGTGTTGTTGTGAATGTTGGTGGTGTTGTTGTGAATGTTGGTGGTATTGTTGTAAAGGTTGGTGGTGTTGTTGTGAATGTTGGTGGTGTTGTTGTGAATGTTGGTGGTGTTGTTGTGAAGGTTGGTGGTGTTGTTGTGAAGGTTGGTGGTGTTGTTGTGAAGGTTGGTGGTGTTGTTGTGAATGTTGGTGGTATTGTTGTGAAGTTTGGTGGTGTTGTTGTGAATGTTGGTGGTGTTGTTGTGAATGTTGGTGGTGTTGTTGTGAAGGTTGGTGGTGTTGTTGTGAAGGTTGGTGATATTGTTGTGAAGGTTGGTGGTGTTGTTGTGAATGTTGGTGGTGTTGTTGTGAAGGTTGGTGGTGTTGTTGTGAAGGTTGGTGGTATTGTTGTGAATGTTGGTGGTATTGTTGTGAAGGTTGGTGGTGTTGTTGTGAAGGTTGGTGGTGTTGTTGTGAATGTTGGTGGTATTGTTGTGAATGTTGGTGGTATTGTTGTGAAGGTTGGTGGTGTTGTTGTGACTGTTGGTGGTGTTGTTGTGAAGGTTGGTGGTGTTGTGAATGTTGGTGGTATTGTTGTGAAGGTTGGTGGTGTTGTTGTGAAGGTTGGTGGTATTGTTGTGAATGTTGGTGGTGTTGTTGTGAATGTTGGTGGTGTTGTTGTGAAGGTTGGTGGTGTTGTTGTGAAGGTTGGTGTTGTTGTTGTGAAGGTTGGTGGTATTGTTGTGAAGGTTGGTGGTATTGTTGTGAATGTTGGTGGTATTGTTGTGAAGGTTGGTGGTATTGTTGTGAAGGTTGGTGGTGTTGTTGTGAAGGTTGGTGTTGTTGTTGTGAAGGTTGGTGGTATTGTTGTGAATGTTGGTGGTGTTGTTGTGAAGGTTGGTGGTGTTGTTGTGAAGGTTGGTGTTGTTGTTGTGAAGGTTGGTGGTATTGTTGTGAAGGTTGGTGGTGTTGTTGTGAAGGTTGGTGGTATTGTGAATGTTGGTGGTATTGTTGTGAAGGTTGGTGGTGTTGTTGTGAATGTTGGTGGTATTGTTGTGAATGATGGTGGTGTTGTTGTGAAGGTTGGTGGTGTTGTTGTGAAGGTTGGTGTTGTTGTTGTGAAGGTTGGTGGTATTGTTGTGAAGGTTGGTGGTATTGTTGTGAAGGTTGGTGGTATTGTTGTGAATGTTGGTGGTATTGTTGTGAAGGTTGGTGGTGTTGTTGTGAAGGTTGGTGGTGTTGTTGTGAAGGTTGGTGTTGTTGTGAAGGTTGGTGGTATTGTTGTGAAGGTTGGTGGTGTTGTTGTGAAGGTTGGTGGTGTTGTTGTGAAGGTTGGTGGTATTGTTGTGAAGGTTGGTGGTATTGTTGTGAATGTTGGTGGTATTGTATTGAAGGTTGGTGGTGTTGTTGTGAATGTTGGTGGTATTGTTGTGAAGGTTGTTGGTATTGTTGTGAAGGTTGGTGGTGTTGTTGTGAATGTTGGTGGTGTTGTTGTGAATGTTGGTGGTGTTGTTGTGAAGGTTGGTGGTATTGTTGTGAATGTTGGTGGTGTTGTTGTGAATGTTGGTGGTGTTGTTGTGAAGGTTGGTGGTGTTGTTGTGAAGGTTGGTGGTGTTGTTGTGAATGTTGGTGGTGTTGTTGTGAATGTTGGTGGTATTGTTGTGAATGTTGGTGGTGTTGTTGTGAATGTTGGTGGTGTTGTTGTGAAGGTTGGTGGTGTTGTTGTGAAGGTTGGTGGTGTTGTTGTGAAGGTTGGTGGTGTTGTTGTGAATGTTGGTGGTGTTGTTGTGAAGGTTGGTGGTGTTGTTGTGAAGGTTGGTGGTGTTGTTGTGAAGGTTGGTGGTGTTGTTGTGAAGGTTGGTGGTGTTGTTGTGAATGTTGGTGGTATTGTTGTGAAGGTTGGTGGTGTTGTTGTGAATGTTGGTGGTATTGTTGTGAAGGTTGGTGGTGTTGTTGTGAATGTTGGTGGTGTTGTTGTGAATGTTGGTGGTATTGTTGTGAATGTTGGTGGTGTTGTTGTGAATGTTGGTGGTGTTGTTGTGAATGTTGGTGGTGTTGTTGTGAAGGTTGGTGGTGTTGTTGTGAAGGTTGGTGGTGTTGTTGTGAAGGTTGGTGGTGTTGTTGTGAATGTTGGTGGTGTTGTTGTGAAGGTTGGTGGTGTTGTTCTGAAGGTTGGTGGTGTTGTTGTGAAGGTTGGTGGTGTTGTTGTGAAGGTTGGTGGTGTTGTTGTGAAGGTTGGTGGTGTTGTTGTGAAGGTTGGTGGTGTTGTTGTGAAGGTTGGTGGTGTTGTTGTGAATGTTGGTGGTGTTGTTGTGAAGGTTGGTGGTGTTGTTGTGAAGGTTGGTGGTGTTGTTGTGAATGTTGGTGGTGTTGTTGTGAAGGTTGGTGGTATTGTTGTGAAGGTTGGTAGTGTTGTTGTGAAGGGTGGTGGTGTTGTTGTGAAGGTTGGTGGTATTGTTGTGAAGGTTGGTGGTGTTGTTGTGAAGGTTGGTGGTGTTGTTGTGAAGGTTGGTGGTGTTGTTGTGAAGGTTGGTGGTGTTGTTGTGAAGGTTGGTGGTGTTGTTGTGAAGGTTGGTGGTGTTTTTGTGAAGGTTGGTGGTATTGTTGTGAAGGTTGGTGGTGTTGTTGTGAAGGTTGGTGGTATTGTTGTGAAGGTTGGTGGTGTTGTTGTGAAGGTTGGTGGTGTTGTTGTGAAGGTTGGTGGTGTTGTTGTGAAGGTTGGTGGTGTTGTTGTGAAGGTTGGTGGTGTTGTTGTGAAGGTTGGTGTTGTTGTTGTGAGGGTTGGTGGTATTGTTGTGAATGTTGGTGGTGTTGTTGTGAAGGTTGGTGGTGTTGTTGTGAAGGTTGGTGTTGTTGTTGTGAAGGTTGGTGGTATTGTTGTGAAGGTTGGTGGTGTTGTTGTGATGGTTGGTGGTATTGTGAATGTTGGTGGTATTGTTGTGAAGGTTGGTGGTGTTGTTGTGAATGTTGGTGGTATTGTTGTGAATGTTGGTGGTGTTGTTGTGAAGGTTGGTGGTGTTGTTGTGAAGGTTGGTGTTGTTGTTGTGAAGGTTGGTGGTATTGTTGTGAAGGTTGGTGGTATTGTTGTGAAGGTTGGTGGTATTGTTGTGAATGTTGGTGGTATTGTTGTGAAGGTTGGTGGTGTTGTTGTGAAGGTTGGTGGTGTTGTTGTGAAGGTTGGTGTTGTTGTGAAGGTTGGTGGTATTGTTGTGAAGGTTCGTGGTGTTGTTGTGAAGGTTGGTGGTGTTGTTGTGAAGGTTGGTGGTATTGTTGTGAAGGTTGGTGGTATTGTTGTGAATGTTGGTGGTATTGTTGTGAAGGTTGGTGGTGTTGATGTGAATGTTGGTGGTATTGTTGTGAAGGTTGGTGGTATTGTTGTGAAGGTTGGTGGTGTTGTTGTGAATGTTGGTGGTGTTGTTGTGAATGTTGGTGGTGTTGTTGTGAAGGTTGGTGGTATTGTTGTGAATGTTGGTGGTGTTGTTGTGAATGTTGGTGGTGTTGTTGTGAAGGTTGGTGGTGTTGTTGTGAAGGTTGGTGGTGTTGTTGTGAAGGTTGGTGGTGTTGTTGTGAATGTTGGTGGTGTTGTTGTGAATGTTGGTGGTGTTGTTGTGAATGTTGGTGGTGTTGTTGTGAATGTTGGTGGTGTTGTTGTGAAGGTTGGTGGTGTTGTTGTGAAGGTTGGTGGTGTTGTTGTGAAGGTTGGTGGTGTTGGGTTGAAGGTTGGTGGTGTTGTTGTGAATGTTGGTGGTGTTGTTGTGAAGGTTGGTGGTGTTGTTGTGAAGGTTGGTGGAGTTGTTGTGAAGGTTGGTGGTGTTGTTGTGAAGGTTGGTGGTGTTGTTGTGAATGTTGGTGGTATTGTTGTGAAGGTTGGTGGTGTTGTTGTGAATGTTGGTGGTATTGTTGTGAAGGTTGGTGGTGTTGTTGTGAATGTTGGTGGTGTTGTTGTGAATGTTGGTGGTATTGTTGTGAATGTTGGTGGTGTTGTTGTGAATGTTGGTGGTGTTGTTGTGAATGTTGGTGGTGTTGTTGTGAAGGTTGGTGGTGTTGTTGTGAAGGTTGGTGGTGTTGTTGTGAATGTTGGTGGTGTTGTTGTGAATGTTGGTGGTGTTGTTGTGAAGGTTGGTGGTGTTGTTGTGAAGGTTGGTGGTGTTGTTGTGAAGGTTGGTGGTGTTGTTGTGAAGGTTGGTGGTGTTGTTGTGAAGGTTGGTGGTGTTGTTGTGAAGGTTGGTGGTGTTGTTGTGAATGTTGGTGGTGTTGTTGTGAAGGTTGGTGGTGTTGTTGTGAATGTTGGTGGTGTTGTTGTGAATGTTGGTGGTGTTGTTGTGAAGGTTGGTGGTGTTGTTGTGAAGGTTGGTGGTGTTGTTGTGAATGTTGGTGGTGTTGTTGTGAA
The DNA here is from genome assembly GCA_030386875.1 of Morinoia aosen. Taxonomy (NCBI): domain Eukaryota; kingdom Metazoa; phylum Arthropoda; class Malacostraca; order Amphipoda; family Talitridae; genus Morinoia; species Morinoia aosen. The sequence continues at coordinate 17,981,663 of CM059565.1, forward strand.
GGTTGGTGGTATTGTTGTGAAGGTTGGTGGTATTGTTGTGAAGGTTGGTGGTGTTGTTGTGAAGGTTGGTGGTATTGATGTGAAGGTTGGTGGTGTTGTTGTGAAGGTTGGTGGTGTTGTTGTGAAGGTTGGTGGTGTTGTTGTGAAGGTTGGTGGTGTTGTTGTGAAGGTTGGTGGTGTTGTTGTGAAGGTTGGTGGTGTTGTTGTGAAGGTTGGTGGTGTTGTTGTGAAGGTTGGTGGTATTGTTGTGACGGTTGGTGGTGTTGTTGTGAAGGTTGGTGGTGTTGTTGTGAAGGTTGGTGGTGTTGTTGTGAAGGTTGGTGGTGTTGTTATGAAGGTTGGTGGTGTTGTTGTGAAGGTTGGTGGTGTTGTTGTGAAGGTTGGTGGTGGTGTTGTGAAGGTTGGTGGTGTTGTTGTGAAGGTTGGTGGTGTTGTTGTGAAGGTTGGTGGTGTTGTTGTGAAGGTTGGTGGTGTTGTTGTGAAGGTTGGTGGTGTTGTTGTGAAGGTTGGTGGTGTTGTTGTGAAGGTTGGTGGTGTTGTTGTGAAGGTTGGTGGTGTTGTTGTGAAGGTTGGTGGTGTTGTTGTGAAGGTTGGTGGTGTTGTTGTGAAGGTTGGTGGTGTTGTTGTGAAGGTTGGTGGTGTTGTTGTGAAGGTTGGTGGTGTTGTTGTGAAGGTTGGTGGTGTTGTTGTGAAGGTTGGTGGTGTTGTTGTGAAGGTTGGTGGTGTTGTTGTGAAGGTTGGTGGTGTTGTTGTGAAGGTTGGTGGTGTTGTTGTGAAGGTTGGTGGTGTTGTTGTGAAGGTTGGTGGTGTTGTTGTGAAGGTTGGTGGTGTTGTTGTGAAGGTTGGTGGTGTTGTTGTGAAGGTTGGTGGTGTTGTTGTGAAGGTTGGTGGTGTTGTTGTGAAGGTTGGTGGTGTTGTTGTGAAGGTTGGTGGTGTTGTTGTGAAGGTTGGTGGTGTTGTTGTGAAGGTTGGTGGTGTTGTTGTGAAGGTTGGTGGTGTTGTTGTGAAGGTTGGTGGTGTTGTTGTGAAGGTTGGTGGTGTTGTTGTGAAGGTTGGTGGTATTGTTGTGAAGGTTGGTGGTGTTGTTGTGAAGGTTGGTGGTATTGTTGTGAAGGTTGGTGGTGTTGTTGTGAAGGTTGGTGGTGTTGTTGTGAAGGTTGGTGGTGTTGTTGTGAAGGTTGGTGGTGTTGTTGTGAAGGTTGGTGGTGTTGTTGTGAATGTTGGTGGTGTTGTTGTGAATGTTGGTGGTGTTGTTGTGAATGTTGGTGGTGTTGTTGTGAAGGTTGGTGGTGTTGTTGTGAATGTTGGTGGTGTTGTTGTGAATGTTGGTGGTGTTGTTGTGAATGTTGGTGGTGTTGTTGTGAAGGTTGGTGGTGTTGTTGTGAATGTTGGTGGTATTGTTGTGAATGTTGGTGGTGTTGTTGTGAAGGTTGGTGGTGTTGTTGTGAATGTTGGTGGTGTTGTTGTGAATGTTGGTGGTGTTGTTGTGAATGTTGGTGTTCGTGTGAATGTCGGTGGTGTTATTGTGAATGTTGGTGGTGTTGTTGTGAATGTTGGTGGTGTTATTGTGAATGTTGATGTTCGTGTGAATGTCGGTGGTGTTATTGTGAATGTTGGTGGTGTTGTTGTGAATGTTGGTGGTGTTATTGTGAATGTCGGTGGTGTTATTGTGAATGTTGGTGGTGTTGTTGTGAATGTTGGTGGTGTTATTGTGAATGTTGATGTTCGTGTGAATGTCGGTGGTGTTATTGTGAATGTTGGTGGTGTTGTAGTGAATATTGGTTGTGTTGTTGTGAATGTTGGTGTTCATGTGAATGTTGGTGGTATTATCGAGAATGTTGGTGGTGTTGATGTGAATGTTGGTGGTGTTATTGTGAATGTTGATGTTCGTGTGAATTTTGGTGGTGTTATTGTGAATGTCGGTGGTGTTATTGTGAATGTTGATGTTCGTGTGAATGTTGGTGGTGTTATTGTGAATGTTGATGTTCTTGTGACTGTTTATGGTGTTATTGTGAATGTTGATGTTCTTGTGAATGTTGGTGGTGTTATTGTGAATGTTGATGTTCGTGTGAATGTTGGTGGTGTTATTGTGAATGTTGATGTTCTTGTGAATGTTTATGGTGTTATTGTGAATGTTGATGTTCTTGTGAATGTTGGTGGTGTTATAGTGAATGTTGATGTTTGTGTGAATGTTGGTGGTGTTGTTGTGAATGTTGATGTTTGTGTGAATGTTGGTGGTGTTATTGTGAATGTTGATGTTCGTGTGAATGTTGGGGGTGTTGTTGTGAATGTTGATGTTTGTGTGAATGTTGGTGGTGTTGTTGTGAATGTTGATGTTTGTGTGAATGTTGGTGGTGTTGTTGTGAATGTTGATGTTTGTGTGAATGTTGGTGGTGTTGTTGTGAATGTTGATGTTAGTGTGAATGTTGGTGGTGTTATTGTGAGAGCTGAAACAATTATGACTCAGCTCGGAACTATGGAAGACTATTTACGCAATGTCTAAAGTGCAAATTTATTACAAGATTGGCAACACTTACATGATTTATTAAGACCCTCGCCAGCGAAAGAGGTTGGCAATTTTGGCCCAAAGCGGCAGGACTCCCAAGAATGCAGCGCTAGTGGGTGTAGAGTGATATCGCTCTAAGGACACTTCGAATTCACAAAACTAATATCAGTTATGGCTTCATATTTTGCAAAAGTTTTGCAGTGTGTGAGATACATGTTCTTGTTGAGCACTGCCTGGAAAATGATAGACGCGATCAACTTGTTCGTTACGAGTGCTATCTTCTTCTCATCGTAATTATTGTCTGAGTAACGCAATTTGGATTCTAATTTCTAATTTGCATTCTAATTTCTAATTTCTAATTCTAATTTCTAATTTCTAATTTGCATTCTAATTTCTAGTTTCTAATTTCTAATTTGCATTCTAATTTCTAATTTCTAATTCTAATTTCCAATTTGCATTCTAATTTCCAATTTGCATTCTAATTTCTAATTTCTAATTCTAATTTCTAATTTGCATTCTAATTTCTAGTTTCTAATTCTAATTTCTAATTTGCATTCTAATTTCTAATTTCTAGTTTCTAATTCTAATTTCTAATTTGCATTCTAATTTCTAATTTCTAATTTTAATTTCTAATTTGCATTCTAATTTCTAATTTCTAATTTTAATTTCTAATTTGCATTCTAATTTCTAGTTTCTAATTCTAATTTCTAATTTGCATTCTATTTTCTAAGCTCTAATTCTAATTTCTAATTCGCATTCTAATTTCTAGTTTCTAATTCTAATTTCTAATTTGCATTCTAATTTCTAATCTCTAATTCTAATTTCTAATCTCTAATTCTAATTTCTAATTCGCATTCTAATTTCTAGTTTCTAATTCTAACTTTTAATTTGCATTCTAATATCACGTTCGATATCAGAATAGGATTGACATTACAAAGCGCACATTCGTCCGCGCTTATGTATAATAGTTTGTACTAGTTTTGGATCTGCTGTGAAGTCCAAAGGGTAGAGATACGCTGGAGAACTGGGGCGTTTACTGGTAGCGATGTTTGTACAGGGTAGAGCACGGTCCAAATGCGCCTCTAAGAGCCGCGCACGTCCTTTTATACTATCTCAATTCTGCTGACCAAGCATCTGCAATGCGGCACTGCGCACCAGGGCGTTGCCTGACCTACGTACTAACGCATGTACGGACAAAGTGCGCATACACACCTTCCCCCCATACATGATTGATTACCAACCACAAAATTAAACAATCAAAGGGAAGAATTATAAACCAAAATCAACATAGATATCGAAAGGCATCCTAGTTAGGAAAACCAAAAAAATAAAAATAACCCTTTCGTGGCAAAAACAACTGCCATTAATAGTAAAAACAAACGCGTCCATTTAAACTCGACAAAAGTCGCAAAGAAAAACACAAACAACACCCCCATCACCAAAACAAACATGGGACGAGCCGCTGCTCAACACACGTATATAATGCTAAAAATAATCGCATCAACCCAAATAATTTCATTTCCTTCGCAATAAAAACTTATTAGTCGTCGCAACAATTTGTAAATAAAAACAATTTAGACATCAAGTAATCACATGAAATCACACACCAACATCGCAAAACCTTGTACATGAAAAATAAAAAGAAATTTCAAATAAGTCCAAAAACAACATTAATAACGAAATAACAACTAAACAAAATTAAAGCAAATCCATTAATTAAATTTCGCACAACTACAAATGTTAACACCATCGTTTTCTCCAAACATGTTGCACTCGCTCGATCGCATAGTGAGCGTAAAACACATAAAACATTAGCATGATTAAATAGTGATTACATAGCGAGAAGTAGATTAAATAGTGATTATATAGCTTATACGATTATAAAACATTTAAAAGAAATGGGTCAAGTAAACAACAAGGAAAAAAAGAAAATCGGTACAGATCGGTTTCGTTCACATTAACAATCCAATGGGCTTAATAAAACTTTTATCCCGTAGGTTCATCGCAAAAACTTTGAAATAAAAACATACAGTTGATGAAAGTCTGCTACAAATTGTAATAATTTATGAAAACGTTGTGAAAATCTAAACAAGGAAAAATGAATAACAGTTATATATAACTGCAAATTAAGTTCAATATTTTCAATACTACTAAATTTGGTCGATACCTCTCCCATCACGTCGAAGTTGTTCACCATATTAGATTTAAAACATTTGTCAAGTCAATCGACAGGCAGAACGCAAATGACGTAGTACCTTAGAACTCGTTATTACAAAACTTAATTACATGGTCATATAACACATCGAGTATACGATTATATGAAATTCGGGTTAGTTATACACCCAACAAAACAAAAAGGAACAATCACTAATAATCAATTTCAAACACTACGATTATGGTAAACGTAACACTGTAAAAGGTAAACTCTCATTTTCAATTTAACACCAAATCAAATCTTCAAGTAAGTTACTCTTTTGAAATCACTGCGCGCGAAGGTGATTAATTTCTTGACTGCGCGCGAAGGTGAATTTCATTAATTTCTTGACTGCGCGCGAAGGTGAATTTCATTAATTTCTTGACTGCGCGCGAAGGTGAATTTCATTAATTTCTTGACTGCGCGCGAAGGTGAATTTCATTAATTTCTTGACTGCGCGCGAAGGTGAATTTCATTAATTTCTTGACTGCGCGCGAAGGTGAATTTCATTAATTTCTTGACTGCGTGCGAAGGTGAATTTCATTAATTTCTTGACTGCGCGCGAAGGTGAATTTCATTAATTTCTTGACTGCGCGCGAAGGTAAATTTCATTAATTTCTTGACTGCGCGCGAAGGTGAATTTCATTAATTTCTTGACTGCGCGCGAAGGTGAATTTCATTAATTTCTTGACTGCGCGCGAAGGTGAATTTCATTAATTTCTTGACTGCGCGCGAAGGTGAATTTCATTAATTTCTTGACTGCGCGCGAAGCTGACCTGCCGTCAAGGCCATCTATGTTGTTGACAGGTGCTGGCGTCAGCCTGTCGTACACCAACGCGATGCCATGTACATATACCATGTTACCGTGTTACAAGATGTCGTGTTACCGCTCGCACGCGCTCGAACTGAAATTGGAACCAATTACAAACGATTAGCATGGCTAGAGCGCAAAATTTAGTACATGAATTATTGAATAAAGTAAAATGACAAACATCATTAGTGTCAGTGATCATTTATACTATCTCAATTCTGCTGACCAAGCATCTGCAATGCGGCACTGCGCACCAGGGCGTTGCCTGACCTACGTACTAACGCATGTACGGACAAAGTGCGCATACACTGCCCCATTTTTCATACGTTATCGCTGTTGAGGCTTTCAAACTGTTAATGGTTATAATTTGTGGATGAAAATTTCAAACGATTATCGCGATGAATTAATCAAATGAGATTTTAGTGTACGGATTTATACTTAATATGATTATCATGATATCATACTTTAATGCACAGATAAGTTTTAAATTATTATTTACTAAGATCATGATAAATAATTTTAATAGGTTTCGTAACTTGCAGTAGCGTGACGACTGTTGTTCATATGTATTGTGCTTTTTTATTTTTATTTTTACAATGAGTGTATATGAAAAGAGGGTAGGGGAACTCCACTTCTTCCCCTCGAGGATAAGAGCTGAAAAACAATTCCAATTTCAAGAAAGTGCGTTGGAGAAACGAAACGCCTTCTTGAAACTTTTTTTTTTCAGAAATTCCTTTATGTTAAAATGAACTTATGCCTGTAGGGAAATAATGACTCATATTTACATTAATCCTTCGCCGCACTGATGAATTACCAGTTTCCAATGTATGTAAAATGCATCGCGATTTTTAGTTGCATACTTTCAATCCAACATAACATATGCATTGTGATTTTTTAGTATATTACAAATCCCAACCAACATATTTGTATTGGCTTATGATTATTGTTAGCATATTCTCAGTCTAACCCAGCATACGTATATTGGCTTGGGATTTTTATTTAATAAATTCTCATTCCACAGAAAAACCGACGATCTTTTTGTAACGGCTGGGGGCGGAGGAATTCGTGTGTGGTGCCTCACTACTCAGCAAGAATTACTCCGCCACTCGCTGCCGGGACTAGTTGCCCTGGCGTGCGACATAGCACATGACCGCTCTACCATCATTGTAGGTAAATGTTGCCACAGACGCAAGTCAACCATCATTGTAGGGAAATGTTGCCACAGACGTAAGTCAACCATCATTGTAGGTAAATGTTGCCACAGACGTAAGTCAACCATCATTATAGGTAAATGTTGCCACAGACGCAAGTCAACCATCATTGTAGGTAAATGTTGCCACAGACGCAAGTCAACCATCATTGTAGGTAAGTGTCGCCACAGACTGAAGTCAACCATCAATGTAGGGGTTGCCAGTAAAACAAGTCAACCATTAATGTAGGTGTTGCCAGTAAAACAAGTCAACCATCATTGTAGGTGTTGCCAGTAAAACAAGTCAACCATCATTGTAGGTAAGTGTTGCCAACAAAACAAGGATTTTACTTCTGAACCCAAGGAGAATACATATTTTACGTATTTTCCTAAATCATGTATTTTCGGAAGCGTAACGGTAAAGTACCAAGCTTTGAACGAGTCACTTTGATTGGTTTTTATTATTATTTTCACCATAATATTCCTAATTTAACCACGCCTACTTTTAATTCAACCATCGCGTCAGGTGTTGGTTCGAGACCCATCCCGCCACTGCAGTTTCTTCACCGGAGTGAAAGCAGCTCCTTTGGGGGTAATAGAAAATGGGGGGAAAAAAGCGTGTGAGATCACGTGATGGGGAACTCTTCTATTTTCTCATTGCCGCACTTTCTTGCTTAAGATGAAAAGCTGAAAAACATTCTACATCACTTTTAATCAAAGAACCGTCAACAAAGATCAATATCACGAAAATGTAATGCTCTGTTGACAATTTTGGGTTGTTTAAAGGCCCGATTTCGATTGACATGCAATAAATGGTAGTTTTTATTTCTAGCAACTTCTTATCACAGTTACTTCGAATTTGAGTTCTAGTGCTTTATAGTGTGCATTTATTAATAGTGTTTCTGAAATATATTAGAATATTTGGATCGATGCCTGCTTTATAGATGATGCGCCATTCTCATTAAACTTCATGCGTCCCGGTGTTTCTTCCCATTGTGAAAAGTAGAAATTTAGCTACAAACCCCCACTTGACCCACGCTTGACGGGGAAGGAGGGGGGGAGGGAAGGGGGGGGGGAGGCTTCTGTCATTATGACATGTTTGGAAACTTTAATGGAATTAAAAAAAAAAAAATAAATCTATGGCAAGCCTTAAAAAAAAAAAAAAAAAAAAAAACGCACCCATTTGTCAATTTCAACGGAATTTGAAAAATATTTTGCACGTATTGGAGAAAAATGAAAAATAATTTGCACGCATTGAAAAAAAAATCATTAGCACGTATTGAAAATGACTAAAAAAATGCATTTCCCAGGGTGGGACGACGGTCGACTAAGTGGGGTGGGGGCGGAGAGTGGGCGGCAGCTATGGTGGGTCAAAGATGCCCACCAGGGGCCCCTGACAGCTCTGGTGGCCCTCGACCCACCTCACTTCGTCACCGGTGGGCAGGACGGGAAGGTGGGCTTCAATTTTTCTGTGATTTAATGTTAAAGTAATATTTGTTTTAATAAATAAACCAATTTACAATGTTGTTGCCTCAGAGGGATACTGTTAGGTCCCCTCAGATAAATTTAGGCCTTCCGGAATTCTGTCGTACTGCCTACTATACTTATGTGAGTTTTGATGCTTCGCTGTCTAATAGGATTTGCCATGAAAAATTGATTACTCATTATTTATTAGATTTATTAGATCAGTAATTCCTATGTCAGTATTTACTAGGTCGGTATTTCCTAGGTCGGTATTTCCCAGGTCGGTATTTCCCAGGTCGGTACTTCCCAGGTCGGTACTTCCTAGGTCGGTATTTCCTAGGTCGGTATTTCCCAGGTCGGTATTTCCCAGGTCGGTATTTCCCAGGTCTGTATTTCCTAGGTCTGTATTTCCTAGGTCGGTATTTCCTAGGTCGGTATTTCCTGGGTCGGTATTTCCTAGGTCGGTATTTCCTAGGTCAGTATTTCCAAGGTCGGTATTTCCTAGGTCGGTATTTCCTAGGTCGGTATTTCCTAGGTCGGTATTTCCTAGGTCGGTATTTCCCAGGTCGGTATTTCCCAGGTCGGTATTTCCTAGGTCGGTATTTCCTAGGTCGGTATTTCCTAGGTCGGTGTTTCCTAGGTCGGTATTTCCTAGGTCGGTATTTCCTAGGTCGGTATTGCCTAGGTCGGTATTGCCTAGGTCGGTATTGCCTAGGTCGGTATTGCCTAGGTCGGTATTGCCTAGGTCGGTATTTCCTAGGTCGGTATTTCCTAGGTCGGTATTTCCTAGGTCGGTATTTCCTAGGTCGGTATTTCCTAGGTCGGTATTTCCTAGGTCGGTATTTCCTAGGTCGGTATTTCCTAGGTCGGTATTTCCTAGGTCGGTATTTCCTAGGTCGGTATTTCCTAGGTCGGTATTTCCTAGGTCGGTATTTCCTAGGTCGGTATTTCCTAGGTCGGTATTTCCTAGGTCGGTATTTCCCAGGTCGGTATTTCCTAGGTCGGTATTTCCTAGGTCGGTATTTCCTAGGTCGGTATTTCCTAGGTCGGTATTTCCTAGGTCGGTATTTCCTAGGTCGGTATTTCCTAGGTCGGTATTTCCTAGGTCGGTATTTCCTAGGTCGGTATTTCCTAGGTCGGTATTTCCTAGGTCGGTATTTCCTAGGTCGGTATTTCCTAGGTCGGTATTTCCTAGGTTAGTGTTTAAAGTTCACCACACATTCCAACAATTTTCATTTTCAAACTTATGGCAGCATTAAATTAGCACCTCTAATTTATGGCAGCAGTAAATTAGCACCTCTAATTTATTGCAGCATTGAATTAGCACTTCTAATTTATGGCAGCATTATATTAGCACCTCTAATTTATGGCAGCATTAAATTAGCACATCTAATTTATGGCAGCATTAAATTAGCACCTCTAATGTGTGGCAGCATTAAATTAGCACCTCTAATTTATGGCAGCATTAAATTAGCACCTCTAATTTATGACAGCATTAAATTAGCACATCTAATTTATGACAGCATTAAATTAGCACATCTAATTTATGACAGCATTAAATTAGCACCTCTAATTTATGACAGCATTAAATTAGCACCTCTAATTTATGACAGCATTAAATTAGCACCTCTAATTTATGACAGCATTAAATTAGCACCTCTGATTTATGACAGCATTAAATTAGCACCTCTAATTTATGGCAGCATTAAATTAGCACCTCTAATTCATGGCAGCATTAAGTTAGCACCTCTAATTTATGACAGCATTAAATTAGCACCTCTAATTTATGGCAGCATTAAATTAGCATATCTAATTTATGACAGCATTAAATTAGCACCTCTAATTTATGGCAGCATTAAATTAGCACCTCTAATTTATGGCAGCAGTAAATTAGCACCTGTAATTTATGGCAGCATTGAATTAGCACTTCTAATTTATGGCAGCATTATATTAGCACCTCTAATTTATGGCAGCATTAAATTAGCACTTCTAATTTATGGCAGCATTAAATTAGCACCTCTAATGTGTGGCAGCATTAAATTAGCACCTCTAATTTATGACAGCATTAAATTAGCACCTCTAATTTATGACAGCATTAAATTAGCACCTCTAATTTATGACAGCATTAAATTAGCACCTCTAAATCATGACAGCATTAAATTAGCACCTCTAATTTATGACAGCATTAAATTAGCACCTACAATTTATGACAGCAATAAATTAGCACCTCTAATTTATGACAGCATTAAATTAGCACCTCTAATTTATGACAGCATTAAATTAGCACCTCTAATTTATGACAGCATTAAATTAGCACCTCTAATTTATGACAGCATTAAATTAGCACCTCTAATTTATGGCAGCATTAAATTAGCACCTCTAACTTATGACAGCATTAAATTAGCACCTCTAATTTATGGCAGCATTATATTAGCACCTCTAATTCATGGCAGCATTAAGTTAGCACCTCTAATTTATGACAGCATTAAATTAGCACCTCTAATTTATGGCAGCATTAAATTAGCATATCTAATTTATGACCGCATTAAATTAGCACCTCTAATTTATGGCAGCATTATATTAGACCTCTAATTTATGGCAGCAGTAAATTAGCACCTCTAATTTATGGCAGCATTGAATTAGCACTTCTAATTTATGGCAGCATTATATTAGCACCTCTAAATTATGGCAGCATTAAATTAGCACTTCTAATTTATGGCAGCATTAAATTAGCACCTCTAATGTGTGGCAGCATTAAATTAGCACCTCTAATTTACGACAGCATTAAATTAGCACCTCTAATTTATGACAGCATTAAATTAGCACCTCTAATTTATGACAGCATTAAATTAGCACCTTTAATTTATGACAGCATTAAATTAGCACCTACAATTTATGACAGCATTAAATTAGCACCTCTAATTTATGACAGCATTAAATTAGCACCTCTAATTTATGACAGCATTAAATTAGCACCTCTAATTTATGACAGCATTAAATTAGCACCTCTAATATATGGCAGCATTAAATTAGCACCTCTAATTCATGACAGCATTAAGTTAGTACCTCTAATTTATGACAGCATTAAATTAGCACCTCTAATTTATGGCAGCATTAAATTAGCACATCTAATTTATGACAGCATTAAATTAGCACCCCTAATTTATGACAGCATTAAATTAGCACTAATTTATGGCAGCAGTAAATTAGCACCTCTAATTTATGGCAGCAGTAAATTAGCACCTCTAATTTATGACAGCATTAAATTAGCACTTCTAATTTATGGCAGCATTAAATTAGCACCTCTAATTTATGGCAGCATTAAATTAGCACTTCTAATTTATGGCAGCATGAAATTAGCACCTCTAATGTGTGGCAGCATTAAATTAGCACCTCTAATTTATGGCAGCATTAAGTTAGCACCTCTAATTTATGACAGCATTAAATTAGCACCTCTAATTTATGACAGCATCAAATTAACACCTCTAATTTATGACAGCATTAAATTAACACTTCTAATTTATGGCAGCATTAAATTAGCACCTCTAATTTATGGCAGCATTAAATTAACACCTCTAATTTATGGCAGCATTAAATTAGCACCTCTAATTTATGACAGCATTAAATTAGCACCTCTAATTTATAGCAGCATTAAATTAGCACCTCTAATTTATGACAGCATTAAATTAGCATCTCTAATTTATGACAGCATTAAATTAGCACCTCTAATTTATGACAGCATCAAATTAGCACCTCTAATTTATGGCAGCATTAAATTAGCACCTCTAATATTTGGCAGCATTATATTAGCACCTCTAATTTATGACAGCAATAAATTAGCACCTCTAATTTATGACAGCATTAAATTAGCACCTCTAATATATGGCAGCATTATATTAGCACCTCTAATATATGGCAGCATTATATTAGCACCTCTAATTTATGACAACAATAATTTAGCACCTCTAATTTATGACAGCATTAAATTAGCACCTCTAATATATGACAGCATTAAATTAGCACCTCTAATTTATGACAGCAATAAATTAGCACCTCTAATTTATGACAGCAATAAATTAGCACCTCTAATTTACGACAGCATTATATTAGCACCTCTAATTTATGACAGCAATAAATTAGCACCTCTAATTTATGACAGCATTAAATTAGCACCTCTAATTTATGACAGCATTAAAATAGCACCTCTAATTTATGGCAGCATTAAATTAGCACCTCTAATTTATGGCAGCAATAAATTAGCACTTCTAATTTATGGCAGCATTAAATTAGCACTTCTAATTTACCGAGACATGAAATCCAGTCTCTACGCAATGAACAGTTCACTCAAATGCTGCATACTTTCTGTCATCTGAAGCACTGTTTTTATTTTTGTTGATTTCCTGCGAGAGTTGATGCTTGAGATCTGTGGTCATGAAACGAACGTCGTCTTTCTCAAGCCATAAGAAATGTTATGCTTATCTGTTACGTTTCCCATTAGGTAGGTTTAGTAACTATGATTTTAAAAGGTCATTTTTCTGTTATGTTTTTCATAACGCATGTCCATGTCACGTTTTCTTCATGGCATGTTCACCTCATGTTTTACACATGGCATTTTCTCCACATGGCATATACACCACATGGCATATACACCACATGGCATGTTCACCACATGGCATGTTCACCACATGGCATGTTTACATGCATGGCATGAGGAGGCGTCATGACATGTTCACCACATGACATGTTCACCACATGACATGTTCACCACATGGCATGTTCACCACATGCCATGTTTACCACATGGCATGTTCACCACATGACATGTTCACCACTTGACATGTTCACCACATGACATGTTCACCACATGACATGTTCACCACATGACATGTTCACCACATGCCATGTTCACCACATGCCATGTTCACCACATGCCATGTTCACCACATGCCATGTTCACCACATGCCATGTTCCCCCACATGCCATGTTCCCCCACATGCCATGTTCACCACATGACATGTTCACCACATGCCATGTTCACCACATGCCATGTTCACCACATGCCATGTTCACCACATGCCATGTTCACCACATGCCATGTTCCCCCACATGCCATGTTCCCCCACATGCCATGTTCACCACATGACATGTTCACCACATGCCATGTTCACCACATGCCATGTTCACCACATGCCATGTTCACCACATGCCATGTTCACCACATGCCATGTTCCCCCACATGCCATGTTCACCACATGCCATGTTCACCACATGACATGTTCACCACATGACATGTTCACCACATGACATGTTCACCACATGACATGTTCACCACATGCCATGTTCACCACATGCCATGTTCACCTCATGCCATGTTCACCACATGCCATGTTCCCCCACATGCCATGTTCACCACATGACATGTTCACCACATGACATGTTCACCACATGACATGTTCACCACATGACATGTTCACCACGTGCCATGTCCACCACCTGGCATGTTCCCCTCATGTTCCCTCAGGTGGTGTGCTGGAGCAGTCCAAAGGCTGGCCGTTCTGCTGCCCTAATTTCGTGTCACAAGTACCACCAGGGTACGGTCACCAGGTACGTCTGCTACCAAGGTACGGCCACCAGGTACGACAGTACCACCATGGTACGGTCACCAGGTACGTCTGCCACCAGGGTACGGTCACCAGGTACGTCAGTACCACCAGGGTACGGTCACCAGGTACGTCAGTACCACCAGGGTACGGTCACCAGGTACGTCAGTACCACCAGGGTACGGTCACCAGGTACGTATGCTACCAGGGTACGGTCACCAGGTACGTCTGCTACCAGGGTACGGTCACCAGGTACGTCTGTCACCAGGGTACGGTCACCAGGTACGTCAGTACCTCCAGGGTACGGTCACCAGGTACGTCTGCTACCAGGGTACGGTCACCAGGTACGTCTGCCACCAGGGTACGGTCACCAGGTACGTCTGCCACCAGGGTACGGTCACCAGGTACGTCTGCCACCAGGGTACGGTCACCAGGTACGTCTGCCACCAGGGTATGGTCACAAGGTACGTCTGCCACCAAAGTACGGTCACCAGGTACGTCTGCCACCAGGGTACGGTCACCAGGTACGTCTGCCACCAGGCTACGGTCACCAGGTACGTCTGCCCCCAGGGTACGGTCACCAGGTACGTCTGCTCCCAGGGTACGGTCACCAGGTACGTCAGTACCACCAGGGTACGGTCACCAGGTACGTCAGTACCACCAGGGTACGGTCACCAGGTACGTCAGTACCACCAGGGTACGGTCACCAGGTACGTCAGTACCACCAGGGTACGGTCACCAGGTACGTCAGTACTACCAGGGTACGGTCACCAGGTACGTCAGTACCACCAGGGTACGGTCGCCACGGTAGGTACGTGAGTACGTCAGGTCTACGAATTGTAAACGTTGAATATAGAGGAGTTTTAATTTCTTTAAACCTGTTAATATTGACAAATACCAATACCCCTCAGGGGGATACAACTATTGTGTCTATGGGAATTAGCGCTCCCAGAGGGGCAATGTGAGGGCCTGAGATAAAGGTTATGTAGGCTTTTTTTTTGTTACAATAACATAAGTTTTGTTTTGTTGCGGACCATCTTTTTTCGGTTCACTGCTGTCCTGTTTTTTCCGCACCTACTACTTTCTTCTTCAACTTTGATCTTGTTTCATGAACTTCTTTCTCATCTTTTTGTTTCTATGGCCTTTCTGTATAGATTCCGCGTCCCCTTAACTCCATACTAAATGGTGCCTTCTTCCTTCCTCTCTTTGGATCTCATTTGTTGAGGATAGGGAGGCTTAAACTAACTAATAATCTAATCTAACAAATACCAATAATTGAATACTATAAATAAATAAGTAAATAAACTACGAATGAATCGAATAAACAACTAATAATTAAAAAAACAACCCATAAATAAATAAACAACCAAGCACTAAATGCGGCCGATAAAAAAAAATATGAATAAATGAATTATTTAATGAACTAATAACAAGTGAATAGAATACACTACCCATAAAAATGCTATAGTTAACTAACTAATCAAAAACCTAACTATATTAATGAATAATTTACCAATAAGTGAATACCGATAAATAGATTCCTAGTTAAGCCCTGACGTAACATGTGACGTCACGGCCAGGCTAGTGACGTCAGCAGACGTGACCGTCATGGCGTCCTGCGGTGCTGACGGCTGCTGTGTGCTGTGGGTCTTGCCGTGAGTGGGGGAGTGGGGTGGGTGGGGGCAAGCGGGGGAGGTAGGATTGTGGGTGGAGTGGGTTGAGTGGGGGTAGAGGGGGGAGGGAGGCTTGTGGGTGGAGTGGGTTGAGTGGGGGTAGAGGGGGGAGGGAAGATTGTGGGTGGAGTCGGTTAAGTGGGGGGTAAAGGGGGGAGGGAGGATTGTAGGTGGAGTGGGTTGAGTGGATGTAGAGGGGGGAGGGAAGTCTTGTGGGTGGAGTGGGTTGAGTGGATGTAGAGGGGGGAGGGAAGTCTTGTGGGTGGAGTGGGTTGAGTGGGGGGTAGAGGGGGAGGGAGGATTGTGGGTGGAGTGGGTTAAGTGGGAGTAAAGGGGGGAGGGATGATTGTGGGTGGAGTGGGTTGCGTGGGGGTAAAGGGGGAAGGGAGGCTTGTGGGCGGAGTGGGGGTGGAGGGGGCAAGAAAGGCTTGTGGGTGGAGTGGGTTGAGTAGGGGTAGAGGGAGGAGGAGGGTTGTTGTGGGTGGAGTGGGTTAAGTGGGGGTAGAGGGGGAAGCTAGGGGTTACTTGAGAAATATAAGTTGAGGCTTCTTGTAGTAGATGGGGGCAAGTGGGTAGATGGGGTAAATGAAGTAGATGGGGCAAGTGGGTAGATGGGGCAAATGAAGTAGATGGGGGCAAGTGGGTAGATGGGGTAAATGAAGTAGATGGGGGCAAGTGGGTAGATGGGGTAAATGAAGTAGATGGGGGCAAGTGGGTAGATGGGGCAAATGAAGTAGATGGGGGCAAGTGGGTAGATGGGGTAAATGAAGTAGATGGGGGCAAGTGGGTAGATGGGGTAAATGAAGTAGATGGGGGCAAGTGAAGGTGGTAGCGTCAAACGACGTAGATTTGGCAAGTGGTGGGATGGGGCAAGTGACGGGGGGCAAGTTGCGGTAACCAAGTGGGGATTACGATGACGGGGAGGTAGTGGGGACGCGGTGGATTAGTTGAGGAGAATTCATTTCTATCAAAAGTAAACTAAATGACCTGGTAACTATTTGTTCCTGTTAATAATTTACTGAACTAGTGCAACAATTTGAACTTTCAATTAATGATCAACTGAACTAGTGCAACCATTTAGTCCTTCAATACCTGCCACTGCGTAAACTTAACTACTTCACCCCACAATTCTACCAGTCCCTATCCTTAAACTACCACCCGACGCAACTGCATTCTTCGACTTTTATCTTCTTTCATAAAATTCTTTCTTAACAAACTGTGCACCTTGTGCATAGATTCCGCTGTTCCTCAACTCCATGCTATAATGATGCCTTCCTCTCTTTGGACGCCTAAGTTGGTGTTAGGAAGGCTTAAATTTTTGTCTAATCTATGTAACCGATACGCCGACAGAGCGCGGTCGGTGGCGCGCCAACACACGTCGGTTACAAAATGGTTCCTTCCTCTTTCCTCTCTTTGGAACGTCGTCTAGCTTCAAACTAACACCTAACGGACAAAACTGCGGCTAGGACGACGTCGGTTACAAATTTGATCATTCCTCCTTCCTCTCTTTGGAACGTATTATGGTTTAAAACTAACAATGGCCACAACTGCGCCGCCAGGGCGCTGTCGGTGGTGCGTGTGGTGCGGCAGCACACGTCGGTGTCGGGGGCGGCGCTGCTGCCGCACGTCGGCGAGCTCGTCACGACGACCACCGACGGGTCGCTGCACGTCACCGACGTCTCCGACGGATCCTCCCTCGCCGACCTGCCCGTCGCGGCGCCCGTGCGCGATGTCGGCGCCACGTCGGACGAAAAATTCGTCGTGACGGGCTCCGACGACGCTGTCGTGAGGGTGCGTTGTGACTGGTGGTGCGTTGCGGTGACTGGTGGTGCGTGATGGTGACTGGTGGTGCGTGATGGTGACTGGTGGTGCGTGATGGTGACTGGTGGTGCGTGATGGTGACTGGTGGTGCGTTGTGGTGACTGGTGGAATTTTCACTGTTCCCTTTACCACGTTTTACTGGTACCAAGTGTATTTGTTTATATGTGTGGAGGGAACATTGCTGAATATTGACAAGGATTTGATAGAAGGTACATTCTTACTAGAGTGTATCTAGTCGACCTGCACCTTTACGTGGTGGTACTATTAGTATACCTACTTGTCTTTGATATACATTAGATAATTAATGTAAAATAACAGGCTGACCTCATTTAATTATTCTTGATAGCTTGTTGTAGGTAGAACCAACGCAGGCGGCCCCCCCTACATCGGGGTTTTGTATTATTTTGTTCTTTTATGTAGATTATTAAACCAATATCATCTGAGGAGCTTGTAAGCAGTTACAAGGTGCCCCCTAGCGATTGTGCTAGGGGGAGCCAACCGGGGTCTCCCCAGTACGCGATGGAAACCCATCAATCCCTACCTGCCGCTGACGACCTGGACACTCAAATGGATACTGCTAGTTCTGCTCTAATGCAGACTAACGATTTGCCTCCTCTAAGTGTGGACCCCACACAAGGAGCGAGTGCCGAGACTGAATTAAATAATGGAAAAGATCAGACGAATGAGAGAAACTTATGTAGCGAAGACGCTTCGAGGGCCAAAACAGTGGAAGCTGAGACAACCCGAGAGCCTAACAATGATGAGGAAGCTGCGACCGGAGATGAACAGAGCATCTGGAAAACAATGAACCGACGACAGGTGAAGAGGAGACGACGAGATGACCGGCGAGCGCGTCAGATGCTGAGACTGGAAGGAATGTTCGAGAACTCCATACCATACTATATCAAATATTATACTGTACGATTCCCTGGGGTCAATATCTCCAGAGATTTGAACGTGTTGCTGGCAGAACGCGACATTACTAAGACAATTGGTACTCCAAAGAAAATCGTAAAATCTGGGTATAACAGTCTCCTCATTGAGACAAATAGTACAACCCAATCAGATAAGCTGATGAAACTGGACCGCATTGGCGGAAAGGGAGTAGTAATAGAGCCCCACCGATCACTCAACACTGTTCGTGGTGTAGTCCGAAGCAAGACTTTCGGACAGTGTTCTATGGAAGAACTGAAGGACCACCTAGCTGACCAGGGAGTGATTGACCTGCGGCGAATAGAGCTGAGGAGAGATGGCGAGAAAGTTGTTACCGACACATACATCCTGACATTCCAAAAGCACACGGTGCCAAGAGCTGTGAAATTGTCATCTTGGCACAGTGAGCTTGTAGAAGAATATAAAGAAAGACCGCAACAATGCTTTAAATGCCAACGCTATAGCCACGTTGCAAAATACTGCCGCAGAGAAGCAGACACGTGCTCCCGATGTGGGCAGGAAGGGCACCAAAAAAGCTCCTGTCCTAATGCCGTCCGATGCTACCATTGCGGGCAGCCTCATTACTCAAATCATAAACAATGCCCAAAATATCAAATTGAAAGTGAAATTTTAGCCACTCAGCAGAGATTGAAGACCTCGCGCTCAGAAGCCATGGACCTCGTTTTGGAGAAACATCCGGAGCATGAGCGGATGTATAGCGCGGTAGTTAGGGGAGATACAAGTACCCCTGCGGAAGAACCCAACTCTGCTGCTCCTCAGGAATATATGCCACAACAGCCGACTCACACTGAACAAGAACCTGCAAAACCAGAAATAAGGCCAGTTCAGGCAAAAAACAACAATGAACAACCTCCTAACCAAATCACTGCGTGCACTGATTCTACTCCTCGCAACGCTAAATCCGCTCCAGCTACAGCTGATGTAAAATCGAAGGCCACCGATTCAATTAGTACAAGCTCAGGAACACCAACAGTTGCCGTCTCCCAACCCATCATTTCACCGAAAAGGACGACGCAAAAAGAAATAAATAACGCCACACTCTCTAAGCCCAAGGTGCCTACAGTCTACAACCGACAACGAAAACAACTGGAGCCAAACGGAGAACCCCCTAAAACAGTGAAAGGCCAAAAACCTACGCCGGCTTCTCTCACCAAATACTCTTTCAAGCGGAGGGAGGCAACTTCCAGCCTTTCAAACCTCCAAGGCTATGGAAGCGACGATGACGATGGCAACTCCAGTCGAAACTCAATGACCTACAAACCGAAGCCTACTGCACCAACCAAGAAACAGCGGACGACATCGCCACCATCAAGAAGCCGAGACCGAGCATCGAGATCAGAAGAAAGCCAAAAAATTCAAGTGATCGGAACCTGAAGGAAAACAAACCAGTACCTCTATTTGTAAATGAATTTTGATTCATTTATTCAATGGAATTTAGAATCTTACCGAACCAAATTCTGTGAACTTAAACAACTCCTCAATCTATACCACCCTGCATGTGTCTGCCTTCAAGAG
This sequence comes from Morinoia aosen, assembly GCA_030386875.1. Classification (NCBI taxonomy): domain Eukaryota; kingdom Metazoa; phylum Arthropoda; class Malacostraca; order Amphipoda; family Talitridae; genus Morinoia; species Morinoia aosen. The sequence continues at coordinate 18,001,391 of CM059565.1, forward strand.
ACCATGCTCCGGGACAGAACGGTGACACCACCCACTCAGTACTCTCTCTATACCTCTGGTGTGACCCGCGCTGATGATCACGAGCGGGGCGCTGCAATATTGATCCACAGGACAATACCGCATCACCGGATTGACTTGCGTACCACGTTGCAAGCAGTAGCACTACGTATTAATCTGCACCGGACATACACCATATGCTCGGTCTACTTGCCGCACATCAATATACAACACCAAGAAGTTGAAAATTTGATTTCCCAGCTGCCTACCCCGTATATTATAATGGGGGACTTCAATGCTCGAAACCAACTATGGAATGACAACGTGGTAAATGATAAAGGACAACTCATGGAAAGAATAGTAAGAGAAAATAACATCTGTATCATGAACGACGGACAACCTACACATTTTCACAGGCAGACGGGATCCCTCTCTGTCATCGATTTAACACTATGCTCTCCTGACTGCTATATGGATTTTAAATACCATGTTAATGCAAACCTTTATGACAGCGATCACTACCCTATCCATCTCGATCCTGTCCATCCTCAAAATATGCAAGCCAGATATGAACGGTATGACCTAAACAAAGGAAATTGGACTCTGTTTAGCAGACTGACCCAGTTGTCAAGTGAGGATATCGACCAGCTGAATGGAAAGAATGTTGAGGATCACACAGCTACTTTGACCAACATCTTACAGCAAGCTGCTGATACATCCATACCTCGCAAGAGCGGCTCTCTACCGCGACCTCCGGTACCGTGGTGGAACTCTGAGTGCGAAATGGCAAAGCGCGAGCGTACGCGAGCTGAAAGAGCCTTGGAAAGATGTAACAATGCGTATAACAGGATCCGATACAATAGAGCAAAGGCAATCTGCCGGAAGACCTTCCTGACAAGTAAACAATCATCCTGGAAAGCTTTCATCAGTAGTATAAATATCAAAACCAGCTTAAACTTAGTATGGAAAAAAGTCCAAAAGCTGTCCGGAAAATTTAAATTGACTCCTACCCCAAAGTTGAGAGATCCCCGTACGAACAACCTGACTGAAACATTGCTGGAAGCTGCGGAGATGCTGGCGGAACACTTCTCATCAGTGAGTGATAACGCAACCGTCGACGCATCCTTCACGCGATATAAGGAAAGGTGGGAAGGAAGACCTCTGCGGTTGGGGGGAGACAATGAAGCATACAATAGCCCCTTAACCATGTCAGAACTTAAAACTGCCTTACGCACAGCCAGCGATAGCGCTCCCGGCCATGATGACATCTCGTACAGCATGATTAAAAAAGCCCACGAAACCTTCCTCCCTGCAGTACTCTCTCTCTTCAACAAAATATGGTCCCAGCAGGAATTCCCAGCAACTTGGTCACTAACAATAATAATAGCAATTTTAAAAGCTGGTAAAGATCCGACATCTCCAAATAGTTACCGTCCAATTGCTCTCACCTCATGCTTAAGCAAACTGCTTGAAAAAATTGTTAACAGGAGACTAGTCTGGTTTTTGGAATCGACTAGGAAAATAGTAAATATCCAATCTGGCTTCCGGAAGAACCGAAGTACCACCGACCATTTGGTGACGCTGTCATCACACATCGCTTCGAGTATTACTTCAAAGAATCACCTTGTTGCCGTCTTCTTTGACCTACAGAAAGCATATGACACCGCATGGACATACGGAATCCTACTGAAACTTCAGAAATATGGTATACATGGGCACCTTCTTGCTTTCCTACACAATTTCATGAATAATAGAAAAATTAGAGTCCGTCTCCAGAATGTCCACTCGTCAACCAAGAGCCTCCGAGGAGGAGTCCCTCAGGGAAGTATCCTCAGCTGCGTGTGTTTCCTTGTTGCCATAAATGATATCGCTGATGAAATTCCGCAGAGTGTCCATCGGCTTCTATACGTAGATGACTTCGTCATCTATGTGTCGGGCAAAAAACCGGAGTTCCTAAAACGACAATTGCAGATCGCTATTAACCACCTCACGCAATGGACAGCAACCACTGGATTTCAATTCTCCCCATCCAAAACAGTGACTATGCATTTCTGCCGTACTCGTGGCTGTCTGAAAGCCTCCCCCGAACTTCATCTAAACAATGCAGTGCTACCACATGTTGAACAATTCAAGTATCTGGGATTAATCTTCGACTCGAGCCTTACCTGGCGGCCTCACATCCAATCCCTCAAACGATCATGTTCACAACACATAAACTTAATGAAAGTCATATCCCATACCCAGTATGGAGCAGATCGGCAAACCTTGCTCCGTCTTTATATGGGTCTACTAAAGCCAAAATTGGACTATGGCTCAGAAGCTTATAGCTCTGCATGTGCTACCCTAATGAAATCATTGCACACTGTGCAGAATTCTGCCCTTCGGGTAGCTACTGGTGCGTTCAAAAGTTCACCTATCTTATCTCTCCATGCAGAAACCGGAATAAAACCTTTAGCGTATTACCTGGAAATAAAGATCGTAAACTATTACCTTAGACTGCTCTCTGATCCTGCTCAACAAATTCTCTCAAAAATTCGCTGTGCTTCGGGACGCCTGCATGCAAACGAAAGAAGCCCCAAACCATTTTATCTTCGCCTGCAAACGATACTAAGAAACTATGACATCTCACTGGAGTGCGTGGCTCCGGAAAGCGTCTCCCCCATTGCGCCGTGGGTCTCTCCCCCGATAGCTGTGTGCAGTGAACTGGCTGACCTGCATAAACGACTGCTTGGTGCAGCCCCATCCAGAGCCCTATTCCTCGATCACTTCGTACGTCACTCTGAAACAGCTGTCTTCTTTACCGATGGATCTAGAACTGAACATGGCACGGCATATGCAGCCGTCCATGGGTTAAACATACTAGCGGTCAAACTCCCTTCAGTGGCTTCGGTGTTCACAGCTGAGTTGTGTGCAATACTGTCCGCGGTGCGCGCATCTCGAGCGGTGGATACGAGTATGATCACAATCGTCTCAGACTGTCGTAGCGCCCTACAAAGTATGATAAAACCCTGCAACACCCATCCTATAATAACGCAGATCCTAACGCTGATGACTGAGATCGGAAAACATTATACATTGTGCTGGGTGCCTAGCCATGTGGGTGTGGCGGGAAACGAGAGAGCTGACGAGGCTGCACAGTCTGCCACCCAACGAGAGCGCCAGATACGCAAAGGAATGCCTCGCGGAGACTTCGCATGTGCCTTTAAAAGACTCGTCCATCAAAATTGGAATCATGACTGGCGTGAAGTGACTGAGAACAAACTCCGAGAAATTAAGGACACGACGCAACCCCTCCGAACAAGCTGCTGGACCAACCGGGAGTGGGAGATAAAGCTGTGTCGCCTCCGTATTGGACATACACTTCTAACGCATGAGTATTTGATGAACGGGACTGCGCCGCCGCAATGTCTCCAGTGTCAAGTTACTGTGAGTGTAAAACACATTCTCACCGAGTGCCAACGATATGCTGCACTAAGACGCCGTTACTTCGGTCAGAGCGAGGTGGTGATGAGCGAGTTGTTGGGAGACTCGGGCCCGGTTGAATTGGGGGGAGGCCTCTATAGGTTTCTCCAAGAAGCTGACTTATTCTATGTAATCTAATTTCCCATGAGTTCTAAATTATAAAGACAGGCAAATTGATAGTGATGCCATTTATAATTTTAGTTTGAATTGTGCTTGAAATGTAATATGTTACTGCGACTCACTGTGCGGATCACTTGTTAGTGGTAACGGTGGTTAAACAATTACAATAATAATAATAATAATGTGGTGACTGGTGGTGCGTTGTGGTGACTGGTGGTGCGTGATGGTGACTGGTGGTGCGTGATGGTGACTGGTGGTGCGTTGTGGTGACTGGTGGTGCGTTGTGGTGACTGGTGGTGCGTGATGGTGACTGGTGGTGCGTGATGGTGACTGGTGGTGCGTTGTGGTGACTGGTGGTGCGTTGTGGTGACTGGTGTTGCGTTGTGGTGGTGACTGGTGTTGCGTTGTGGTGGTGACTGGTGTTGCGTTGTGGTGGTGACTGGTGGTGCGTTGTGGTGACTGGTGTTGCGTTGTGGTGGTGACTGGTGGTGCGTTGTGGTGGTGACTGGTGGTGCGTTGTGGTGGTGACTGGTGGTGCGTTGTGGTGACTAGTGTTGCGTTGTGGTGGTGACTGGTGTTGCGTTGTGGTGGTGACTGGTGGTGCGTGATGGTGACTGGTGGTGCGTTGTGGTGACTGGTGGTGCGTTGTGGTGGTGACTGGTGGTGCGTTGTGGTGGTGACTGGTGTTGCGTTGTGGTGGTGACTGGTAGTGCGTTGTGGTGACTGGTGGTGCGTTGTGGTGACTGGTGGTGCGTTGTGGTGACTGGTGTTGCGTTGTGGTGGTGACTGGTGGCGCGTTGTGGGGGTGACTGATGTTGCGTTGTGGTGGTGACTGGTGTTGCGTTGTGGTGGTGACTGGTGGTGCGGTAGTGATGACTGGTGGTACGTTGTGGTGGTGACTGGTGGTGCGTTGTGGTGGTGAATGGCGGTGCGTTGTGGTGGTGAATGGCGGTGCGTTGTGGTGGTGACTGGTGTTGCGTTGTGGTGGTGACTGGTGGTGCGTTGTGGTGGTGACTGGTGGTGCGTTGTGGTGGCGACTGGTGGTGCGTTGTGGTGGTGAATGGTGGTGCGTTGTGGTGGTGACTGGTGTTGCGTTGTGGTGGTGACTGGTGGTGCGTTGTGGTGGTGACTGGTGGTGCGTTGTGGTGGTGACTGGTGGTGCGTTGTGGTGGTGACTGGTGTTGCGTTGTGGTGGTGACTGGTGGTGCGTTGTGGTGGTGACTGGTGGTGCGGTGTGGTGGTGACTGGTGGTGCGTTGTGATGGGGACTGGTGTTGCGTTGTGGTGGCGACTGGTGGTGCGTTGTGGTGGTGACTGGTGGTGCGTTGTGGTGGCGACTGGTGGTGCGTTGTGGTGGCGACTGGTGGTGCGTTGTGGTGGCGACTGGTGGTGCGTTGTGGTGGCGACTGGTGGTGCGTTGTGATGGGAATGGTGGTGCGTTGTGGTGGTGACTGGTGGTGCGTTGTGATGGGGACTGGTGGTGCGTTGTGGTGGCGACTGATGGTGCGTTGTGGTGGCGACTGGTGGTGCGTTGTGGTGGCAACTGGTGGTGCGTTGTGGTGGTGACTGGTGGTGCGTTGTGGTGGCGACTGGTGGTGCGTTGTGGTGGCGACTGGTGGTGCGTTGTGGTGGCGACTGGTGGTGCGTTGTGGTGGCGACTGGTGGTGCGTTGTGGTGGCGACTGGTGGTGCGTTGTGGTGGCGACTGGTGGTGCGTTGTGATGGGGACTGGTGGTGCGTTGTGGTGGTGACTGGTGGTGCGTTGTGGTGGCGACTGATGGTGCGTTGTGGTGGCGACTGGTGGTGCGTTGTGGTGGCGACTGGTGGTGCGTTGTGGTGGCGACTGGTGGTGCGTTGTGGTGGCGACTGGTGGTGCGTTGTGGTGGCGACTGGTGGTACGTTGTGGTGGCGACTGGTGGTGCGTTGTGGTGGTGACTGGTGGTGCGTTGTGGTGGTGACTGGTGGTGCGTTGTGGTGGCGACTGGTGGTGCGTTGTGATGGGGACTGGTGGTGCGTTGTGGTGGTGACTGGTGGTGCGTTGTGGTGGCGACTGGTGGTGCGTTGTGGTGGTGACTGGTGGTGCGTTGTGGTGGCGACTGGTGGTGCGTTGTGATGGGGACTGGTGGTGCGTTGTGGTGGTGACTGGTGGTGCGTTGTGGTGGTGACTGGTGGTGCGTTGTGGTGGTGACTGGTGGTGCGTTGTGATGGGGACTGGTGGTGCGTTGTGGTGGCGACTGGTGGTGCGTTGTGATGGGGACTGGTGGTGCGTTGTGGTGGTGACTGGTGGTGCGTTGTGATGGGGACTGGTGGTGCGTTGTGGTGGTGACTGGTGGTGCGTTGTGGTGGCGACTGGTGGTGCGTTGTGGTGGCGACTGGTGGTGCGTTGTGGTGGCGACTGGTGGTGCGTTGTGATGGGAATGGTGGTGCGTTGTGGTGGTGACTGGTGGTGCGTTGTGATGGGGACTGGTGGTGCGTTGTGGTGGCGACTGGTGGTGCGTTGTGGTGGCGACTGGTGGTGCGTTGTGGTGGCGACTGGTGGTGCGTTGTGGTGGCGACTGGTGGTGCGTTGTGGTGGCGACTGGTGGTGCGTTGTGGTGGCGACTGGTGGTGCGTTGTGATGGGAATGGTGGTGCGTTGTGGTGGTGACTGGTGGTGCGTTGTGATGGGGACTGGTGGTGCGTTGTGGTGGCGACTGGTGGTGCGTTGTGGTGGTGACTGGTGGTGCGTTGTGGTGGTGACTGGTGGTGCGTTGTGGTGGTGACTGGTGGTGCGTTGTGGTGGTGACTGGTGGTGCGTTGTGATGGGGACTGGTGGTGCGTTGTGGTGGTGACTGGTGGTGCGTTGTGGTGGTGACTGGTGGTGCGTTGTGATGGGAATGGTGGTGCGTTGTGGTGGTGACTGGTGGTGCGTTGTGGTGGTGACTGGTGGTGCGTTGTGGTGGCGACTGGTGGTGCGTTGTGGTGGTGACTGGTGGTGCGTTGTGATGGGAATGGTGGTGCGTTGTGGTGGTGACTGGTGGTGCGTTGTGGTGGTGACTGGTGGTGCGTTGTGGTGGTGACTGGTGGTGCGTTGTGGTGGTGACTGGTGGTGCGTTGTGATGGGAATGGTGGTGCGTTGTGGTGGTGACTGGTGGTGCGTTGTGGTGGCGACTGGTGGTGCGTTGTGGTGGCGACTGGTGGTGCGTTGTGGTGGCGACTGGTGGTGCGTTGTGATGGGAATGGTGGTGCGTTGTGGTGGTGACTGGTGGTGCGTTGTGATGGGGACTGGTGGTGCGTTGTGGTGGCGACTGGTGGTGCGTTGTGGTGGTGACTGGTGGTGCGTTGTGGTGGTGACTGGTGGTGCGTTGTGGTGGCGACTGGTGGTGCGTTGTGATGGGGACTGATGGTGCGTTGTGGTGGTGACTGGTGGTGCGTTGTGGTGGTGACTGGTGGTGCGTTGTGATGGGGACTGATGGTGCGTTGTGGTGGTGACTGGTGGTGCGTTGTGGTGGTGACTGATGGTGCGTTGTGGTGGCGACTGGTGGTGCGTTGTGGTGGCGACTGGTGGTGCGTTGTGATGGGGACTGGTGGTGCGTTGTGGTGGCGACTGATGGTGCGTTGTGGTGGCGACTGGTGGTGCGTTGTGGTGGTGACTGGTGGTGCGTTGTGATGGGGACTGGTGGTGCGTTGTGGTGGTGACTGGTGGTGCGTTGTGGTGGTGACTGGTGGTGCGTTGTGGTGGCGACTGGTGGTGCGTTGTGGTGGCGACTGGTGGTGCGTTGTGGTGGCGACTGGTGGTGCGTTGTGGTGGCGACTGGTGGTGCGTTGTGGTGGCGACTGGTGGTGCGTTGTGATGGGGACTGGTGGTGCGTTGTGATGGGGACTGGTGGTGCGTTGTGGTGGCGACTGGTGGTGCGTTGTGGTGGCGACTGGTGGTGCGTTGTGGTGGCGACTGATGGTGCGTTGTGGTGGTGACTGGTGGTGCGTTGTGGTGGCGACTGGTGGTGCGTTGTGGTGGTGACTGGTGGTGCGTTGTGGTGGCGACTGATGGTGCGTTGTGGTGGCGACTGGTGGTGCGTTGTGGTGGCGACTGGTGGTGCGTTGTGGTGGTGACTGGTGGTGCGTTGTGGTGGTGACTGATGGTGCGTTGTGGTGGTGACTGGTGGTGCGTTGTGGTGGCGACTGATGGTGCGTTGTGGTGGTGACTGGTGGTGCGTTGTGGTGGCGACTGGTGGTGCGTTGTGGTGGTGACTGGTGGTGCGTTGTGGTGGCGACTGATGGTGCGTTGTGGTGGCGACTGGTGGTGCGTTGTGGTGGCGACTGGTGGTGCGTTGTGGTGGTGACTGGTGGTGCGTTGTGGTGGCGACTGATGGTGCGTTGTGGTGGCGACTGGTGGTGCGTTGTGGTGGCGACTGGTGGTGCGTTGTGGTGGCGACTGGTGGTGCGTTGTGGTGGTGCGTTGTGGTGGCGACTGGTGGTGCGTTGTGGTGGCGACTGGTGGTGCGTTGTGGTGGCGACTGGTGGTGCGTTGTGGTGGCGACTGGTGGTGCGTTGTGATGGGAACTGGTGGTGCGTTGTGATGGGGACTGGTGGTGCGTTGTGGTGGTGACTGGTGTTGCGTTGTGGTGGTGACTGGTGTTGCGTGATGGTGACTGGTGGTGCGTTGTGGTGACTGGTGGTGCGTTGTGGTGACTGGTGGTGCGTTGTGGTGGTGACTGGTGGTGCGTTGTGGTGGTGACTGGTGTTGCGTGATGGTGACTGGTGGTGCGTGATGGTGACTGGTGGTGCGTTGTGGTGACTGGTGGTGCGTTGTGGTGGTGACTGGTGGTGCGTTGTGGTGGTGACTGGTGTTGCGTTGTGGTGGTGACTGGTGGTGCGTGATGGTGACTGGTGGTGCGTTGTGGTGACTGGTGGTGCGTTGTGGTGACTGGTGTTGCGTTGTGGTGGTGACTGGTGGTGCGTTGTGGTGACTGGTGTTGCGTTGTGGTGGTGACTGGTGTTGCGTTGTGGTGGTGACTGGTGTTGCGTTGTGGTGGTGACTGGTGGTGCGTGATGGTGACTGGTGGTGCGTTGTGGTGACTGGTGGTGCGTTGTGGTGGTGACTGGTGGTGCGTTGTGGTGGTGACTGGTGGTGCGTTGTGGTGGTGACTGGTGGTGCGTTGTGATGGGGACTGGTGGTGCGTTGTGGTGGTGACTGGTGGTGCGTTGTGGTGGTGACTGGTGGTGCGTTGTGGTGGTGACTGGCGGTGCGTTTTGGTGGCGACTGGTGTTGCGTTGTGGTGGTGACTGGCGGTGCGTTGTGGTGGTGACTGGTGGTGCGTTGTGGTGGCGACTGGTGGTGCGTTGTGGTGGTGACTGGTGGTGCGTTGTGGTGGTGACTGGTGGTGCGTTGTGGTGCGTTGTGGTGGTGACTGGTGGTGCGTTGTGGTGGCGACTGGTGGTGCGTTGTGGTGGTAACTGGTGGTGCGTTGTGGTGGCGACTGGTGGTGCGTTGTGGTGGCGACTGGTGGTGCGTTGTGGTGGTGACTGGTGGTGCGTTGTGGTGGTGACTGGTGGTGCGTTGTGGTGGTGACTGGTGGTACGTTGTGGTGAGGACTGGTGGTGCGTTGTGGTGGCGACTGGTGGTGCGTTGTGGTGGCGGCTGGTGGTGCGTTGTGGTGGCGGCTGGTGGTGCGTTGTGGTGGCGGCTGGTGGTGCGTTGTGGTGGCGGCTGGTGGTGCGTTGTGGTGGCGACTGGTGGTCCGTTGTGGTGGCGGCTGGTGGTGCGTTGTGGTGGCGACTGGTGGTGCGTTGTGGTGGCGACGGGTGGTGCGTTGTGGTGGTGACTGGTGTTGCGTTGTGGTGGCGACTGGTGGTGCGTTGTGGTGGCGACTGGTGGTGCGTTGTGGTCGTGACTGGTGTTGCGTTGTGGTGGCGACTGGTGGTGCGTTGTGGTGGCGACTGGTGGTGCGTTGTGGTGGCGACTGGTGGTGCTACTCACCACCATGTGGCAGTGAAACGAATCGTTTTCGGTGCTGGGGCTGGAAATACAGTTTTATTGAGTGTTATTATTCATAAAGTAGAAATTATCTAATTTATGCTCAGGTCACAGCCATTGAACATGGGGGAATAGCGGGACACGATCATGTATATAAATATCGTGTCTGAAGTTTGCTGGTGGAATTCAAACTCTGAAGTCCCAACTTTTCCCTGAAGCGGGCCTTCAAGTCCCAACTTTGCCATGAACCCTGCTTCCAAGTCCCAACTTTGCCTTGAACCCTGCCTTCAAGTCTCAACTTTGCCTTGAACCCTGCCTTCAAGTCCCAACTTTGCCATGAACCCTGCTTCCAAGTCCCAACTTTGCCTTGAACCCTGCCTTCAAGTCCCAACTTTGCCATGAACCCTGCTTCCAAGTCCCAACTTTGCCTTGAACCCTGCCTTCAAGTCTCAACTTTGCCTTGAACCCTGCCTTCAAGTCCCAACTTTGCCATGAACCCTGCTTCCAAGTCCCAACTTTGCCTTGAACCCTGCCTTCAAGTCTCAACTTTGCCTTGAACCCTGCCTTCAAGTCCCAACTTTGCCATGAACCCTGCTTCCAAGTCCCAACTTTGCCATGAACCCTGCTTCCAAGTCCTAACTTTGCCTTGAACCCTGCCTTCAAGTCCCAACTTTGCCTTGAACCCTGCCTTCAAGTCTCAACTTTGCCTTGAACCCTGCCTTCAAGTCCCAACTTTGCCATGAACCCTGCTTCCAAGTCCCAACTTTGCCTTGAACCCTGCCTTCAAGTCTCAACTTTGCCTTGAACCCTGCCTTCAAGTCCCAACTTTGCCTTGAACCCTGCCTTCAAGTCCCAACTTTGCCATGAACCCTGCTTCCAAGTCCCAACTTTGCCCTGAACCCTGCCTTCAAGTCTCAACTTTGCCTCGAACCCTGCCTTCAAGTCCCAACTTTGCCATGAACCCTGCCTTCAAGTCTCAACTTTGCCTTGAACCCTGCCTTCAAGTCTCAACTTTGCCTTGAACCCTGCCTTCAAGTCCCAACTTTGCCTTGAACCCTGCCTTCAAGTCCCAACTTTGCCATGAACCCTGCTTCCAAGTCCCAACTTTGCCTTGAACCCTGCCTTCAAGTCTCAACTTTGCCTTGAACCCTGCCTTCAAGTCCCAACTTTGCCTTGAACCCTGCCTTCAAGTCCCAACTTTGCCATGAACCCTGCTTCCAAGTCCCAACTTTGCCCTGAACCCTGCCTTCAAGTCTCAACTTTGCCTCGAACCCTGCCTTCAAGTCCCAACTTTGCCTTGAACCCTGCTTCCAAGTCCCAACTTTGCCTTGAACCCTGCCTTCAAGTCTCAACTTTGCCTTGAACCCTGCCTTCAAGTCCCAACTTTGCCTTGAACCCTGCCTTCAAGTCCCAACTTTGCCATGAACCCTGCTTCCAAGTCCCAACTTTGCCTTGAACCCTGCCTTCAAGTCTCAACTATGCCTTGAACCCTGCCTTCAAGTCCCAACTTTGCCTTGAACCCTGCTTCCAAGTCCCAACTTTGCCTTGAACCCTGCCTTCAAGTCTCAACTTTGCCTTGAACCCTGCCTTCAAGTCCCAACTTTGCCTTGAACCCTGCCTTCAAGTCCCAACTTTGCCTTGAACCCTGCCTTCAAGTCCCAACTTTGCCTTGAACCCTGCTTCCAAGTCCCAACTTTGCCTTGAACCCTGCCCTCAAGTCTCAACTTTGCCTTGAACCCTGCCTTCAAGTCCCAACTTTGCCTTGAACCCTGCCTTCAAGTCCCAACTTTGCCTTGAACCCTGCCTTCAAGTCCCAACTATTCCATGAAGTGTGCCTTCAAGTCCCAACTTTTCCATGAAGTGTGCCTTCAAGTCCCAACTTTTCCATGAAGTGTGCCTTCAAGTCCCAACTTTTCCATGAAGTGTGCCTTCAAGTCCCAACTTTTCCATGAAGTGTGCCTTCAAGTCCCAACTTTTCCATGAAGCGTGCCTTCAAGTCCCAACTTTTCCATGAAGCGTGCCTTCAAGTCCCAACTTTTCCATGAAGTGTGCCTTCAAGTCCCAACTTTGCCATGAACCCTGCTTCCAAGTCCCAACTTTGCCTTGAACCCTGCTTCCAAGTCCCAACTTTGCCTTGAACCCGGCCTTCAAGTCTCAACTTTGCCTTGAACCCTGCCTTCAAGTCCCAACTTTGCCTTGAATCCTGCTTCCAAGTCCCAACTTTGCCTTGAACCCTGCCTTCAAGTCTCAACTTTGCCTTGAACCCTGCCTTCAAGTCCCAACTTTGCCTTGAACCCTGCCTTCAAGTCCCAACTTTGCCTTGAACCCTGCCTTCAAGTCCCAACTTTGCCTTGAACCCTGCCTTCAAGTCCCAACTTTGCCTTGAACCCTGCTTCCAAGTCCCAACTTTGCCTTGAACCCTGCCTTCAAGTCCCAACTTTGCCTTGAACCCTGCCTTCAAGTCCCAACTTTGCCTTGAACCCTGCCTTCAAGTCCCAACTTTGCCTTGAACCCTGCATTAAAGTCCCAACTATTCCATGAAGTGTGCCTTCAAGTCCCAACTTTTCCATGAAGTGTGCCTTCAAGTCCCAACTTTTCCATGAAGTGTGCCTTCAAGTCCCAACTTTTCCATGAAGTGTGCCTTCAAGTCACAACTTTTCCATGAAGTGTGCCTTCAAGTCCCAACTTTTCCATGAAGCGTGCCTTCAAGTCCCAACTTTTCCATGAAGTGTGCCTTGAAGTCCCAAAGTTGCCATGAAGCGTGCCTTCAAGTCCCAATTTTGCCATGAAGTGTGCCTTCAAGTCCCAACTTTGCCATGAAGTGTGCCTTCAAGTCCCAACTTTGCCATGAAGTGTGCCTTCAAGTCCCAACTTTGCCATGAAGTGTGCCTTCAAGTCCCAACTTTGCCATGAAGTGTGCCTTCAAGTCCCAAATTTTCCATGAAGCGTGCCTTCAAGTCCCAACTTTTCCATGAAGCGTGCCTTCAAGTCCTAACTTTCCCATGAAGTGTGCCTTCAAGTCCCAACATTTCCATGAAGTGTGCCTTCAAGTCCTAACTTTTCCATGACGTGTGCCTCCAAGTCCCAACTTTTCCATGAAGTGTACCTTCAAGTCCTAACTTTTCCATGAAGTGTGCCTTCAAGTCCCAACATTTCCATGAAGTGTGCCTTCAAGTCCTAACTTTTCCATGAAGTGTACCTTCAAGTCCCAACTTTGCCTTGAACCCTGCTTCCAAGTCCCAACTTTGCCTTGAACCCTGCCTTCAAGTCCCAACTTTGCCTTGAACCCTGCCTTCAAGTCCCAACTTTGCCTTGAACACTGCCTTCAAGTCCCAACTTTGCCTTGAACCCTGCCTTCAAGTCCCAACTTTGCCTTGAACCCTGCCTTCAAGTCACAACTATTCCATGAAGTGTGCCTTCAAGTCCCAACTTTTCCATGAAGTGTGACTTCAAGTCCCAACTTTTCCATGAAGTGTGCCTTCAAGTCCCAACTTTTCCATGAAGTGTGCCTTCAAGTCCCAACTTTTCCATGAAGTGTGCCTTCAAGTCCCAACTTTTCCATGAAGTGTGCCTTCAAGTCTCAACTTTTCCATGAAGTGTGCCTTCAAGTCCCAACTTTTCCATGAAGTGTGCCTTCAAGTCCCAACTTTTCCATGAAGTGTGCCTTCAAGTCCCAACTTTTCCATGAAGTGTGCTTTCAAGTCCCAACTTTGCCTTGAACCCTGCCTTCAAGTCCCAACTTTGCCTTGAACCCTGCCTTCAAGTCCCAACTATTCCATGAAGTGTGCCTTCAAGTCCCAACTTTTCCATGAAGTGTGCCTTCAAGTCCCAACTTTTCCATGAAGTGTGCCTTCAAGTCCCAACTTTTCCATGAAGTGTGCCTTCAAGTCCCAACTTTTTCATGAAGTGTGCCTTCAAGTCCCAACTTTTCCATGAAGTGTGCCTTCAAGTCCCAATTTTGCCTTGAACCCTGCCTTCAAGTCGCAACTCTCCCCCAGGTGTGGGACTGGCAGAGGGGCGCACAGCTGAGGGAAGGGTCCGGACACACCAGACCCATCACCCGCCTGAGGGTCGCGCCCTCTGGGACCTTCTTTGTATCCGCCGACAGGGACGGGGTCCTCCTCATATGGCGGCTCCCGCATTGACTCGTGACGCAAGGTGGGGCACGGGAAGTATTTCTTCGCTCTGGGAAAATGATATAGGGGGCATAGACACGTGACATAAGGTGGGACACGAGAAGTGTTTCTTCGCTCTGGGAAAATGATATAGGGGGCATAGACACGTGACATAAGGTGGGACACGAGAAGTGTTTCTTCGCTCTGGGAAAATGATATAGGGGGCATAGACACGTGACATAAGGTGGGACACGAGAAGTGTTTCTTCGCTCTGGGAAAATGATATAGGGGGCATAGACACGTGACATAAGGTGGGACACGAGAAGTGTTTCTTCGCTCTGGGAAAATGATATAGGGGGCATAGACACGTGACATAAGGTGGGACACGAGAAGTGTTTCTTCGCTCTGGGAAAATGATATAGGGGGCATAGACACGTGACATAAGGTGGGACACGAGAAGTGTTTCTTCGCAAAGGGAAAATGATATAGGGGGCATAGACACGTGACATAAGGTGGGACACGAGAAGTGTTTCTTCGCTCTGGGAAAATGATATAGGGGGCATAGACACGTGACATAAGGTGGGACACGAGAAGTGTTTCTTCGCTCTGGGAAAATGATATAGGGGGCATAGACACGTGACATAAGGTGGGACACGAGAAGTGTTTCTTCGCTCTGGGAAAATGATATAGGGGGCATAGACACGTGACATAAGGTGGGACACGAGAAGTGTTTCTTCGCTCTGGGAAAATGATATAGGGGGCATAGACACGTGACATAAGGTGGGACACGAGAAGTGTTTCTTCGCTCTGGGAAAATGATATAGGGGGCATAGACACGTGACATAAGGTGGGACACGAGAAGTGTTTCTTCGCTCTGGGAAAATGATATAGGGGGCATAGACACGTGACATAAGGTGGGACACGAGAAGTGTTTCTTCGCTCTGGGAAAATGATATAGGGGGCATAGACACGTGACATAAGGTGGGACACGAGAAGTGTTTCTTCGCAAAGGGAAAATGATATAGGGGGCATAGACACGTGACATAAGGTGGGACACGAGAAGTGTTTCTTCGCAAAGGGAAAATGATATAGGGGGCATAGACACGTGACATAAGGTGGGATACGAGAAGTGTTTCTTCGCAAAGGGAAAATGATATAGGGGGCATAGACACGTGACATAAGGTGGGACACGAGAAGTGTTTCTTCGCTCTGGGAAAATGATATAGGGGGCATAGACACGTGACATAAGGTGGGATACGAGAAGTGTTTCTTCGCAAAAGGAAAATGATATAGGGGGCATAGACACGTGACATAAGGTGGGACACGAGAAGTGTTTCTTCGCAAAGGGAAAATGATATAGGGGGCATAGACACGTGACATAAGGTGGGACACGAGAAGTGTTTCTTCGCTCTGGGAAAATGATATAGGGGGCATAGACACGTGACATAAGGTGGGACACAAGAAGTGTTTCTTCGCAAAGGGAAAATGATATAGGGGGCATAGACACGTGACATAAGGTGGGACACGAGAAGTGTTTCTTCGCAAAGGGAAAATGATATAGGGGGCACGTGACATAAGGTGGGACACGAGAAGTGTTTCTTCGCAAAGGGAAAATGATATAGGGGGCATAGACACGTGACATAAGGTGGGACACGAGAAGTGTTTCTTCGCAAAGGGAAAATGATATAGGGGGCATAGACACGTGACATAAGGTGGGACACGAGAAGTGTTTCTTCGCAAAGGGAAAATGATATAGGGGGCATAGACACGTGACATAAGGTGGGACACGAGAAGTGTTTCTTCGCAAAGGGAAAGTTATACAGGAGTGCTCAGACACACGATCAACGAAGAGGGGTTTGAGGTGGGAATGAAGTGTTTCTTCGCCATGGGGCGCAGGAAATATTTGTTGACGTAGGGAAAATGTTGGTCGATTTGGGAGTATTGATAACTGATCACTTTTCTATCATGACGGCAAAGAAAATACTGAGTCCCCGCGTGCTCAAATATGCACCCGATCTCAGACCAACTAAATGTAGAACATGCAACGCAAACTTGAACGATCTCTTCGTGACCGTAACCCCTATTCGTAGGATAGGATCCAAACCAACATTGATGGTGTAATATTTATTTATGTCAAATCTATTGAATATAAGCATTAATTGCGTACTCTTTTCAGATAACTCCGCGTTGCCACGCGACGACCGGATGGCCGCCTGCCACGCGCCGACCGGATGGCCGCCTGCCACGCGCCGACCGGATGGCCGCCTGCCACGCGCCGACCGGATGGCCGCCTGCCACGCGCCGACCGGATGGCCGCCTGCCACGCGCCGACCGGATGGCCGCCTGCCACGCGCCGACCGGATGGCCGCCTGCCACGCGCCGACCGGATGGCCGCCTGCCACGCGCCGACCGGGTTGCCGGCTGCCACGCGCCGACCGGGTTGCCGGCTGCCACGCGCCGACCGGGTTGCCGGCTGCCACGCGCCGACCGGGTTGCCGGCTGCCACGCGCCGACCGGGTTGCCGGCTGCCACGCGCCGACCGGGTTGCCGGCTGCCACGCGCCGACCGGGTTGCCGGCTGCCACGCGCCGACCGGGTTGCCGGCTGCCACGCGCCGACCGGGTTGCCGGCTGCCACGCGCCGACCGGGTTGCCGGCTGCCACGCGCCGACCGGGTTGCCGGCTGCCACGCGCCGACCGGGTTGCCGGCTGCCCCACAACGACCGGATTGCCGGCTGCCCCACAACGACCGGATTGCCGGCCGCCACACAACGATCGGGTTGCCGGCCGCCACACAACGATCGGGTTGCCGGCCGCCACACAACGACCGAAATGCCGGCCGCCACGCGACGACCGGGATGCCGGCAGCCCCCCGGTGGGTGTGCCGGCCGGCCCCCCGGTGGGTGTGCCGGCTGTCCCCCGGTGGGTGTGCCGACTGCCCCCCGGTGGGTGTGCCGGCTGCCCCCCGGTGGGTGTGCCGGCTGCCCCCCGGTGGGTGTGCCGGCTGCCCCCCGGTGGGTGTGCCGGTTGCCCCCCAGTGGTTGTGCCGGCTGCCCCCCAGTGGTTGTGACGGCTGCCCCCCGGTGGGTGTGCCGGCTGCCCCCCGGTGGCTGTGCCGGCTGCCCCCCGGTGGGTGTGCCGGCTGCCCCCCGGTGGGTGTGCCGGCTGCCCCCCGGTGGGTGTGCCGGCTGCCCCCCGGTGGGTGTGCCGGCTGCCCCCCGGTGGGTGTGTCGGCTGCCTCCCGGTGGGTGTGCCGGCTGCCCCCCGGTGGGTGTGCCGGCTGCCTCCCGGTGGGTGTGCCGGCTGCCCCCCGGTGGGTGTGCCGGCTGCCTCCCGGTGGGTGTGCCGGCTGCCCCCCGGTGGGTGTGCCGGCTGCCCCCCGGTGGGTGTGTCGGCTGACCCCCGGTGGGTGTGTCGGCTGCCCCCCGGTGGGTGTGTCGGCATCCCCCCGGTGGGTGTGTCGGCATCCCCCCGGTGGGTGTGCCGGCTGCCCGCCCCCCCGGTGGGTGTGCCGGCTGCCTCCCGGTGGGTGTGCCGGCTGCCCCAGTGGGTGTGCCGGCTGCTCCCAGTGGGTGTGCCGGCCTGCCCCAGTGGGTGTGCCACGCGTAGCCGGTTGCCATTGCCACACAAACAGGAAGTCTGCCCCTTAACAAGCACAGCCAAATTACCTGTCTTACAAATAGCAATAAATCATAATAAGAGCCTGCGTTTTAATAACAAAGGGGAAGCGACAAAACTAATATTTACCATTCTAGGTACCTTGTCAATAATTCTTGGATAATTGAATAATTTTTAAAAAGAAATTATTAATTTAAAAATTGTGATAAGTAATAAGTTGAACGAAAGAAAGAACTTAGCATTTAAAATATTCTTATACTCTAGAACGAGGTGTTTCTTCGAAGTAAAAATGTTCAGTAGTTTCATATACATCATGGTATAGGAATCTCCATCACTAAAATTTGACATCAACAGAAATTAGTTTAGAAAAGAGACACACGAAATAACTACGAATTTATTTGCGTAATACATTTTGCTTTTGGTGAACAGTTACGAACTGTGAGGCGTAGACCCGCATCAGGTCGTCACCGTCACCACAGTAAAGAACTGCTGCTTGCTAGTGAACTAAAAATAAAATAAACAAACAAATAAAAAAACCAGTCAGAGCACGAATGCGACAGAATAAAACCTGAGTTAGCTTTGTAAATTTAAACATCTGTTTGGACGGCGAAGGACTAACGCTCATTTATACGCACATGACTTTTTCATGAAGGTCGTGAAGGCCATGTAAAAAACCGAAAACGTTTACACATTAATTAAGGCATAAGAATACCGTGCGACGCCGCAGCCAACCTCGCTTTACGATTTCTAAATAATGTCATTCATTTGCATAGAAACATATAATCAAATATGAACTAATTCTGCGATACATCAGAAATATTCCCCTTTAGACTCACACCAATACAAAAATTATTAAGACGTCACCTGCGTTTGTGCACACTCGAAATTAATTAATATTATTATTAATAATATTATTAATAACATTATTATTACTATACACTCGAAATTAAATATTCACAAGCAAGTTATTCTGGAGGTGAAACGGAAGCCTCCGGACCTTTCTTTGGCAGACCATTAATGTTAGCGAATAAATAAACATACAAGCATGGAAGTGAGGTAAGCCTACGGTTATTTGAACAGCTTAACTAGCAACACGCCTGCTACATATGTGCTATCCACATGCGTAAGGCACTACCTTGTCATGTGTGGAGTAATAGTCAACTTCGCACGTAAAACCTACACAAAAATGGTTGAACCTGTACAGTTTATTAGTTTATTAGTTAGTTTAAGCCTCCCTATCCTCAACAATGAGATGTAAAGAGAGGAAGGAAGAAGGCACCATTTAGTATGGAGTTAAGGGAACGTGGAATCTATGCAGAAAGGGCACAGAAACAGAAAGCTAAGAAAGAAGTTCATGAAACAAGAAAAAGTTGAAGAAGAAAGTGGTAGGCGCTGAAAAACAGGACAGCAGTGAACCGAAAAAAAGATGGTCCGTAACACAACAAAACCTATTCTATTTTAACAAAAGAAAGCCTACCTAACCTTTAGCTCGGGCCCTCACATTGTCCCCCTGGGAGCGCTAGTTCCTTGAACCTGTACAAAAAATGATGAAACCTACAACAAAATGATAAAACCTAGACAAGAAATGGTTAAACCTGTACAAGAAATGATGAAACCTACGAGATAATGATAAAACCTACACAAATAATGATAAAACCTACATAAAAATGGTTAAACCTGTACAAAAAATGATGAAACCTTCGACATAATGATAAAAACTACACAAATAATGATAAAACCTACACAAAAATGGTTGAACCTGTACAAAAAATGATGAAACCTACGACAAAAAATGGTAAATCCTACACAAAAGATGATCAAACGTACACAAAAAATGGTTAAACATACACAAAAATTAAAAAACCTAAAAAATTAATATATCAAAACACGCACTAAGTTTCCCGTTCTAAAACGCTAATCATGTTCGAGAATGGAAGCATATTTTTGGCCAGAAGTTCAGCACTTCAAGACAAAACCAGTACGAATACTTGACTCGACACTGCAGCAACGACGAGCTGACCATGCTGGAGGTAATCGAGTCATTAGATAAGTTAGTTAAAGCGCCCTTAACTAAAACAAACGTCCCAAAGAGAGAAATTAGGAAGACACCATTTGGTAGGGAGATGACAAACGTCTCGCAAATGGATGACAAAAGACAAGTTGGTAACTGGATGACAAAAGACAATTTGGCAAATGGATGACAAAAGACAAGTTAGCAGCTGGATGACAAAAGACAAGTTGGCAACTGGATGACAAAGGACAAGTTGGCAACTGGATGACAAAAGACAAGTTGGCAACCGGATGACAAAAGACAAGTGGGCAACTGGATGACAAAAGACAAGTTGGCAACCGGATGACAAAGAACAAGTTGGCAACTGAATGACAAAAGACAAGTGGGCAACTGAATGACAAAAGACAAGTGGGCAACTGGATGACAAAAGACAAGTGGGCAACTGGATGACAAAAGACAAGTTGGCAACTGGATGACAAAAGACCAGTTGGCAACTGGATGACAAGACAAACAAACCAACTACAAAAGGAAGCACACAGCAATCAAGCTTCTATTTGAGTACAAACGTTCAATGGAAAAATAAAATTTTAATTTACATTCTAAACAAGCGATCGAATCAAACAGATACTTTTGAGGAAACGGACTAGATACGTTTTGTATAGAAGGGATTGAAGATTCCATCCACAACATATTCGATCTCAAGAGAGCAAAGAAAAGGGACCATTTTGTGCGGAATATAGACACATTAGGCGACAAAGGCGAACAAGATCAAAGATGAAAAAGAAAGTAGTAGCTGCTGAATAACAGGACAGCAGTGAACCGAAAAAAAGGTGGTCCTTAACTTAACAAAAGATTGAATTAGTCGTTAGTTTTAGCCTCCCTACCCAGCAACAAATGCGATCCAAAGAGAGGAAGGAGGAAGGCACCATTTAGTATGGAGTTAAGGGAACGCGGAATCTACGCAGAAAGGCATAGAAACAGTAACTTGTTAAAGAAGATCATGGAACAAGACCAAAGTTGAAGAAGAAAGTTGTAGGTGCTGAAGAACAGGACAGCAGTGAACCGAAAAAAGATGGTCCTGAACATAACAGAAACATTTTATTTCAATAAAAAGAAGTCTTTCCTAACTCTCAGCTCGGGCCCTCACACATATACCCCTGGGAGCGCTAATTCCCATAGATACAATAGTTGTATCCCCCTGAGGGGGCGGAATATAGAAAATGGGGTATCTGTTCACAAGATGTGTCCCCGCACAGAACACTCCGCGCATAGCATTAGCAAATCAGAATAGGAAGAAAAAACATTGGATAAGATGATGTACTTTTTTTGGTACCCACTGTAACAAACCAAAAAAAAAAACATGGCTTACACGCGCACGTTGCCTATCAAGTAACATTTCAAAAAGACAGCTACATACATACTATGTAGACAAGCTGTATTATTATTTTTATTTAACCACCATAGACACCTCGAAGGCGATTCAATAGTGAACATTCATACTTGAGTATTTGGATGGAGATAGGGCTGTTTTCCCGTATCAGTAATACCATCATAAGAATCATTTATTCCTAGCAAAATTATCCTTCAAAATTAACCAATAGAAAAGGTATTACTGATTATGATGGTAAAATTCACTAATAAATACCAACATAAGAACACCATATGGATTTAATTTCTAGAAAAATCATCCTTCAAAATTAACCAATAAAAAAGGTATTACTGATTATGATGGTAAAATTCAGTAAAACCATCATATGCACCATTTAATTTCAAGCAAAATTATCCTTGAAAATTACCCTTTTCAAAATGTACTACTGATCATGATAGTATCACAGATACGGGAGAATAAATACTCGGACCGGGTTTTTAGGGACATACTGTGTAAGTTGTTACGGTGAGCATGCATAACGAGATTAAGAGTGTCTTATGTACACGTCAATGGACACATGAAACACACGGGCACAACAGCCCTATACATCGAGTGGCATGAAGGCAGCATGCAAGGCACAACATTAGCTGTAATGGGTCGAATTATCAACATTAGCTGCTATAAACAGGAGCCGAATCGTTATTAGCTTCAATAAATATTAGCCGAATTATCAACATTCATTAGCTGTTATAAACAGAAGTCGAATTATAAACATTCATTAGCTATTATAAACAGGAGTCGAATTATCAATATTCCTTAGCTGTTATAAACAGGAGCCGAATTATCAACATTCATTTGCTGTAACAGACAAGATCCGAATTATCAAATATTATTATTATTATTATTATTATTATTATATTCCTGGTTTTACCACCGCAGTTACACAAGCGTTAAATTATCAACATTCATTAGCTGTACCAAACATGGGTCGAAATTACCAAGCATTTGCGTCGTTGGAGCGGTGGAGTTTGGTGGTGTCGACTTGAGATAAGGAGTTAGTTTGGACCTCCCATAAGTGTTCCCAAGAGGGAAAGGGGGAGGCACCATTTATTATGAAACACTTAATTGATCGATATGATGATGCTAAGAGTGAAAAAAGTTCGTGGAACAAGATAAAGGTAGAAGGAAAATAAATTAGTGCTGAAAATTAAGCAGTAAATTAAACAAAAACGTTTTGCAGCATATGAAAAATCTACCCTACTTCAAACAAAAAAATGTGTACATGACTTTTTGCCTTAGACCTCACATCTTCTCTCGCTAACTTAAGAGAACTTTGGCGTGCCGTTACGACGACGTAAATGGTTTCAAAACCCGACCACACAGCAACAAGCGGACTCTTTGGCTTCACGCACGACAACTTACTAGGAACCAGAAATGGACGCGCAGAGGAACGATCACTTCTTCAATAGCGACTTACAACCAACAAGAAATGGACCCACACACGAACAAACACGTCACACTTACAGGCGCGTATCTAGAATACGGAAATCCTGACACAGCAAAAGTTCTAACCTAGTCAAGCACGAACGAACAAACACATCCGTTCTTTCATGGGCGTATCCAGAATACGGGAACCCTGACGCAGCAGAACTTCTAGGTTAGTGTAACACGTTTATTTCTTGGTAAGATTAGCATGGAGTTATTACGGAACTATGAAACACGTAACGTACAAGTGCATGAAAAATGTGACAGCGATATTTGTCGCTATCAGATGATGAACAGCGTAGTCTAAATGCGGCTAAATTCAAAGCCATCGCAAATACTACACTGAAATGGTGCTCTAAGCAATACTGGTTTGCTGCATTAAAAATCAATTGTAAAATCAAATAGATCTGCTGTATTAGAGATCAATTTTAACATCAACTTGATGCGCTGCATTGAAGATTGACCTTTATATCAAATACGATGGTTGCATATGGTTTAAATGGATCCTTACAATGAATTTAACTGAACAGGTAAACATTTCCAAAGAATATCAGAATCAAGTAAAGGAACACCACACAAATGAAGCAATGCATCAAGAATTAAGTAACCAGAATCAAGTACCGGAACACAACATACAATCGCGCCAAGAGAACAAACAACAACAAACATCGGCATCTTTGGGATGCTTTATTTCCAATCAAGCCTGATACATATGATCTTGAGCATTGGTTTTTCAAATGTCTTATAACTAACCCTCTATATAGGACACCATGACGGTTCCCCCGTAAAGCCGGTACCCATTTCCGACACCTGGGTCGAGTGGGGTATTGTGCTTGAGCTTTCCCTTATATCCAACGGGGAAAATCGCCGCGCCAGCGCCGGGATACGAACTCCGTCTCCAACATACAAGGCCGATCCCTTAACCACTGTGCCACGGCGAGCACAGAAGCCCAGACTTGTAGTAGTAGCAGCAGCAGTAGTACAAAGGTTACTAGCGCTTGATAACATGGGACATATCCCACCAAATTCCCAGTAGTGGTCACCATTTGGGACATGGGACATATCCCAGTAGCAGGTTTGTCTCATTTCTACAACGAGTCAGCTCACAGTAACTGAAGCATAGCAAACCAGACTCGTGCGGCCGAACTGCCCCGTGAAATTGTTATCAAATCTTTAAATTAGATAAGTTAGTTACAGCTTTCCTCACCACAACAAAAACATCTCAGAGACAAACTATTGCTACAATGCTCGAATTACTGAGGAAATGTCTCACAGAGCCGACATTTCTCTCAATGGAAATGGCGGAAATGGTTTGATACACTTTTTCCAAACATTTTCTTGACTGTCAACAACCAAACGAGGGCAAATAACATCCACCGTAATAACAAAGGAGTCTCGACTGCCATTATGAATATGAATATGATGGACGGGATCATTACGAATATGAGGGACGGGATCAACACTATGGACCATATTAGCAGAAGACTCCCTAGCCACAACAAAGGCGATCCCAAGAGAGCGATGAGAAGGGACCATTTACATAGTATGGGCTGTAGGGAACGAGGAATCTATGCACATTAGTGTGTTCCATACACTATACCCTAGGCAGAGAAACAGCAAGTTAGGAAAAATTAGGAAGAAAAGGTAAAAAAAAAAGCAACGAAGAAGGTATGAACACTGAAAGAAGGCATGCAAGACACAAGTAGTAGTAGTAGTACCATGAATTTGCTAGCGCTTCAGTAGGTCCTACTATATCGCGCCGAAGGTCTCGCGTCACAATTATCGGCCTATCGGTCACATCACCGCTGTGGTACAAGATAACCATCAATCACCATCACAGAGCACCATGCAACAAATTCAAGAATACGCAAACAGGTTAGACATTGCAGCCACCAACACAACAAAAAGTCAGTCATGACAAGCTCAAATTAAATTCAGTTGCTTCAAGCACAACTGGTCCACTAGTTCAGTCATAAAAGCAAGTATTAAGTCCCCGGAATTATTCCGAAACACGTAAAAAAAACAGAAAATCAGGTTACATATGCATTCATTGGGCAGCCGAGCCTCAGGGGGTTTCAGCTGCCCACCCATTTTCAGGCCGAGCGCCGTACCCACGCTGAAGCCCCCGTTGGGCATCACGTAGGCGCGCTCGGCCGTATTATTTTTATTATTATATAAGAAAGTTTTAGCCTCCCTTAACCACGACAAAGATGTTCCAAGAGAGGAAAGAGGAAGGCACCATTTAGTATGGAGTTGAGGGAACGTGGAATCTATGCACAAGGTGCACAGAAACAGTAAGCTAGGAAAGAAGTTCATGAAACAAGAAAAAATTTGAAGAAGAAAGTAGTAGGTGCTGAAAAACAGGACAGCAGTGAACCGAAAAAAGATGGTCCGTAAAAAACAAAAACCTATTTCATTACAACAAAAAGGAAGCCTACCTAACCTTTAGCTCGGGCCCACACATGGTTCCCCTGCGCTCGGCCGTATTACAGTTTATCATTAAGATAGCAGAGCTTGAAATTTATTTTTCATCACAAAATTAAATTTTTGAAAGTATATTGCACGATTCAATAAATGCTCTCAGTGCATCAGCGTGGAAAGGGGCACGCTCAGGTTCCGCCAGAATGCTGCGCATCATTGCATCCGGATCATTTCCGCGCAAACGTGGGAAGCACGAGCGCCGGACACCTGCATGCAACGGGCACGCGACAAGGTAGTGTTCAACGGTCAAAGGAACCCTGCATCGCTCACAGAGTGGTTGGGGGAGCCGCTCCATGAGGTATATGTGCGTAAGTCTCGTATGACCAATCCGCAGACGGCACAAAGCCACCTTAATCCGGCGACTACGACAGCTGGATGAGGTCCATTCATGCAGTGTTTTTAATCTTCCAGAGCTTATTATTATTCTCGGCAGCCCACCGCTGTTGCCATAATTCTCTTACTGCTGCCTTAATTATAGGGTAGTAGTCACGGCAGGGCACAGATGCATTCAAAGTGTCTCCCTCAGCGGCGGCCGCTAATTATTATTATTATTATTATTGTAATTGTTTAACCACCGTTACCACTAACAAGTGATCCGCACAGTGAGTCGCAGTAACATATTACATTTCAAGCACAATTCAAACTAAAATTATAAATGGCATCACTATCAATTTGCCTGTCTTTATAATTTAGAACTCATGGGAAATTAGATTACATAGAATAAGTCAGCTTCTTGGAGAAACCTATAGAGGCCTCCCCCCAATTCAACCGGGCCCGAGTCTCCCAGCAACTCGCTCATCACCACCTCGCTCTGACCGAAGTAACGGCGTCTTAGTGCAGCATATCGTTGGCACTCGGTGAGAATGTGTTTTACACTCACAGTAACTTGACACTGGAGACATTGCGGCGGCGCAGTCCCGTTCATCAAATACTCATGCGTTAGAAGTGTATGTCCAATACGGAGGCGACACAGCTTTATCTCCCACTCCCGGTTGGTCCAGCAGCTTGTTCGGAGGGGTTGCGTCGTGTCCTTAATTTCTCGGAGTTTGTTCTCAGTCACTTCACGCCAGTCATGATTCCAATTTTGATGGACGAGTCTTTTAAAGGCACATGCAAAGTCTCCGCGAGGCATTCCTTTGCGTATCTGGCGCTCTCGTTGGGTGGCAGACTGTGCAGCCTCGTCAGCTCTCTCGTTTCCCGCCACACCCACATGGCTAGGCACCCAACAAAACCTGACCTGTTTCGAGACGCGTACAAGTCGCATCAACACGTCGTAAATCTCACCAATAACGGGGTGGCTGCTTGCATAGCTTTGAATAGCATCTATGATGCTCTTCGAGTCCGTGAAAATAGTGAAGTGGTAGTCTCGAAGGCTTACTTATAGCTGAGGGGACCTCACAGTAACCCTCCCCCCCCCCCTGGGGGCGCCAGTACACCCCCTGGGGGCGCCAGTACCCCCCCTGGGGTAGAAAAACCTGACTAACCTACATCTATGGGCTATCCAATACCCTATACCTAGTAGTAGTAACATGGGTTTGCTAGCGCTTCAGTTACTTCACTATATCGCACCGAAGGTCACATAATTTAAAAAGTATCAGACTTTTCCAATTTACCACATAAGATGAACACCAATATTATTTGAACCTCAAAAATATATGAGCACGAAGACTGCAATTACAACTCAAGATACCTCCATGAGGCAGACAACCTCTGTATTAGATTAGATAAGATTATTAGTTAGTTTAAGTCTCCCTATCCTCAACAAATGCGATCCAAAGAGAGGAAGGAAGAAGGCACCATTTAGTATGGAGTTAAGGGGACGCGGAATCTATACAGAAAGGCCATAGAAACAAAAAGATGAGAAAGAAGTTCATGAAACAAGATCAAAGTTGAAGAAGAAAGTAGTAGGTGCGGAAAAAACAGGACAGCAGTGAACCGAAAAAAGATGGTCCGTAACAAAACAAAACCTATGTTGTTTTAACAAAAAGAAAGCCTACCTAACCTTTAGCTCGGGCCCTTACATACTCCCCCTGGGAGCGCTAATTCCTATAGATACAATAGTTGTATCCCCCTGAGGGGACAACCTCTGTATTACACACGGAAACTTGCGTGTGTACAAGCCACACACAACGTGTTCTCAAACTACACAACCAACAAAACCAAAACAAACCTGTACAAACAAACATAAGACAGAGCTTGCCTTGGGCGAGTGTTTCTTAAACCTTATCCTTATATTACAGCAGTAACGAACGTAGTCATATAATTATTATTAATATTTAATCACCATGGACGCCATGGAGTTCATTCAATAGTGAATACTTTATTAATAATAAAATACTTTATCATTAATAAAATTATTATTATTAATAATAAAATACTTTATTATTAATAAAATACTTCATTAATATCAAGTACTATTCAATAGTGAACAGTACTTGAGCGTTGAATAGAGATATTCGGTACGTTAAGGTTTTCATTTAGATTAGTAAATTCGAAAATGGATTAATATCGAACGCAGTCATGAAAAATTACATAAATATAAAAGGCTAGAAGTAAGGTACGTGTAGTAGTGCGATAGTGGAGTGCGATGTAATGAAATACTAAAAGAAGTATGAGACACAAGCTCACTTTTATACATAATACTTGCGCGTGAACGTTCATAATACAAATGTATACTCCCCAATAATACAAATGTATACTCCCCAATAATACAAATGTATACTCCCCAATAATACAAATGTATACTCCCCAATAATACAAATGTATACTCCCCAATAATACAAATGTATACTCCCCAATAATACAAATGTATACTCCCCAATAATACAAATGTATACTCCCCAATAATACAAATGTATACTCCCCAATAATACAAATGTATACTCCCCAATAATACAAATGTATACTCCCCAATAATACAAATGTATACTCCCCAATAATACAAATGTATACTCCCCAATAATACAAATGTATACTCCCCAATAATACAAATGTATACTCCCCAATAATACAAATGTATACTCCCCAATAATACAAATGTATACTCCCCAATAATACAAATGTATACTCCCCAATAATACAAATGTATACTCCCCAATAATACAAATGTATACTCCCCAATAATACAAATGTATACTCCCCAATAATACAAATGTATACTCCCCAATAATACAAATGTATACTCCCCAATAATACAAATGTATACTCCCCAATAATACAAATGTATACTCCCCAATAATACAAATGTATACTCCCCAATAATACAAATGTATACTCCCCAATAATACAAATGTATACTCCCCAATAATACAAATGTATACTCCCCAATAATACAAATGTATACTCCCCAATAATACAAATGTATACTCCCCAATAATACAAATGTATACTCCCCAATAATACAAATGTATACTCCCCAATAATACAAATGTATACTCCCCAATAATACAAATGTATACTCCCCAATAATACAAATGTATATTCCCCAATAATACAAATGTATACTCCCCAATAATACAAATGTATACTCCCCAATAATACAAATGTATACTCCCCAATAATACAAATGTATACTCCCCAATAATACAAATGTATACTCCCCAATAATACAAATGTATACTCCCTAATTACAACCTATGGACTACTCAGTAAACAGGCAGAAGCCGCAGAAGATAACTGTGATACATGATACTACGCTTCATAGATGTACCTATATTTAGCAACTGCATATATGTCTAGTAAAGTGAAATAGTTATAAGAAACACACGACACTACATATATAAATACACATGTATAAATATTGAGTAATATAGAATAGTCAGGAGCATAGACAAAAGCATGAATATCAACGCCGTGAGCATTACTGTGCGACACAAGTAGTAACCTATTGGAAATATAAGTAGTAACTACTAAATATCAATACAAACCACTAACAACACAGTCACACACATGCGAACACACGGTGCTATGTACAACACTTGTTAATAAATAGATATATGTATATATATCTGTAAAGCTGACAGAAGTTGAAATATCAACAGTTGACGCACGGACATGCTTACTGAAAGTCATGGTCATCATTTATCATAACAAGACATGGTTATCATTGATTACTATAGGTCATGGTCATCATTTATCATAACAAGTCATAGTTATCATAGATTGAGGGGTTCATTGAAGTTCAATATTCAAATGCCATTTCAATTTTACACACAGAAATGAAGAAAAAAATCAATTAGAACGTGCATTTGTTTGAATTTCATCAAGCACACACAAAAAATATTTTGTACCCACCGGTGGGTCACCTGCATTATGGAAATCCCGTCAGTGCCCACCGGTGGGTCACCTGCATTATGGAAATCCTGTCAGTGCCCACCGGTGGGTCACCTGCATTATGGAAATTCCGGCAGTTGCCACCGGTGGGTCACCCGCATTATGGAGATGCCAGCAGTGGCCACCGGTGGGTCACCTGCATTATGGAAATTCCGGCAGTTGCCACCGGTGGGTCACCCGCATTATGGAGATGCCAGCAGTGGCCACCGGTGGGGCACCACGCAGTGAGGCACACCACACAACAACAAGCTGGAAGAGACAGCTACGAGTTTACCCCGAGATCTAACTTTCCGCAATGTTCAGCGGGAAAACCGCTACAATCGTGGAACACAAAGTCGTTGCGCAAAGATGGATTAGATTAGACGTGAATGTAAGCTTCCCCAACAGTAAACAAATGCATTCCAAAGAGAGGAAGGTACCATTGGGTTTGGAGTTGAGGGTTATACGAAGATAATTGTACATCATTGTACAAACAAGAAAGTTGTTTATATATAATAGAAGACCATTACCATAGTTGGAGGTTTGTGCGTAGATGTAGATTACACACTGATGCTTCAGTGTGTGTGTGTGGATTGATGATTGTTAGAGGGTAGTAGACTTGATTGTAAAAAGATGGTCGACTGTTATAGGATAGTAGACTGTTGATTGCAAAGAGATAGCTGATTGTTATAGGATAGTAGACTGTTGATTGTAAAAAGGTAGCTGATTGCCAGAGAATAGTAGACTGTTGATTGTAAAAAGATGCTCGATTGTTATAGGATAGTAGACTGTTGATTGCACAAAGATAGGTGATTGCCAGAGAATAGTAGACTGTTGATTGCAAAGAAATAGGTGATTGCCAGAGAATAGTAGACTGTTGATTGCAATGAGATAGCTGATTGCCAGAGTTTAGAAATCAACGGGGAACAAATGCTAGATCAAAGCAATCATTGAATGCCAAAGCGATCTTTAGAACGCTAAAATCACGGAGTTACTTCTTCCTTCAGACTGAGAAGAGGGTAGTAGAGGTAAAGGGTAGGAGATAAATACACTGGAAGAGGGTAACATATAAATAGTTTTCATAAGTAATAGAGGAATGTTGAAACAAGTTCTACATTTTCCAGGAAAGTATAGAATGAGCAGGCAGCAGGCAGCTAGTTTGTGTGAATCTATGAATATATTAAGGAAATTAAGAGTATAGAATGAATGGATTTGTATAAATCCATGAATCCTTTCAGGAAATTAAGAGTATAGAATGAACGGGTCTGTATGAATCCATGAATCCATTCAGGAAATTAAGAGTATAGAATGAACGGATTTGCATAAATCCATGAATACATTCAGGAAATTAAGAGTATAGAATGAACGGATTTGCATAAATCCATGAATCCATTCAGGAAATTAAGAGTATAGAATGAACGGATTTGCATAAATCCATGAATACATTCAGGAAATTTATAGTATAGAATAAACGGATTCGTATAAATCTATGAATATGTTAAGGAAATTAAGAGTACATAATGAACGGGTTGGTCTAAATTCATGAATATATTCAAGAAATTAAAAGAATACAGAATGAACGCGTATGTATGAACCCATGGATACATTCAGGAAATAGGACGGCCAGCACATATATATCCTGGAGGCACGGAATGACACTGAAGCAACACGAGGTGCCTACGAGATCTTACTCAATATTGGAACGTCAAATATTTAGTGAAGAGTAAACAGAGAACATAATATTTTGTTCATAAAAAAAGAATCATGTTCAGAGCAATAATAGTCTAAGCGTCAATATGAGCAAAACTATCACTAATACTCCTCTGCATCAATATGAGAAAAAGCATCACTATGAGCCTGGCCATCAAAGAGACAAAGAATCAATATGAGTCTAAGCATCAATATGAGTCTAAGCATCAATATGAGTCTAAGCATCAATATGAGTCTAAGCATCAATATGAGTCTAAGCATCAGTATCAGTAAGCATCAGTATCAGTAAGCATCAATATCAGTAAGCATCAATATCAGTAAGCATCAAGATCAGTAAGCATCAATATGAGTCTAACAATCAATTTGAGACTAAGCATCATTAATAGCCCTTTGCATCAATATGGGCTGAATCGTCAATAATATTCCCTAATCATCAATAATATTCCTAATCATCAATAATAAAGACTAAGCATCAAATAACATACCCTAAGCATCAATGACACAGCCTAGGCATCAACATGAGGCAAGGTGGCATCAGTATGAGGAGCAACAGCATACAATAAACATCACTAATACATGCAGTTAAGAGTATCAGTAACATCTCAAGCATCAATATTACATTACACGCAGTAAAGAGTATCAGTAACACCAGTACTCCCAACATCAATAACACATGCCATAAAGACCATCAGTAAAATCAGTACTTTTGAGTACAAAATCGGTCCGCACGTGAAGCAAAATTTGCTAAGAAAAACGGCGTACGGATAAAAACAACTCGCTTGACAGTTGGAAATTGCAAGGGAATTACATCAAGAGATAGAAGCTGGAGGAAAATGTACGTAGATTATAAAAAATGTACGTACATTTAAAATGTACGTACATTTAAAATGTACGTACATTTAAAATGTACGTAGATTATAATTGTACACATTTATAATGTACGTACATGAGACCAGTGAGCTCACATGTACACCACACAAGCTTACGTGGTCTTAGATTAGCTGGTAGTTAACGCCTCCCAGACCACAACAAAGATGTTCCAAAGAGAGGAAGGAAGAAGGCACCATTAACCATGAAGTTAAGGGAATGCAGAATCTCTGCACAAAGTGTATAGAAACAGTTAAGTTGAGAAGAAAGTTCATGAAACAAGTTGAGAGTCACGTGGTTAGATTAGATGTTAGTTTACGCCTCCCTAACCACAAGAAAAACGTTCCAAAGAGAGAAAGGAAGAAGGCACCATTAACCATGGAGTTGAGGGAAGGCAGAATCTTATGTACGAACTGCACCGATGCAGTAAGTTAAGAAAGAAGTTCATGAAACAAGATAAAAGTTACGTGGCCTTAACGAATGTTTCTGTCTCGAGGTGAGAACAGTGTTAGCAAAAAAAATTCATTTATTCGGTACAAAATTGTTCGACCTAAAAGAGAAAATATAATATTTAAAAACGCTATTTGCACATAACCGAAGGATGCAAGTCAGGAAGCAAAGAAATATTAGGAATAAAGCTTTGTTCTATGTGCACATTAAAATAAACGTACTTTCAGAAAACATTTGTACTAATAAGAGACCGAGAAAAACTTAGCAAATGCCTTATTTTCTTGTAAATGAACATTACACACATGAAGAATTCTATATCAGGAGACCGCATTTGTACCAGCAGCCTGAGACGCAACAGCCGTGTTCGGTCGACATGCAGCCTTAGTAAAGGTTGTTATTATTATAAACGGAATTTTACCATCAAACCTCATAGTAACGGCGCCTGCAATTATTTAGTCAATTACATGTTTATGGTACCCAGTAATTTAGTCTATTACATGTTTATGGTGTCTACGTCCCAGTTATTTAGTCAATTACATGTATATGGTGTCTACATCCCAGTTATTTAGTCAATTACATGTTTATGGTGTCTACATCCCAGTTATTTAGTCAATTACATATATATGGTGTCTACATCCCAGTTATTTAGTCAATTACATATTTATGGTGTCTACACCCCAGTTATTTAGTCAATTACATATTTATGGTGTCTACATCTCAGTTATTCAGTCAATTACATATTTATGGTGTCTACATCCCAGTCATTTAGTCAATTACATGTATATGGTGTCTACGTCCCAGTTATTTAGTCAACTTCATATTTATGGTGTCTACATCCCAGTTATTCAGTCAATTACACATTTATGGTGTCTACATCCCAATTACATATTTATCGTAACATTACAATCGCATCCTCCCCCCAAAAAATCCAAGAAGTAACCACTGTTCGAGCAAGTGCACTAATGAGCAAGTCCGCTAGTTACCAGTTGCGAAACATTTCAGCACTACTTCACCAGGCGTTACAAAAATCTGCAGAGCCCAAAATAACTACTGTAATTAGCACTGACGCAAAACACAAGTGGAAGAACATACTGTAAAGAACTGGTAGCAAAGTACTCTTCACTAGTCAGCAAATAGCATTAGTACTAGAGCTAGTTACCCTCCACGAATCCTGGCAGTTCAAACTAGGACAATTGTTGTTAACAAAAACTTTCCATCACGTCAACTCAGGAAATTTTTCTTTGTAGCTCTTTTTGACTTGCTGAAGGAACAAGACAGCAAATCCATCATAGCGTGTAGCTCACACTTGCATGAAACTAGGAGGCGTTCCAAAAGATGGTATGTGAAGTGATAACAAACATCTTGTGTGAGAAACAGGAGATGGCAGCACAAAGGTGCTATGCGTGATGCAAGGTTTTTACATCCCACAGGCGTATTTTGGCGTACATGTGAAAATGTGTGGTGACCATGCAAAAATCCTGTCAATAACTTACATTTTGAAGCGTAGAATGGTTTTGTGGTAGCATCGAAAAAAGATGCAAGCGTACAAATTTTAACAAGAAGCATCTCGCCAAACATGTTAAAAAAAATTCTAAAGCAGTAAAAGTTACGCACATCCGCTGAGAAACAGCTTTTTTGAAAAAACTCGATAGATGACTTCCACCTAGTGCCACTACTTTTAGCACTTAAGCAAAAAAAAAAAAACACAACACTACAAGCACAATGTTAGAGAACCATAACCTATCGTGAAATTATAAAGAGAACTATAACCTATAGTAAAACTATAAAGAGAATTACAACCTATCGTGACTAGAACCAGACATCACTGGTGCGGAGAGGAACCCTCTTCAAACAAGAGCTCGTAATTCGAGATGAGCATCTCGATGACTTTGGGTTCCAGGGCAGCAAACTTCATGCAGAGGAGGTGGTCAGGAGTGAGGTACGGTGTGGGGCACACGCTCTGCAGCACAGGGGCGCTGCTGAGGACTTTGGCAGAGGACATGGACCTGCTGAGGAAGGTGTCTCTCCTCAACGCGGTGTGGTCCTCGATGAAGCCCTTGTTGGAGATGCCGCCCTGTGGGTCAGGATTGCTGGGGATGTTGGTATGGCGATTTCCATGGGACCCATGAATGTTAGGGCCACGGAAAATGACAGGCTCGACCTCATCATGGGTTATTTGGGATTTTGAGACCTCCGTTTGGTCTCCTCCAGCGCCCTCACTCGCGATCGCTTCGATGATGCGCGCTGTGTTGTTCACCAAGAGGTCAGAAGAAGAGGAGGTTGTCGACAACAGCCTGCTCATAGGTGCAGAAACGTCCTCGGCTGGTTTGGCGCAAGGGGGCTCATTTAAATGGCCGTATGGCTCCGGGAAGGGACTGTACAAACTCCGCGATGTGGCATTGTCCTTTTTGCTCAGCGATGAACTCATCAAATCTGAACGTGGCAGCATTGAGGTAGGGTTATTGGTGTCCAACATTGATGTGCTGTCCAACAGAGGGGTGCTGGACAGGGACAACGAAGATGCTGTGACGTCTGTGCCTCTGGACAACGGAGTGTCCGCTTCACACACCATTGTTGGCTCGTCATCAACAAACGCCACCAGGTGTCGTCGAGCCGCCACTGCGGCGCTACGACTTGCATCTGCTCGAAAATTAAAAGTTTATAGATACCTCAAACAAAATAAAAGTGATGTTGAAATGTGTTTTTTTTCAATTTCATTGCGTAATGGGAGGAAGGGGGGTGAAGTGCAAGCCAATGAGTTAAAGAGTTCCTCCTCTAATCTCTTCTCACCATCTCCTCCGTTTTTTATAGTTAGCATAGAAGCTGCCCATACTCTCAATAAAATTTAAAAACGTTGATTTGCCAGAAAATTCACAGGATTCATATTCTAAGCCTAAAGTATTATTTCCACGTTGATCAAAGATTTAAAAGGAAACTCTCATACCATCGACATTCGATACGAAAAAAAATCTCAGCAAAGATGAAACTTGACTTACCTTCACAGGCTGTTGAGCTGAACCAGGAGTTCTGCTCGCCAGCAGACGAGCTCTGCACAGATATCGAATTCTGCACAATAGAAGAAGAATTTTGATGAGTAGATAACAAGTTTTGTACAATAGAAGACGAGTTCTGCCCCTCAGAAGCTGGGTTTTGCCCATCAGAAATGGAGTCGTGCACATCAGGAGCGGAGTTCTGCAGTACGGGAGGAGGAGCAGCAGCAGCAGAGAGCAGCAGTGCGGAGGAGGGGTCGTGCTCCACCAGCGTGGGGGCGAACACGACACTCAGGCTCGTGGCCGACATCTTGTTCACCGCGCTGCACCGCATGATCCTGTCGGGCCAAGTTTTGCCTAAGTTATTATGCACTATAGCATGGCATTTGTGCGATGTTTATGGTGCGGCAATTGTGCGATGTTTATGGTGCGGCAATTGTGTGATGCTTACAGTGCGGCAATTGTGTGATGATGCTTAGAGTGCGGCAATTGTGTGATGTTTAGTGAGCAGCGATTGTGTGGTGTTTATGGAGCGGCGATTGTGTGGTGTTTATGGAGCGGCGATTGTGTGGTGTTTATGGAGCGGCGATTGTGTGGTGTTTATGGAGCGGCGATTGTGTGGTGTTTATGGAGCGGCGATTGTGTGGTGTTTATGGAGCGGCGATTGTGTGGTGTTTATGGAGCGGCGATTGTGTGGTGTTTATGGAGCGGCGATTGTGTGGTGTTTATGGAGCGGCAATTTTGTGATGTTTACGGAGCAGAAATTGTGTGGTGTTTATGGTGCGTCAATTGTGTGATGTTTACGGAGCAGCAATTGGGTGGTGAGATGTTTATGGTGTGGCAATTGTGAGATGTTTATAGTACGGCAATTGTGGGATGAAATTCTTGTCGAGTCACTGTGCCATGCTTACAGTGCATCAATTGTGCCATGAAATATCTCAAGACCAGCAATACCGTGACGAGATGTTTCCAGTACAGCAATTGTACGATATAAAATCTTCACATGCTCCCACAACCACAGCACAAACATGCTTCCTCTATAGGGTATCCCAAAGGGACTCCCTTCACTAAACCGTACCACACCCCCGTCACCTGCTGAAGTGTTGCAGGAGGAGCATGAGGGTGTCCATCGACGCCCTTTATTCCCCCATAGACACCCTTCACGCCCCCATAGATCCATAGATGCCCTTTACTCCCCCATAGACACCCTTCACTCCCCTATCGCCACCCCGGGCACCTGCTGAAGTGGCGCAAGAGCAGCACGAGGGTGTGGTAGTGTGCAGGAGGCAGCAGCAGCAGCGCGGCCTGAAGGAGGGGCAGAGCAGCACCAGCAGCGTAGGCAGCGTGCAGCTGCGCGAAGCACGGCGCGGTGATCAGCGGCAGCGGTAACCGTCGCAGGAACAGCTTCAGCACGCCCGTCACGGCGTTCACGTCCGGCAGCGCTGCCTCGCACAGCACCTCTGCGCCCCCTCCTGCACGGTGTCATTGGGTCTTTTAAATGGATGAATAATTTACCCCGTGCGCGGTGGTGAGGTCAGTTTAGTCATTTGGTCATTGAAATAGGTTAATAATTTACCCCCTGCGCAGTGTTGAGGTCAGTTTAGTCATTTGGTCTTTGAAATATATGAAAAATTTACCCCCTGCGCGGTGGTGAGGTCAGTTAAGTTTGCCACACAACACGACACATGCACACACAACACGACACACACATAACACACAAGCAAGCACCAGCAACAAGCCAGGCTACGCACAACACCTCTGCCTCACCGCGTACGCCTGACTAGTCTGTACGCGCAGAAAAGAACATATGAGGAGACAATTTTTTCTCTCTGGAAAGACTCAGTTGTTATCACGTAATGAGTTAGGCACTTATTACACCCAAAATAACGGGCCATTTATTAGTAATAAACAAATTTTGGCAGTTGTGGCACCACATCGGCGGCTGTGAGGCCTACCTTTCTCTAGCGCCATCCTGGCGGCCTCAATGGACTCGAGGCCTCCAGACACCCTGTAGAGGCCCTCCGCTGTGAGGCCCCGCCCCTCCACCTCTGCCACGCACCACACCACCACCTCCGGCACCTGGGTGGGATTGGGGTGGGGTTGAGTTTTGTGATGGGGTTGAGACGAGTTTTGTGATGGGGTTGAGACGAGTTTTGTGATGGGGTTGCACTGCGACGTATTTTGTGGAGGGTTGAGATAAGTTTTGGAGTGAGTTTTGGGGTGGATGGAGTGAGTTTTGGGGTGGGATTGAGTGGTGGGGGTTGCACTGCGCTGATCACTGTCGCGCACTTTTATGTTTGCAACTTTTATTTACTGTGACTATATATATAACATCTAAAATAACTGCAGCATTGATGCTTCTAAGCTAGAGAATAAAAAGCAAGGCGAAAATCGCTAGAAAAGTCATTTTTATTAAAAATGAAAAACTAAAACTGAACGTTTTAGACAAACAGTCCATCATCAGCACAAATCTCTCTAAAACAAAACCAAAAGAGGAATCACTAATGAAGTATATATTAATAAAAAGTTTAAACTTTGAAGAATCAAGACCAACGTTAAAAAAAATTAAAGGTAAACAAAAAACTGAGTAACCAAACTATGTGTTGGCCACATGAAGCGGGAAAGCACTTTGGGTGTCATTCAG
Organism: Morinoia aosen; assembly: GCA_030386875.1. Classification (NCBI taxonomy): domain Eukaryota; kingdom Metazoa; phylum Arthropoda; class Malacostraca; order Amphipoda; family Talitridae; genus Morinoia; species Morinoia aosen. Next base: position 18,038,972 of record CM059565.1, read on the forward strand.
AGTACGTTTCATTTTGTAAATATGCAAAGATTCGAGAATGCGCAGATCTGTTCTGTAAGAGGTACCGGCCAAGATTTTAAAATCGTTTAGGGAGACCGGAACATTGCACTTTACTGCATGAGATCTAACAGAGTACAGTAGGGGGGGGGACCCAAGAGGGCAGACCAGTTCTGCAACTTCGCCCAGCATGCTCGGAAACTCTAGTCATCAGGGTACGGCAGGTAGAACCAACGTACCGCGATTCACAACGTGAACAACTGTATTGGTACACTAGAGGCAAGCAGTGAGGGTGGCAGTGTGTCTTTGAAACGGAATAGAGAACCAATTGTAAAATTATTGACTAGCATCATTTGAATTTTGAGCTGCGGGAAGAACTTGTTAATAAAGGATTCAACATCCTCGCTTAGTTTCAATGACTGATTTCCAAAATACGGCAACTTCACAAAGAAAGCTTGTTGAGCACAAAATTGAACAGATTGAGGGTTATCATAAATTTTTGACAAAAATTTATTAATATGCCGAGAACAACAGAAGGAAATACGTTTTTGGCAAAATATCGTCGTAGAAAATCGAACTCTTTGTGTAAGTATTGAAAGTTAGAACACACATTAAACGCTCAATGGATGAGAGTACGAAGGCTGCAAACTTAAAATTGCATGAACAAAAGCTAAAAAAGCTAGTCCCGAGCCCAGAAAAAGTTTTCTTTCGGAAAACAAAGCCCTGAAAAGTATTGCCAACCCTCTTACACAAGCATCGAGAAACGGTAATCTATCATTGTGTGACCGAGGCATTTTAACGTTGACCACCTTACTAAAAACACCAGCCTAAGAAGTAGTTTGGCTGCAGCGGCAGCAAAGTTTGGGCTGAGGGTTGGTCAGTCAGGAGTCTTAGAGAGAGAGCTAGGCAGGGTGCAAATCTTATGGTGTGTGCCGCGCAGGCTGATGCGTGGATGGTTGCTCCTATACGCCCTGCTCGTACGCCGTATTCTAAGAGTAACGCACGCAGTTGTCAGGTTTTTGGCAGTGTTGTCAGCGCCTGCGGGCTGCCTCGGTATCCGTGATTTTGCAGTAAGCTCGTGTGTTCAAACTACCTGAATCGAGGCGTCTGCGAGTCTCAAATCGTCAAGCCTATTTAAAGTGCGATTTTTGCCTGTTTTTCACCTTGTAAACAATCTTTTAAACTGTTTGTCAATAAACGCAAACTTTTAATTGCATTGCAAATGCTATCTAATAAAGTGTAATTCCTTCGGTTAACTTAACCACGTTTTTAAAAATTATCAAACTACCAGAACTGTTTTAATATAGGCTTTTCAACTGCATGGAAAAGCAAAAATTTCCGTGGAAAAGGAAAGAAAAGAGTAACGACTTGGAAATAATTTATTGAACAAACATCACAGTCCATTGTTTATCGTCTGTCGGCAATTTATAGTGGCCAGGAATCCTGAAGTCGTAGTTTATCGGTCACAATTGTTTTCGTCTTCCCTAGTAAATCTAATATTGCTCTGACGAGAATTTAAATATTGGAGGAAGAAGTCAGCATGAGCCTTATCTCTGAACAAAACAAAGGTATCATCAACATACCGCTTGTAAAAGGCCTAAAAACAGGACATTCTTTTAAAGAGTTTTGTTCATTGTGATACAGAAATATATTAGCTAACGTTGTACCTAAAGGTTAGCCCATGCCGAACCCATCAACTTTCGCTTTTAATATTTTCCAATGAAAATGAAAAAAGTAATACAGACTGCTAATTTTAGCAACATTTCAACAATACTACAAGAGAGCCTCATGAAAGTTTGATGATTTTCAAATAACTTAGATAGGCAAATTTCTATAGTTTCCAGCAAAGGTACATTGGAAACTATACCTCTTCCTCCAGTACTTAAATTCTCGTCATAGCAATATTAGATTTACTAGGGAAGACAAAAACAATGATAGATTACCGTTTCTCTATGCTTGTGTGGAGAGAGTTGGCAATACTTTTCAGTGCCCTGTTTTCCAAAAGAAAATTTTTTCTGGGCTCGAGACTAGCTTTTGTTTATGCAATTTTAAGGTTTGCAGCCTTCTTACTCTCATCCATTGAGCGTTTAATGTGTGTTCTAACTTTCAATACTTACACAAAGAGTTCGATTTTCTACGACGATACTTTGCCAAAAACGTATTTCCTTCTGTTGTTCTCGGCATATTAATAAATTTTTGTCAAAAATTTATGATAACCCTCAATCTGTTCAATTTTGTGCTCAACAAGCTTTCTTTGTGAAGTTGCCGTATTTTGGAAATCAGTCATTGAAACTAAGCGAGGATGTTAAATCCTTTATTAACAAGTTCTTCCCGCAGCTCAAAATTCAAATGATTCTAGTCAATAATTTTACAATTGGTTCTCTATTCCGTTTCAAAGACACACTGCCACCCTCACTGCTTGTCTCTAGTGTACCAATACAGTTGTTCACGTTGTGAATCGCGGTACGTTGGTTCTACCTGCCGTACCCTGAAGACTAGAGTTTCCGAGCATGCTGGGCAAAGTTGCAGAACTGGTCTGCCCTCTTGGGTCCCCCCCACTTTCTTCTGTTAGATCTCATGCAGCAAAGTGCAATGTTCCGGTCTCCCTAAACGATTTTAAAATCTTGGCCGGTACCTCTTACAGAACAGATCTGCGCATTCTCGAATCTTTGCATATTTACAAAATGAAACGTACTCTGAATGACACCCAAAGTGCTTTCCCGCTTCATGTGGCCAACACATAGTTTGGTTACTCAGTTTTCCATTTACCTTCAATTTTTTTTAACGTTGTTCTTGATTCTTCAAAGTTTAAACTTTTTATAAATACTTCATTAGTGATTCCTCTTTTGGTTTTGTTTTAGAGATTTGTGCTGATGATGGACAGTTTGTCTAAAACGTTCAGTTTTATTTGATCATTTTTAATAAAAATCACTTTACTAGCGATTTTCACCTTGCTTTTTGTATATCACATAATTGCGCCGTCGCAATATATGTTTATGGGATTGGAACATTTCATTTTAAGGAAGTTATTGGTGTTCAAAAACATTTAAATTTTACTTGTTAGTTGAAATATATGTAATTTGAAGACAACGTCTATAGGGTATTACGAGTTGCAAAACATATTTTGGCAAGTATATTTCAACACATATATGTAAAAAAAGATATGTGGTTATAAAACACCTAAATTATACTCGTTGGTTAAAAAATTATGCCAAGATTCCATTTCTGAGACATGTGCTTCAGACATGGTTCAAACATACTTATTAGTCCAACAGTACTCACGTAAACTACCCTATAACTCCCAAACATCTCAAGGTTCCAGAGCTGTTTGTAATGAATAAACTAACTCTAGCATGTGCGTGCATAAATGTGTGCACGTGTCACACTACTAGAGTGTGTGTGTGTGAATCACATCGCAACATACTGTGAACACCTACATTCTATGTAGATAAGGGCGAATTAAATTTGAATATCTACATTCTAGATAAGAGCAAATGAAATTTGAACATCTACGATCTAGATTAGAGCGAATGAAATTTGAACATCTACGTTCTAGATTAGAGCAAATGAAATTTCAAGGTAGTTCAAGCTGCCTTGACTACAATAAAGGTATTTTAAAGAAAGGAAGGATGAAGGTACCATTTATTATGGACTTGAGGGAATGGGGAATTTATTCACAAGGTGAATTCCCACACAAGTTTCCCTGTGCATAAAAACATCAAGTGATGGAAGAAGTTTAAGAAGAAACACAAATGTTGAGGAAGAAAACAGGAGATGCTGAAAAACAGGACAGCAGTGAACAGAAAAAATTGCCTAGAAAAAAAACAAACAAAAAAATACCATTCCATTTTTACACAAAAAAAAGCCTAACTAATGCTTAGCTCAGGCTCTCACACATTTTCCCCCTTGGGGCGCTAATTCCCATACACACAATAGCAGTATCTCACAAAGGAGAGATCTCCATTCTAGCAATAAGAAACGTAACAAATACCATTCAAATCCCTCTAAAGAACACATAACTGACATCAACACCACACTTGACCATTTGACCACAGGGCAGAACACATCAAAACTGACGCTAACACCACACGACACAAAAAACACATCACAACTGACAAACATCACACGACACACGGAAACAACCCATTATAACTGATATTAACACCACGATATGACCACACAGAAACAACCCACAACAACCGACATCAGCACTATACACCACTGGGAACCTCACCATGGACACGTCAAGGGGGGGCAGCGGCCGGCCCCCCTCAGCCCCCTCAGGCACGGCGGTGGGGGGGAGGGACATCAGCGAAGACAGGTCCTTGCCGAAGATGCCTGCAAGACGCTGTTGGTTAGGGTTTATGGTCCGAGTCTTCCATATATGGTGCACTGTACACCTCAAATAGCTTTACTGCTATATATGGGTGCACTGCACGCTTTGAATGGCTTTACTGCTACATATGGGTGCACTGCACGCTTTGAATGGCTTTACTGCAATACCTATATGGGTGCACTGCGCGCATGAACTAGCTTCACTGCCATATAGGAGTGCACTGCACACCTTGAATGGCTGTACTACCATATATGGGAGCGGTGACGTTTGCCTTCAACCCACAGCACAAACCATGAAACAGAAACTCAAAAATAGCGAGTCACATCTTACAATCTCAAATTTCCAATATTTGTGATAATTCAGATATCATACATTTTCAACATTTGTGATAATTCAGATATCATACATTTTCAACATTTGTGATAATTCAGGCACAACAAATTTCAAATGTTTATGATAATTAGGGTATGGTAAATTTCCAATAATAGGCGAGGGAGCCGAGGGAAGAATTTTTATGCTGAGAAAGTCAGGGCACAGAGGGTTACTGGGTCGGAAATATACTGCAAATTGTTGTAGGCTTAGAGTGAAAGATTCTTAATTTTAGGCCTAGGTTATGAAAAATGACGATACTTGCGCCTGGTCATGGGAGATGGAGAGAAGTTGGCGACTGAGTGATAGTGGTGGTGGTTGATGTAGAGGTGATTGAGGTTGTGGTGATAGTGGTGACTGAAGTAGTAGTGACAACAGTTCAGTTTCTCATGAGGTAAGGGATGCAATATTTTCATTTTCCCTGCATAAATTACAACAGTATCGGGTTAAAGATGTCCTGTAGCTATATCACAGTGTACCTGTACACCACACAGCATCACCTTCTCTCCACTACTTCATACAGCCCACCTAACCCCACTGCTCTACACCACTTACTGCCCATCTCACCTCTCCATCACCACCACCTCCCCCAATCTAAACCACTACCGCCCAAAATCTACACCACCACCTCCCCCAATCTACACCACCACCTCCCCCAATCTACACCACCACCTCCCCCAATCTACACCACCACCTCCCCCAATCTACACCACCACCTCCCCCAATCTACACCACCACCTCCCTCACTACACACCTCACTTCCCCCATTCCACACCCCCATCACCCCAACACAACACCATACTAAGCCCTGTTCACACCTCACCTCCCCCACTCCACAAACAACCTCCTCCTCTCTCACCCAACACAACACACACCCTCCTTCGTTCCCGCTCACACCGCCTTCACCTCCACTTTACCACTACACCCCCATTCCCCCAATCCAGCCCCCGTCTCCCAGGGTGTCACCCAGGCCGGCACCCACCACAACACCCCTGCCTACCCCTAATCCACACCACCACCCCCTCCCGCTCTTCCATACTTCACAACACCCCCACCTCCACACCCCTACAACACCCCCATTCCGCTACACACCGCCTCCACCTCCACACCCCTACAACACCCCCATTCCCCTACACCACTACCTCCCTATTCCCCCAACCCAGCACCCGTCCCCAGAGGGTGAGAGCAGCACCCACCGCTGAGCTCAGCAAGCTGGGGGGTGCAGTCAGGAGGGAGGGAGAGGGCGCAGGTGCGGTGGGCGGCGAGCCTGCAGCTGCTGCAGCGCACGCCTTGGACCCGCACCCCGAACAGGAAGTGCCCGCAGATGCCGCACCTGCACACACACGGTAGTCTTGGTTATTGTGTGTGCAGTGTATACTTTGTGTGTGTACAGCAGATATGTGTGCACTTATGGTGTGTATGCAGATGCCGCACCTCCACACACACGTACAGTATTGCGGATGTGTACAATGCATATTTGTTGTTCGAACAGGGCGCATACTTTTTATGCGTACAGCGCATACTTTTTGTGTGTACAGTGCATACATTTTGTGTGTACAGTGGATACGCGTGCACTTATGGTGTATATGCAGAAGTCACACCTACACACACGATGTTGCTGCTGCTCATGCGTGTACACGTGTACACTCATCATGTATAGGGAGTCTGAATTTCAGGAAATGTTTTGGGTTGATCCATGCTTCATGGTAGCCCATGATCCGAGCCAGTGGTATGTTAACTATGCTTCAAGTTAATCTATATTAAAAGGGAGCCTAGATTCTTAGTAAAGCTGTGTTTCGAGTTAGTTTACATTTTGAGTTAGCTCTTGTTTTGAGTTAGCCTGTTTCAAGTTCACCTATATTTCAAGTTATGTACTGTACATCTCAAAGTATGAATAAGTGTTCACGAGGGCGGGGTTGGTAAACTGGAAGCTTTGCAGCAACAGCCACTGAATGTTGTCTACAGTTCAGTAAGATTCTAAGTTACATGATTGGGCATGATTCTCCACAAAATGTGAATATCAGTTAACATAATGTGATATATACAGATGCAATCTCTTATAAAATAGCATTAAAAGCTATGGAACAAGATCATTAGATAATAAAATAGCACTATAACCTGCAAAAAAAGACTGTGAACGACAAAAACTGTCGTTCGTTTTAATATACATATCTTTGAATAAACATCCCTTCCTTAAACGTGTGCGCTCCAGTGTACCCACGCGCGTGTCGTCCCGTTTGCGACCTTTTAAAGCACAGTCAGCGGTAGGGTATATAGGGCGTGGATTGGCGGGTCACCGGCAGTCGTCAACGTCCTGCTGTCTTGTGCGGACGTAACTCTAGCCGCTCTGCCTCAACCTAAGCCTGGTCTACTTGTTGCTTGTAACTAAGCCTGATACTGTGTCATATATCGTGCCTGGCTTGCCGATCGCCAAGAAATTCGTTACACGTGTTTTACCTTGAAACTCTATTCGCCTTGTCATCGTGGCATTTTAAATGTGCACATATTGAATAAACGGAAGTTTTTAAAGGCGTTCCTTCACCACGTTTTACTGAAGACTCGCGTGAACTAATGAAAATCTGAGGCCTGGAGAGCAAACTTTTCCTATCGACCTGCAGCTTTGTTAACCTAGTTCTGTTGCTTGTGCCATCTGACAAATCTAAGAGCAAGAACTGAGCAGCCTTGCTGTAGCTGATGATTAACTAGAAAAGCTTCAGCAGCTGCAGTTGGTTACAGAGGCGTGGTGACAAGACCATTAGGTAACAAAACAGCACTAAAAGCTGAGAAATACGATAATTAGGCAACAGCAAAGCCCTAATAGCTGCAAAACAAGACCATTAGGTAGCAAAATAGTACTGAAAGACAAGCTCATTAGCCACTAAAGTATCACCGAACATCTCACCAGGAGAAACGGAAGCTATGCGCTTTGAACTGATGCGGGATGCCCGTGATGTCATCAACAGGAGGGGCGGGGCGTACGCCAGTATCACTGCTACCACCAGCCCGCTTGCCTCCGAAGATCCAAAATTTGCTGCCGCGCTTTGATTGGTTGGCGTCTTTGGCGGGTGCCTCGTCTTTGTTGGTGTCTGTGTCTTTTGTGGGTGCTTCGTCTTTGTTGGACTCCACTTTCTCTGCAGCCACCAGCGTGACGGAAGCAACGTCTTCTGCAGCGGCAGCACCGAGGGCGCAGATGTCCGTGCTACAGCTAGCGTTGTACCTTCTCAGGCTGCGAGTTACTTCATAGTATGGGGTGTCTGCATAATGTATGTCTAAACGATTGGTTTGGGCATTGCCACCACTATTACTGCCACTACCACCATTGCCACTACTACTGCTACCACCACTGCCACTGCTACCACTACTGGTACTGCTGCTAGCGGTGCTGTAATCCAACTCAACTGCCTTACCCTTACAGGAGGTACACATAACTCTTAGGTCGTTGCTTCTCTCATGTCTGTCCGCCTCGTTGCATGCTTGATTCTGAGAGACATTATTTTGCCTTGAGGTATTGTCATAAGATCCTCCCGCATAACTCCTACTATCAGAGGCAGGGTCTGGAATGTGATCAACCCGCGCACCACAACTGAAACACACGGGTATTTTAGAGTCAGTTCTACTCTCACAGCCGTTTGTATTGGGCTCAGATACCCTAGATAACTCAAAGCCATTTTCCCTTATAAGCTTAGCTAGTTTTTGGTCTGGGAGTTTGGTTGTATGCTCTTGATAGACAAGGCCATTACGGTTAGAGCTCTGTGCTGCGCTGGAAGAAATTTTGAGGTCAGGGTACGTTTGAGTATTTGGTATGTTTGAGGTGTCAGAGCAGTTATTACAATTAGAGGACTCACTGGGAGGAATTCTAAGGTCAGGGTTTGGTACATTCAAGGCCTCAAAATCGCCCCCCTGGTCCAGCAAAATTTTGTCATCGCCCTCCTCCAGGGGCTGCTGGAAGTCTAAAGCGCTGTACAGCTGCTGCTGCTGCAGGAACTGGGCAGCCCTGGAATCCAAGAAGAGAGTCACCAGCCCTTTGGCTACGAGGTCCCTCAATGACTCAAACGTCTCCCGGTCCTTCTTGCCCAGGCTGTAGGTTCTGGCAGACGCGTCGTAGAACAGCAGGTAGTGCTTCAGCTTCCCGTCAAATCTACGAGCAAATGATGTACGTCAATATATTTTTGGGTATTGAAATGGAGAGTACCGGCTTGTGCAATGGGCAAAAAAAAAAACAATCTTACTTTTTGCATAACAGTTCTGAAACTATTATTATGACCAAAAAAAATTAATTGGTATGAGTAGAAATTTTTAGCTTTAAAAGCAGACTAAGATCAAGTATTTTTGATTAATACTGCATGAGTAATCAATACTTGAAATTGTAAATACTTCTTTGTGAAACGTCCTGTATATTCCCTCAACGAAATCCCTGTATATCTCAACTCCCCTCAACCAGGGATGGAAAAAACCCTGGGTTTTTTAAAAAAACCCAACCCACATGGGTTTTTTTGGGTTAAATTGGGGTTTTTTAATTTTATTGGGTTTTTTGGGGCTTTATTGGTTTTTTTGTAACACCTGTTTTTGTTTAAAAGAGTTATTCACATAGCTCCAGTTGCCTCTTTTCCTGATTTATATACACTTATTGAGTAAATATTATTTGATTACTTTATTTCCAACATTACGAGGCCTGTCGAAAAAGTATCCGACCTTTGGCCAGAAAAAATACTTCAACAACCTGACGGGGTTGGGACCCTAATCCCCTTCAAAGTAGGCTCCTTGTGCTTCCACACACTTAGCCCACCGATCCTTCCACTGCCGGAAACACCTCTGGAAGTCTTCTTTTGGAATGGTGTTCAGCTCTGTCGTCGCGTTCCGCATTATCTCTTCTCTACTCTCAAAACGGGATCCTTTCAGTGGTGTCTTCAATTTTGGAAACAACCAGAAGTCGCAAGGAGCCAGGTCTGGAGAGTAGGGAGGTTGGCAAACGGTCGTAATTCCATGTTTGGCCAAGAAATTGCGGATCAAATGGGATGAATGTGCGGGCGCGTTGTCGTGATGCAAGTGCCAGTTGTTCGCAGTCCACATGTCTGGTCTTTTGCGCCGAACTGCATCACGAAGTCGCCGGAGAACATCCTGATAGTACTCCTTTGTCACTGTTTGTCCTTCCGGTGCGTATTCGTGATGCACAATTCCACGGACATCAAAGAAAACAGTCAGCATCACCTTGATTTTGCTTCGCACCTGCCGCGCTTTCTTCGGCCTTGGAGACTCGGGATGCTTCCATTGGGATGACTGTCTTTTTGTTTCTGGGTCGTACCCGTACACCCATGACTCATCTCCAGTTATCACGGTGTTCAGAAACCCAGGATCAGTGTTGGCGGTGTCCAGAAGGTCCTGTGCAACGTCACGACGGAGGTCTTTTTGTTCCGGCGACAACAACTTGGGCACGAATTTCGCAGCCACTCGGTTCATGTTCAAATCGTCACGCAAAATGGCATGTGCAGAATCTTTACTCACTCCAACCTCTTGGGCAATCTCCCGCACGGTCAAACGACGATCTGCCATCACCAAATTTCGCACCCTCTCAACAACAGCTGCACTCCGAGAAGTTTTGGGCCTGCCACAACGCTGCTCACTCTCCGCTGATGTGCGGCCATCTTTGAATCGGTTGAACCACTCCTTAATTTGTGTTACACCCATAGCATCTTCCCCAAACACCTGCTGAATCTTACGAATTGTTTCAATTTGAGAATCACCAAGCTTTTGACAAAATTTGATGCAGTGTCTTTGCTCAATTCGTTCAGTCATCTTGCAAGAAAACTAAATCCGACAAACACTTAGAACAGCACCTTACTTGGCGACCACCAGCCAGTGACTGGCCCAAGTGAATGCGGTGAAAAAAGTCAAGCATGCACATTAAGATTCCTCCTTCCACCGTGCACAGTGGCGCCGCCTTAGAATCACTACTTTGCGCGGGAAAAATTAAGGTCGGATACTTTTTCGACAGGCCTCGTATATTACATCATTATATGAATTATTACATTCTATGAACAATATATGAATTAAGTTTGTCCATCACAATTACCACTTACCAATTACCATTTGCATAGGGACATAGGTGTGCAGTCTGTGAAAATATAAGATGTGCAAAGAGAATCGTTATGCTTGTCAATTCATAGTAAGTTGTTTTAGCAGAAGACAGACGCAAGTCATGTGAGAGGGAAGCACCATGCAGATCATAAGTAACCATCACAAGCAACTTGAAGCAAGACAGCTGCACATCACTTAACAGTCATGCTGTTAACAACTTAACATATGTATTGCGTGAGCTGGAGGGCTTAGCAGTGCAAGCCAAGTCAGTCAACCACACTGTTACATGTTACAACATGTAATGAGATGCCAAAATTTTTCTTAAAAATTTGTCAAAAAAATCACTTTTGGCAGTTCAGGATAGCAATAAACACTAAAACGATTAGAAATAAATGCTCTAACAGATTCCATCATCAAATTTGTTCCAGTGCAGCTTGAATGCTCACCATAGGCCAGTCGTTTATTTACTTTCTTACCCCATGATGGCTGCGGTCGTGTCTTGCCCCATCTGACTATAATTGTTAGACTTATTTCCGGCAAAGCTCTCAAAGGAGACAGATATTGAAGAGTGGTTGGCTGAGTACAATCCGGAGTTGATCGGTGCGATTTATTTGTACAAATTGAAGGACTCCAACATCTTCCCAAAACACATGTTCAACATGAATATCACTAAGACAAGTTAGAGAACGACTCCTCGTTGATGGTGGGATATTCAAGACATGAAACAGCAGAAAATGCAGATTCTTAAAAAAACACTGGCAAAGGGTTTCTGCAAGTTTATTAGCAATCTTCATTCTTGCTTTGCAAGTTCAGGATTCGTTGAGAGAATTTTCTAAACATTTGGAATTGTGCGGAATAAATTGAGAAATAGATTAGGATCGGAACGCGCACAGAAATTGGTCTCATTATATCGCCACCTCACAAATGATCATGATGTGGATGACAACAATAAATGGCAGTGGATGTAGAAAGAGAACTACAGTAGTACTGTAGTAGCGGTCTAGTCTAGAAGACAGAGGAAGAATTCAGAAGTCTCTTTACTCTCAAATAGTCAACTGCATTTGTTTCTTAGTTTTTGTTTTTTATTTTGGAAATGGAACTCATGGAAATATACTAGTCCCTCGAGTTTTTTTTTGTGATTATGGTTTTTCTTATTTTATTTTTATAGTGGTATTTTTTCCAATATTTATTGTCATAGTCATGCAAATGCCTTGGACAAATTTTTGACAATATAAATATTTAGCTCATTTTGATTCTATAATCTTGAAAACAAGTGAAATTCAAATAGCACCAATAAAACCCAAAAAAGCCCAAAAAAACCCACTATTTAGTGGGTTTTTTAATGTGGGTTTTTCTGGGTGGGTTTTTTTGGGTGGGTTTTTTATGTGCCAACCCTGCCCTCAACCCTGTACATCCCTTAAGAAGAGCCGCATATCTCAGACTCAGCACAAGCAGATGCAAGTTTTCCTGGTAAAGCTCCCAATAAAATCCCTCATTTCTCATACAAAGTGATACAAAGACACATACCTCTCAATATAACCCCTTATTTTTCACACAAAAGTGATATTAGGACTCAACAAGAGCCACAATACCTCAGGCTGAGCACAAGCAGATCTGAGTTCTTTCTGGTAGAGCTCCTGCGCACCAGGTATTCGCCATCGGACACCAGGGCCTTCTCACAGTCTGCACGGGTCAGGCACCCGTGGTACTCCAACCCAAAGCCCTCTGGCACGACAAAATCAGGGGGGTCCTCCAGCTCAGGGGACTCGTCGAGGCTTGAGTAAAATCTAGTGTACGTTGGTTGCTGGTCCCCAGCTCTGCTCACAAATGTGCTGAAGCTTGGATTGGAGGAAGAGCTTTGGTCTTTGCTTTGAGGGATGTCGGGTACAGGCTGGGTGTCATAATTGGGGCTCAATCCATCTGTTCAGTGAAGAAAAGATGGTTTTTTTAGTATGAGGTAAGCTTTAACAATATGCTTGCGATAGATCAAGTGTGTACATCCACCCAAACTATTGCTTTGCTTTGCCATTTTTAATAACGGATAAGCTTTACATTTTTGCAATACATCATGTATGTTCATGCATCCAAAACATAATTGCTTTGCTTTTAGTCTTCACCATAGCTAACAATAAATCCATAAACTGGTCAATACTCCACAAGCCAAGCAAGACAAAGATGGGCCACAGTCACAGTTTACATGTTGCTAATACTAACAGATGACACAGATCAAAACTGTTGAATTAGTTAGATACATAAGTTATTTCAAGTCTCCCTAACTACATCTAGTGTTTCTGAAAAATGAGAAAGAAGATACCATTTAATATGGAGTTAAGGGAATGGGGAATCTATGCACAAGATGTGTTCCTACACAAGAACCTCAAAGCATCGAAACAGTAAGATAGGAAGTGTTCATAGAACAAGATAAAAAGATAAAGAAGTAGTAGGTGCTTAAAAACGGGACAGCAGTGAACTCAAAAAAGATGGTTAGCAGCAAAACACAAATCCATTCTATTTCAACAAAAGACACCCGTTTGAGACCTCACATCTTCCCCTACTAGTGCTCAATCCCATAGAACAGACAATTAGACATTACCTGGTGCAACGTCAGTGGATGAATTGGAGTTGATGAGCTTCTGAGAGGGAAATTGTGGGGCACTGGAGTGAGGGTCTACGAGGGGGTCCTCCCTCAGCGCCTTCATGCGAGCTGAGTTTCGCAGGACAGCACAGGGCCTCGGGGCCGCCATCTCCAGGGAGTATACTACAAGTGGTACCTACATCAGTCTCATCTCAATTTAGTTTTGCACTGGAATGTGTAAATAAGTTTTAGACTCCAATGTGGAAATGAGCTACTGACTGAAACATGTAAATTAATTTTAGACTCGAACATGTAAATTAATTTTGGACTGAAATATGGCAATTTATTTTTGTCTAGAACATGAAAATCAATTTGAGACTGGAACATGAAAATTAATTTTGGACAGGAACATGAAAACTAATTTTAGAACAGATCATGGAAATCAATTTTGGACTGGAACATGGAAATTAATTTTGGACTGGAACATGGAAATTCATTTTGGAGTGGAACATGGAAATTCATTTTGGATTGGAACATGGAAATTAATTTTGGACTGGAACATGGAAATTCATTTTGGATTGGAATATGGAAATTCATTTTGGACTGGAACATGAAAATTAATTTTGGACTGGAACATGGAAATTCATTTTGGATTGGAACATGGAAATTCATTTTGGATTGGAACATGGAAATTAATTTTGGACTGGAACATGGAAATTCATTTTGGACCGGAACATGGAAATTCATTTTGGATTGGAACATGGAAATTAATTTAGGACTGGAACATGGAAATTCATTTTGGACAGGAATATGGAAATTAATTTAGGACTGGAACATGGAAACAAGTCTCTGGCTGAAACGCAGAAAGTAGATTCAGACTGGAACATGACAACTGGAGCTAAAGCAAAAATTTTCGACTTCGCTCTTTCATTACACTGCAAAAATCACTCATTAACAAATTCTTAAATTTCAATACAAATAATTTTTTATACATTTTTTCCTAAAATTTGTTCTAATCATCTATATTCTGCTAAAATTGTTAAATTTCAATACAAATAATTTTTTCTTAAAATTTGTATCTTTCACCCACATTCTGCACTTTCTTAATTCTAACTTTATAAGTCAAGGCAGCTTTTTGTCTTTCATTCAGAAAAACTCTACTATAGATCCCCTAAGCCTAAGTTTAAATGCTAATGTCAGACAATTCTCTACTGTTCTTTTCCCAACCTTGGAAAAATGTAATAACCTGAACTCACAAAAGGCCCGTTTTTCAAATACTGTTTCGTAAACTTATATGAAAAATGAAATAACACATACTTGCCAATTTATCTTTCTTCTGCTGCTCTCTTTTAGACCAAGAAAATAAAACTATCACAACTAAGTTCACCAACAGCCCCATCCTTTATGGCTAGCCTCAAGACCATGAGTAGCAATACAGAAACATGAAATCATAGACAATTTCTGAACTATCATTTTCTACATAGACTTTTAAGGGTAAAAAGTAATGAACTCACATATAGATTTCCACATGGTGCGAGGCTTGCGGTGCGGGCAGCCTGGAACATGGGCAGTACATTAATGTTAACACTTTGAGCGCAACGTGAGCGACCAGTGGTCACACAGGGGATTTTCACAATGCTGCTGACCTACCAGTCATCACAAACTAAATTTTCATAAATAATTATAGCTGAATAAAGGCATTTTTTTGTTGATGTTTCCTATTTTTAACATGGCCTGCTATATTTCACACTGAATTTGAGTTCAATAATGAATTTCAGTTTAACCAATTGCACTCAAAGTGTTAAGCTAAGTTAGATGCACCTTCTACATCTATAATAACAAACCAAATAAACCAATGATGTTGTGACAAATTTAACTTGCATTCATAATGTAAAATAAGCAGAAATTGTGAGAAAAATTAGCAATAGGTACACTACCTCCTCAACTTATGAACTCCCAGTAAAGAGCATTTGGAGATACAAACACAAGCTGACTGATGCAGCTCTACTTTAAATAACATTTGTCATTATTATCACTTTCATTACCTATCCTCATTATTTGAATCTTTAATATTATATCTTCTATGTCTTATTTTCCTTCGTATACCATTTACATAATAAATTTCAAAAACCATTCATTGCTAATTATAAATAAAAAATTATCATATAAAGACTTATGAACAATTCAGCTAACAAATGGCTGTTCAGAACCAATTGTGTTTGCAAGTTGAGAAGGCATTGAACCATAAAATGTTTCATGTACATAACTGTTTAAAATATTTTTATTTCAAAATCAAGAGTGACTGTAGCAACTGGAAATAGCTTCTCACTAAAACTGAAATTCAAGTTTATTCAAAAAAGTATGGATCTGATGAAAAAATTTTATTTAATGGTTAGAATGAAGTACTGAAATTTTTACTAGGGTAATTCATCAAATATCGAACAGAAACCACGTGTGTCTAGAAATAACCTTCATAAATCGGTAACTTTTGCTCTGAATAACTGTTGCAGGCCTCAAGATTATTCGTGAACAGTTGCTTTCTTGCTCTGTGATGTCACTTTAAAGACAACGTAGATTATTGGAATTTATTTATTGTTCTAAAAATCTAATACTTTAATAACATAATTTCATCAATATCGAACAAGAATTTTGATCCGAACAGGATGGTTTGTCAATTAGTTCTCCTCGTATGGAACTTTTGTTAGACTATTAGCACGCCACGTATGGAACTTTTGTTAGACTATTAGCACGCCACGTATGATTTGTCTATTAGTACGCCTCGTATATTTTGTTCATTAATATGCCTCGTATGGTCTATCTATTTGTACACCTCTGATAGTTTGTCTATTAGTACACCTCGTATAGTTTGTCAATTATTATGCCTCGTATGGCTTTTCTATTTGTACACCACTGATGGTTTGTCAATTAGTACTCCTCGTATGGAACTTTTGTTTTAGGACGTCCTATATTACGAAATTTTTAAAACCCAATATGTTGACATGTATCTCATGTGGCCACTTAGAAAATAAACGTTTTTCTTTCATTCTTTTTTTTCTTTGGTGCACTGGATTTTCTTGGAAGTGCTCGCGGTGGCACAGCGGTTAAGGGATCGGACTTGTATCTTGGAGTCGTGGGTTCGTATCCCGGCGCTGGCGCTGCGATTTTCCCCGTTGGGTATAAGGGAAAGCTCAAGCACAATACCCCACTCGACCCAGGTGTCGGAAATGGGTACCGGCTTACGGGGGAACCGTCATGGTGTCCTATATATAGTGTTAGATATAAGACATTTGAAAAACCAATGCTTAAGATCATTTGTATCAGGCTTGATTGGAAATAAAGCATCCCAAAGATGCCAATGTTTGTTTTGTTTGTTTGTTTAAAATAACTGTCTCATTACTTATTTTCAGGAAGCATTTGAATGGAGAGTTATCAAAATTTGAATTTGATGTCGATGTTTCATTTGCAGTGCTTGTTGAACCATCATTGTGATCATCAACCTGTGTGACCTTTTTTGGAGTAGAGTGTAGAGCACTCGTCAATGAATTATTATTGATGCTTGCATCAATTTTCTTGGCAAGGGATTGATCATCAGTAAATGTAGCCAGACAAATCATTGATGATCTTGAGGGCCTTGGAACACCAGCAGCTGATTGGTCGCCATCTTCAACTATTCAATGTTATTATCAAGCGTTAATACAATATTTTAAGGAAATGAAACAGGCGTTCAATAGATCGATTCAGTTATTTAAAAGAATTAAGAATCGAAAAGCCTTGTTCGAGGCATATATTCATGATTTTTAAGGAATTTTGATTCGAACACCTTTGTTCAATATTTAATACTGACATGAAATAGGAACTGAATGTGGAACATGGAATAATTATCAAGTTTTTAGCGGAAAAGAAAAAAATACAGCAACAGAACATCATATGACAACACTACTCTCTAGTTATGACGGGAGGTTGACGGTGACCCAACAACAATTAAACCGTCGAAATTCTCCCGAGGTGCGTAAGATTTGTTCAATTGAAAAAATACGACTAATTTGTTAGGGTCGTACAGAAAATGCGTTCGCAACAGCTGGTAGCAGTTTGCAGCTCACAGAAATGAGTTTTTATCACTAAAATAGGAGTTTTAGATGTAAGATCACCGGCACTGAGCAAGTTTGGATGCTTACTAAATTTATTACGCGCATATTTCCAAAATTGTTCGATAATCAGTTCAGTTCGATATTTGATGAATTACCCTATATTTCAATAGTTATAACCATACCTCTTCTAGATCTTTGTGAAGTCATCAATGCTGCGTCAGTTTTATGGGCCTCCATACTGCAAAAATTTAAACCTGATGCTTCAGAACCTCAGGAGCATAACTGGAAGACTTCTTGACTGTAAAAAAGGTCAATGTGAAGTTTAATGCAATCACGGAAATTAATAATTATATTCCAAACAATCACTAAAGGAACCCATTTAAGAACGTTTTACATGAACGACATTCTGCTCGCTGATGCTTTATTTTCGAATTATTGAACTTTGAAGTTGGCCTTCCCGCGCCAAAGGTAACGAGCGTAATTTAATTAAAAACGGAAGCTAACCCCCTATTACAAACGTAAAGAGGTTGGGTCGTGAGGGGAAGGCACAGTTCTTCTAGTGAAAATTATAAACAAAGCTTCTAACCCACCCATTAGGGTGACGACCGCAATCTTGTTTACATCGGGTCTAAGATGGCGACCACCATGGGCGCCGCCATCTTGGACCCGATGTCAACAAGATTGCGGTCGTCACCCTAATGGGTGGGTTAGAAGCTTTATTTATAATTTTCATTAGAAGAACTGTGCCTCCCCCTCACGACCCAACCTCTTTACGTTTGTAATAGCTTCTGTTATTAATTAAATTCCGTTTCACGCGCTCGCTTCCTTTGGCACAAAGGCTAACTTCAAAGTTCAATTATTCGAAAATAACGCATCAGCGAGCAGAATTTCATTCTTGTAAAACGTTCTTAAATGGGTTCCTTTAGTGATTCCTAAGATCGGAATTCTTATTTTCCGTGATTGCATTAAACTTCACATTGACCGTAAAAAAATGTCAATAAGTATGCAGAAAGTACACCTTACATTATAGTATGACAAGAATTGGCATTCTGGAAATACATGAAACTTTTCAGAACTTGGAGCTATAACCAAGGTATTTTGATATTTTCTTCTTGACATAAAATAAGCCATTTTCTCTTTCAAAAACTAGTAGAGGGAATTTATGAGATTAAATTTCAATTTAGATAAAGTCATCAGGAGCATAGAGGTTCCTACAAAAGGAAAGAAGAAAGTACCATCTGACAAAAAATTACAGAAATAAGGAATCTAGCCATGAGATTTTTCTAATGTAATTTAAAACATTTAGTTAGGCTCTAAGTTCATTTTGTATTTGTAAACTTTTACTGCATGTAAGAGAAGCACAGTTTCTGCATATCTCATCATTGAGTTATTTAACACAAATTTTTAGGCCTCAGCTGCAAAATTTAGCTGCTGCTAAGTCATGTTATGCTAAATTTTATATCACAATTAAAACTGAATATAATTAGATTCAAAATTTTACAGCATGATTGTAAACTAGTATAAAATACTAAGGTATGGGTGTTACATCACAATAGTCTATTATATGCAGCATCAAGCCTATAAATGTGCCTAGTTCAGAAAATATAACTATCAGATTTTGTAAAATGAAAAATAAATCTGTAATATTAGTTACATGAACAATGAATGTCAATGATTAGTAAAATAAAAACATTTTAAAGACACCACAGAACATAGTAAACAAATTTAATGATACTCTCAGCTATATTTTGATACGAAAAAGGAATATCTGCACCAGTTTTTGAACTTATAGTAGCTGTTTCTATGGCTTAAATTCCACGCTGATAAACATGCTTAATATACTGTGGTAATCCTGCGTATTCCCTCACTCATGAATGAACTTGATGCGTCACGTTACCACTGAAAGTTTTCAACAATACTTGTTTACTTGTTTACTTGTTGAGTTAGGCACCCAGCCTGCAGGGGCATCGGGGCCTTGTTCACAGAAGTTTTGATGTTCTGCTAGATCATGGCTAAGAAACCAGTGTCTTCAAGGAACTTGATTAGCAGTTTTGGAGGGAAGTCCTCTGATAACAGTGTGTTCAAAGACAGGGTCCTCCCAGTCCTGCTGCACTCCAAGATCAGCTGATGGCGCAGGGCAGTCAGAGATGGGCAATCCACAAAAATATGCTTGAATGAAATCTTGCACTTGCAGGACGGGCAGGAGGCTGGAGATGAACCTGAGAAGAGATGCTGGTGAGTGAGTCGACTGACTCCAAGTCTCACACGTGAGAGGATTACTTGCTCTCGACGTGGGAGTGAGAGGTAGGGGGCGACTCCCAGAGTAGGTTTGATTTGTGTCCAGGTAGAGTGTGATGCAGACCAATGAGCTTGCCACTGCTCTTTATAGTGGTTCTTGATGAGTTGCTTTATTTCCTTTGAAGAGCAGCATACCAATGCAGTAGGTTGGCTTAGTGCTTTCCGGGCCAGTTGGTCAACTCTTTCATTGCCAGGAATTCCAACATGAGAGGGAACCCATTCTAGCGTGAATTTGTTTGGGAATTTGTAAAGTAGGGTAGTAATACTGAAAGTTAGGAAGTGTGACTTTGGGTGCAGGTTTTGAATTGCTCTAATTGAGCTGAGAGAGTCTGTTAATATGAGAAATGGTCCAGGTTGCCTTGAGAAGAAGGATATTGCAATGAGGATAGCATAGAGTTCTGTAGTTAGTACTGAGGAGTAGTCCGGTAGGTGAGCAAGAAGCGAGGTTCCACCTGCCCACGCTGCCGCCCCGCAACCGCCAGCGCCTCGAGAGCCATCACAGAATATGGGAGTGCAGGCTGGGTATTGTGACAGAAGTTCAACAAAAATCTGTTGCCACGCTGAATTTGGCAAAGAGGCCTTCGTGAACTGATGCAGAGTGTGCTTGACGTGGGGAGGGGAGATGCAGTGGAAGACGTGTTTTTCAAGGGCCGGGATACTTGCCTGTTTGATGCCGGCATTTTGAAGCTCGTTGTGCGCTATTGCAGTTAGTGGTAGAGGTCTGGGTTGGATATTGTAAAAGTTGAAGGGGTAGAAGGTAGTTAGGAGTTTGTATACTGGGTGGTCTTTTATTGTAAGAATTCTGGTCACATATTGGGATAGTAGCATTTTACGCCGGACGGAAAGGGGCATTAAGTCAGTTTCTGGTTCCAGAGATGTTACTGGGGTACATTTTAACGCACCCAGTAGAAGCCTAGCCGCGGCGTATTGTATTCGATCCAGGATTATTAGTGTTGATGGTGCTGCGGCATGGAAAAGGAAAGCGCCATAGTCTAGCTTGCTGCGGATTAGCGATTTGTACAGGGTTTTGAGCGTGTCATAATCTGCTCCCCATTTTTGGGCTGAAACTATTCTTAGAAGTCTCATGTCTTTCATGGATTTGTCTCTTAGAGACTTTATGTGCTTGCAGTATGTGAGCCTACAGTCAAAGGTGATGCCTAAAAACTTGTAGTTGGGAACGAATTCCAGGGGGATTCCTTGCATTGTAAGTGGTGGGGGCTGTGATAACCTCCGGTGAGTAAAAATCATTGCTTTTGATTTGTTTGGAGCCAGAGAGAGACTCCACTTGTGAGCCCATTTTAAGACGTTATCTAGGGCGAGTTGCAGAGAATTGAGGGCAGCAGGGATGTCAGAGGAAGTTAACCACAGTGCACAGTCGTCAGCATAGAGTGAGTATTCTATGTTGGGTGGGAAAGCTTCAGAGATATCATTTATGAAGATATTAAAAAGGATTGGACTCAGAACAGACCCTTGTGGGACACCCTGTAGGGCTGGAAAGGGGTGTGAGAGTGTGTTCCCCACCTTTGATTGGATTTTCCTGTTTGAAAGAAAGTCTCTAATAAAACAGAACATGTTGCCACTTATTCCTATGTTCAGGAGCTTTTGCAAGAGCAGAGAGTGATTGACAGAGTCAAAAGCCTGTGTTATATCAATAAAGAGGGCAATTACACTGTCATTTTGGATGAGAGCACTGCGGATGCTGGTTTCTAGGTGGAAAAGCGCGTCAAGAGTGGAGTGCCCGGTTCTAAAGCCGCTTAGGTGTGGACTCAATTTTTGGGTGATTTCAAGATACTTGTGGAGTCTTTTTGTAATAATACGTTCCATAACTTTACATAGTACATTAGTTAGAGCAATTGGCCGGTAGGAATCTTCTCTGTTGGATGGTTTATTTGGCTTAGGAATAGGAATGATATGTGAATATTTCCATTGGTGGGGGAAACCAGTGTGCCATATGTAGTTGTAGAAGGTTGTTAGATTCTCCTTTTGAGGATTAGGTAGATGAGTTATGAATGTTATTGGTATTTTATCTGGTCCTGGGGTGTTGGAGCTGATATTTTTGAGGGCTATGTTCAATTCTTGAGTGGTAATGTCTTGGTTATACCATGGTTCAGAGCATCTTTCCATTTCTCCATATGATTTTTGCGACGTGTTTGGCTGTGATCCTCTACTAGTAAAACTTCTTGCCAGGGCATCTGCAACTCTCTTCTCATCTGACACAACCTCACCATTGATAAGAAGGCCAATAGCGTGTGGTGCATATGGAGTTCTGAGTCTTCTGACTGTTTTCCAGATTGTGTGGGAATCTGTAGTTGAGCTTAGAGAGGAAATGAAATTTTGCCAGCTTTGTTTCCTAGCTGCCTTGATAGTATTACGAAAGATTGCTTGGGCTTTTTTATATCCTATCCACAAAGTTAGGTTGCCTTGCTGACGCTTGTATTTTGAATAGGCTCTCCGTTTTGATTTCAGTGCTACAGTGCACTGTGGAGTCCACCAACATTGGGTAAGGCGCTTTCTGTTTTCAGCATTTGTTTGTGGAATAGACAGTGAGGCTGCAGATAATATTCTGGATTCTACTAACCCACAAGCTTCTGTAGGTGACAAAAAATGTGATGGGAGATTCACATTTGTGCTGAATTCTTCCCAGTTAGCTCTGCTTAGAATCCACCTGAGATGAGGAGTATTGGGAGTTATTTTTGGCATCCCTAGCCCTATTAAGATTGGGAAGTGATCACTGTGGTAGTGGTCTGGGAACACATCCCATGAGAGGGCAGGGGCTAGTTGACAAGAAGTGATTGTTAGGTCTATATTTGAGTATCCTCCTCTGCAGTTTTGATATGTTGGAGAGCCAGTGTTGAGTACTGTAAGGTTGTTGTCATCTAACCATTTTGCTATTATGTTACCTCTCTGATCTGAAAAGCATGAACCCCAGGATTGATGATGTGCATTAGCATCTGCACATATGATAAATGGAGAGGCTATTGTGGTCAGAATATTATCCAGTCTGTTGCAAAGCATTTTATTTTCCATGTTGGGAGGGATATACAGCGAGCACATTGTTATGGTGGAGGAGTGAAAATGGAATTGTGCCACACTGACCTCTAAAGGTGTCTGAATGTTTACTGGAGAGCAAGGTACTCTACAAAAGGAATGTATGGCTGTGCCTCCTCCAGCTGTAGGGCGGTCGGATCGGCTGACAGGGGTGGTTCGGCTGAGAGCCAAAGCATTGGTATTTGGGACGTTCGTTTCTTGTGCACACATAATGTCAGGGGAAATCTCATCTATTGCCAATTGTAACGATTCAATGTTAGGTTGAAAACTGCGGATATTCCATTGAAGTACCTTGTAGTTCATTGTGAAAGAGAGGTGTAGCCCAGTTCAGAGAGTAAGGTAGAGAGAGCTGATTCAATGTTGAGGCATGTGGCTATTTCTATAAGGCTTTCTATTTTTGTGGACAGGGAAGGAGTTAAGAGAAGTTTGAGTATGGCTGGCAATATAGTTAACACCCAGTGGGGGACATCTACAAGTGTACTGTTAGCTGCAGTTGAAGTATTTTCTGGCTGCTGAGTGGTTGTTGGGCATGATTGTTCATCATTTCCACGGAAGGGTGAGGTTGGTGTAGGGCATGGGCTAAGACTTGGCAATGTGGGCAGAGAGGGCTCCAATATTCTATTCACAGAGGTGATCCTTGAGTCGACTTGCCTTGAGGATCTTACAGAGTTACTCGGAGTTTTTTGACCTTGCGTGATCCATTGAGAAAGGTCAATACTATTATGAGCAGTTGAGGGTGACTGATTAGTAGGGCCAGTCTGCTTATTTCTGATATACTTTACTCCTTCTGCATTTTTTTCCTGAGCTTGGTGAGCAGGTGTTGGTAATGGGGGGAAGTTATCAGTACAATGGATTGGAGGCAAGGGATGTTTAGGATA
This sequence comes from Morinoia aosen, assembly GCA_030386875.1. Lineage (NCBI taxonomy): Eukaryota > Metazoa > Arthropoda > Malacostraca > Amphipoda > Talitridae > Morinoia > Morinoia aosen. The sequence goes on from CM059565.1 coordinate 18,062,636, forward strand.
GGCATCTTGAGGATCAGCAGGTTTGGCTTTCAGATGTTGTCTGGCTGTATGGAATGATACATTGTTCTTTGCTGAGTACTGGCAGATCTCCTTTTCTTGCAGGTAGCTGGGGCAGTCTTTGGACAGCGCATCATGGTTGCCTTTGCAGTTGATACAAAATACTGCCTCAGTACAGGTGCGACCACTGTGGCCTTTTTTGCCGCATCGGCTGCAGTATTGTGCGCTGTGGCACGAAGAGGAGCTGTGGCCCCATCTGCAGCACTGGTAGCAGCGCACAGGGCTGGGTACAAAATCATCAATGCGATACTTACTGTATCCTATTTTGACATGGCTGGGTCGGGTAGCACTGAAGAAGGTCAGGACATAAAGTGGGACGTGAGAACGCGAGGGGTCTTGAAACAGTTTACGGACTGCTACTACACCGTTTGGTCTCAGCATTTCCAGTATTTCGGAGAGAGAATCATTTTCTAGTTCCGGGGCATAAATTTTGCCCTGTGTGGATTGCGAATTTAATGCAATTGACACTTGAACTGGTATGGTGTTTATTGAGTCCAGTTGAAAGGAGTTGGTAGCAATGAGGGTTTGAACTTGTTCTATTGTGTTGCATTTGATATATAGGCCGCCAGATTTGATATGTTGAATGCTTTCTATTTTCCCACAGAGATTGTCTATGCATTTGGCTAATTTGAGTGGGTTGATCCGGGCAAAGGTTTTGGTTACTTCTAGGCAACGTATATACACCATTCTGGTGTTTGGCAAGTCTTTGAGAAGAGCTGGATCTGCCAGATTAGCCTGTGCAGATTTTGGCTGTAGGGGAGGGCTGGGGATTACATTTTCAGCTTGAGCAAGCTTTGAAGTTGGAACCTGGGCATTGCAATTTTGGGTGAGGTCACTCTCAGTGGCAATGTCACAAGAGGTATCTTGGTCCGAGCCCCGTGTACTGATAATGCCTGAGAGGATAGAGCTTATTGATATGAGGCTTTCCCTGCTTCCACGGTTGCTATTTTCCCCCATAGATTGGGCTTCAGTTGCAATGGCGTGCTTCTTGATTGCTAGCTGAGAGGTGGGAGAGGGAATTCTTTTGCGCTTTGGAATGATGTCTCCTGGAGCTGAAGCTGGGAGGGGGTTGCGCAGATTTTTCCCTCTTGCTTTCCCGTTTCCAGGTTGGCTGGCTGCTCGAGAAGTTGCTTCTTTTTGCCGGGAGGCCACGTAGCCGCCCGGCTTGGTGGAATCTTTGCCCATTCCACCTAACTGATTATTGGAAGTTTTCCAAGAGTTTGGTAGAACAGAATATAGAGGAAATTCAAAAATTTGGTTCACTTTCTACGCAGCACTGGCACACACGTCTTTTCACCACAAAGCGACCGACGGACTTTCAACAATGCATGGCAGCCCTTATCATTGCTTTCGTTATGACAATCGCAAGCTTGTAATCCGCTATTGCAGAAATCTTCTGGCATTTAAAATTTTTTAGGTAAAACGTATGGTATATGGGTTTGATTAGAGAGATAAATCATACTATATATATGGTGTAGATCAAAATAAAGAGGGTTTGCTTTTCAAGTAATTTGATTGAAATATTGGGTCAATGTGAAGTTTAATGCAACCACGGAAAATAAGAATTCCGATTTTAGGAATCACTTAAGTTTAACATCGGTTAGGTTAGGTTAACATCGGCATCTTTGGGATGCTTTATTTCCAATCAAGCCTGATACATATGATCTTAGCATTGGTTTTTCAAATGTCTTATAACTAACCCTATATATAGGACACCATGACGGTTCCACCGTAAAGCCGGTACCCATTTCCGACACCTGGGTTGAGTGGGGTATTGTGCTTGAGCTTTCCCTTATACCCAACGGGGAAAATCTCCGCGCCAGCGCCGGGATACGAACCCGCGACTCCAACATACGAGCCCGATCCCTTAACCACTGTACCACGGAGAGCACGCAAGGAACCCATTTAAGAACGTTTTACATGAATGGCATTATGCTCGCTGATGCTTTATTTTCGAATTATTGAACTTTGAAGTTGGCCTTCCCGCGCCAAAGGAAGCGAGCGTAATTCAATTATAAACGGAAGCTAACCCCCTATTACAAACGTAAAGAGGTTGGGTCGTGAGGGGGAGGCACAGTTCTTCTAGTGAAAATTATAAATAAAGCTTCTAACCCACCCATTTAGGTGACGACCGCAATCTTGTTTACATCGGGTCAAAGATGGCGACCACCATGGGCGCCGCCATCTTGGACCCGATGTCAACAAGATTGCGGTCGTCACCCTAATGGGTGGGTTAGAAGCTTTATTTATAATTTTCACTAGAAGAACTGTGCCTCCCCCTCACGACCCAACCTCTTTACGTTTGTAATAGCTTCCGTTATTAATTAAATTCCGTTTCACGCGCTCGCTTCCTTTGGCGCAAAGGCCAACTTCAAAGTTCAATTATTCGAAAATAACGTATCAGCGAGCAGAATGTCATTCATTTAAAACGTTCTTAAATGGGTTCCTTTAATGATTCCTAAGATCGGAATTCTTATTTTCCGTGGTTGCATTGAACTTCACATTAACCAAATATTGACTTGATTTAAGTTAGAAACTGAATATGTTTCTGCTCGTTTCATGTTCAGAAAGATTAGAGATGTAAGAAAGTTAGCATACTTTGAAAGAACTCTAAAAAACTGCATGGATTGCTGTATTGTAATTTATGTTAGTCATAATAAAGAAGCGAACAACTAGGCAGAAAATACATGTAGTCTTTAAGCCCCAGGTATCATTCGCCAAATAATTAATTATACCTTATGCTCAATAATACGAACAAGTACAAATAGCATTGAAATTGCTGCCATTTTAATGTTGAATTGAGCTTCATAATGAAATTTAGGCATATATTTCTTATGAATTAGCATGGTTGTGTGTATCGTGATAAAATAATTTAGTTTACTCGCGTCGTCTCTTACAGTAACGATAAGGAAAGAGACGATAAAGCGTAATATTTATTTATATTTAAGACTACGAATGAAGTTATCAGTAGCACGGCAGCAAATCTCAGAGATTTTGCGTTGCAGAATACCTTGAGTCATGAAAGTCTTGAGGTGACGTCCGCCAGTGGCGCTTAAGGTGGCGTAGCCGATTGCGAGACTTCGATAGAGCGACTGGTTGGCAGGCTGAACAAACTCAGCTGGATGACTACGCCGGCTTCAGTGCCAGTCAGGATCTCAAAGGAGAGCATCAGCTTCAATGGGGGTAATGGATATGTGCTTGGGCAAGCGTCAGGTTGTAGGAGTGCTAGGGTTGAGGTCTAGGCGGTGACGTCGGGTCCAGAGTGAGCAAAGAGGATGCTTAAGCCGTACGCTCTTGCAGGGCTGCCAATGAGCTTTTCATCAAAATCCAAGATCATGGTTCTAAGAAACCCAAGATCAGGAAATAAAACCCAAGATTGGAAAAAATAAAAAATACGTGTTATATGGAGCAAAATACATATACTCACGTTTTGTTTGCGAAATTCTTCGACAGCTATACCATCTTGGATTACATAGCAAAGTTTTATTCGCTTCATTGACAGATTTTTGGCTATTTTACTTTCAGAAAATGCAAGCTTACTGACCTCTAAGACAGGGGCCTTCATACTTTTCAACGTAAGGGCCACATTATTTATTTTCCACATTCATGCGGCCGAAAGTATAAAAAGTGAAAAACAAAAACAAATCAGTGCCGGCGATAATTATTTTTTCGATGCCACCACACAGGGATTTGTTTGGCGGGCAGGACGAAATTATGTGGCGGGCCGGATGGGGCCCACGGGCCATAGTTTGCAGACCCCCTACTCTAACAGATGGTCAACGTTGGCAAATAGTAGATTATGTCAAAAAATGCTGCAAGCCTTGGCTCACTCTATGCTATTTGTTGGCTTTCAGTTGTCTCCTTTTTAATAAATTGAGTAATGCTTGTGCTTCCTTTAGAAACTGCAAAAATTATTTATGAGTAACAGAATCCTTATGCTTCGAAAACATAGATTTATTTGCATTTTTTAGTGTCACTTTATATGCCTTGCAATAACTGGAGGCTGCTATCCTGCTCAAGCCATCTCTAAACGTTTCACTGAGCCATTCTTCCTTTAAGAGCTGAGCATACCATTTTTCTTCTCTTTTCGGGCGTTATTTCGTCTGCCCCTTTTTTTCATTTAAATGAGCAAAGTTCAGAGAAAAATATTCACCTTAAAATTTGAGGACAATCGAAAAATCTGCACAGATTTTTGTATCGAACCATCGATCAAAATCGTATAGTGTATGGAATTAATGGGACCGGCATACTACACACTCTCTAAAAGGCTGAGTGCTTCGTGATTTGTAACGGGTATGCAACGCGTTCATACGCTAAAACGAGCAAGCAGCGCTTATAGGCTGTGACTGGCATGCAACGTATTTCAAACGCGTAACAAAGGTTAACATCGGCATCTTTGGGATGCTTTATTTCTAATCAAGCCTGATACATATGATCTTGGCATTGGTTTTTCAAATGTCTTATAACTAACCCTATATATATAGGACACCATGACGGTTCCCCCGTAAAGCCGGTACCCATTTCTGATACCTGGGTTGAGTGGGGTATTGTGCTTGAGCTTTCCCTTATACCCAACGGGGAAAATCTCCGCGCCAGCGCCGGGATACGAACCCGCGACTCCAACATACGAGCCCAATCCCTTAACCACTGTACCACGGAGAGCAACTTTTAGACGTAATAAAACATGGTCATCTTTGCGCAATAATATGACCCTGAAAAATTTCTGTGTACTATGATTGAAGTATTTGGCTGAAAACTCAATGTTATCAATCTATTCATAAAAAACAAGAACCCAAGGCCCATCGCAGAAACCCAATATCTTGGATTAAAACACAAGCATTGGCAGCCCTGCGCTCCTGTGGCAAGGTAGGAAGCGAAGGGAGACACGGTGAGGACGCATGGATGAAGGAGCACTAGGCTGTAACCGTGCTCGTAAAAATACTTTTTGCTGAATGAGAACCTGCCCTGCTACCTAGACCAAGGGCAAATGTTAAATGTTAATTGTTAACATCGGCATCTTTGGGATGCTTTATTTCCAATCAAGCCTGATACATATGATCTTAGCATTGGTTTTTCAAATGTCTTATAACTAACCCTATATATAGGACACCATGACGGTTCCCCCGTAAAGCCGGTACCCATTTCCGACACCTGGGTTGAGTGGGGTATTGTGCTTGAGCTTTCCCTTATACCCAACGGGGAAAATCTCCGCGCCAGCGCCGGGATACGAACCCGCGACTTCCAACATACAAGTCCGATCCCTTAACCGCTGTGCCACGGAGAGCACAATTGATGAATGCCGTCAGGAAGAGGTTATGTGCTCTCTCTAGGAACATGCCTTAGGTTATTAAGTCAAGGCTGCGAAGTAAAAAGTAGAGAGGAAGTTGCTTTGGCTATTTCATGCGGAAAGAGCAATCGTCTTTTTCCTTAGAAAATAGTAAGCCATTGGCTTAGAGTTGACTCTGGCTAAACCAGGGAAAGAGAAACCTCCCCCTCTTTAGAGTAGGACGAGCCGTTTGCGTCACTAAAGTGTGTCGAGGTATGTTACGTTCTCATGATCGATGCCCAAGGTTGTGACTATTGAACCGAAAAAAATTACGATATGTGGAGACTGATTTATAGAGAAAGATACAAGCTTTGATAGAGCAGAGTAAAGGGTCTTGCCATAGAAACGCTGCAATCACTTGACTACAAAGTGTCGAGTCAACATTGTCGAGTAGGAACTGTCAAGTGAAGGCTAAATTTTTTTTAGTAAATCGTGCTTCTTTCATAAGTCTCGCTTTAGAAGTTGCCCAATGGCTGCCTGTTCTACTATTGGCTAGTTTGGGGTAGGCGTCTCGGTGTACGACATTCGTACGAGTAACTCGCGATTCGAACTACACAGGAAGTAGGCTACTGGGCTGGAATTTAGCTTCAAGCTGATTGGTCCGCACGAGGTGGTGAGTCGATGCATAGTGTTCGTACGAATAACTTGAGGTCTGGATGTAGTAGCGAGAGGCTGGGTCTCTCCCCCATGTATGTTCCATGCATCTTTCCTTAATTTTCTAATTATTGTTTTCATAAATATTGAAATAATACTTTAAATGTTCATGATGTGATACAGGTGACGCTTTCGCTTGAGTTGTGTTCGCTGTATAAAAACTCAACCTTTTTCCATGCCTTGTAATCACCGATTAAAAAATTTGCTGTTTCCTGATGTCGTGAAATCACTGTCTTAAAAAATCAAAAACATTATAGCACAGGAGAATATAGTGTGTTTTAAAATTGATCTAATTCATTTTTTCATTTTTAAACTCCATGTGTGTGTATAAAATTAAACTTAAATCCAATTTGGCAACTCATATGCCAGAAAATGACAGGCTGCTTCCTTGATGACAGTTTCTTATTCATAAAGTGAGCGATTCCGATATTTTTGAATTACGAGCAAGAATTAAGTTTTGATATTATCTATCGAAGCAAGGTTGATACAGCGGTACGAATGTTACAACACGTTAATTATAAAAGAGAAATGCTTTAGTACCCTTGTAACTGTAAATAATAGCCATTTTCGAAACAGAGATTTTGACGGTGGAACTTTGATTGTTCCAACTTAGTAATTGTATTTATTTCAAACCCAAATAACTTAGCAGTTGAATCTTGACGATCCCGATGCATAAATAGAGTATATTTTGTACGAAGAAATCAGCCGTTGAAGTATTTATTTTGGATGAAGAGATCAGCTGTTATAGTATCTATTTTGGATGAAGAGATCAGCTGTTATAGTATCTATTTTGGATGAAGAGATCAGCTGTTATAGTATCTATTTTGGATGAAGAGATCAGCTGTTATAGTATCTATTTTAGATGAAGAGATCAGCTGTTATAGTATCTATTTTGGATGAAGAGATCAGCTGTTATAGTATCTATTTTGGATGAAGAGATCAGCTGTTATAGTATCTATTTTGGATGAAGAGATCAGCTGTTAAAGTATCTATTTTGGATGAAGAGATCAGCTGTTAAAGTATCTATTTTGGATGAAGAGATCAGCTGTTATAGTATCTATTTTGGATGAAGAGATCAGCTGTTAAAGTATCTATTTTGGACGAAGATATCAGCTGTTAAAGTATCTATTTTGGATGAAGAGATCAGCTGTTAAAGTATCTATTTTGGACGATGATATCAGCTAAAACAAATTCAAGTGAAATTCAGCCATACATAAATCAGCGAAGTTTATTTCTTATGAAATGAAAAAAGTAATAGAGACGGAAAAATATATAGCAAATATCGTTATCACAAATTGATGAAATAAAGCACGTCAGGAAAAGGATTCATGAGTTCAAACCTAGTTTTTCTGAATAAAACCAGGAAATGGTAGAATAGCGTTATTTTTAGAGAAAATTTGTTGTAATTTATAGATAGGAGAAACTTACGATGTAGGTGAGCGCTCAATGCTAAATTACTAGCACTCAGGGCAAAGTTTTTGATTTAATCATACAGTTTTAATCGTAAAATCCTAATCGTATAAATTTAATAATTTAAATTTAATCGAATAAATCTAATCATTTAAACATAATCGTAAAAATGTAATCATTTAACTTTAATCGTATAAATCGACGCGTATAAATTTAATCATATGCGTTTTATCATATAAACTTAATCGTATAAATTTAGTCAAATAAATTTTCATGAAACGAAATCAATTTAGTAGGCTCATCTTTATCTCTACAAAATTTTGCATGACTATATACATGAAGTGAAAATTGGAAGCTTCCGTGCAGCTATATAAATAATTCCGTGCAGCTATATATAATTCCATGCAGCTATGTAAATATAAATAAATAAATAAATAAATACAGATACGGGAAAAATTTGACGCAATAACATTCGATTTTTTACAGATTATTTATAGTTATTCACACCAAATAGGATTTTTAAAAGTTTATGCCCTCCTTGATTTATATACGCGATGTCAGCAAGAATGGATGACAGGGAACCACCTGAATCGTGGAAGAGAATAACTTGTATCACGACGATTCGCGCCGGCCATCAAAATAAGGAGATAATGGTCGCTGCTCAACGCTCTCTGAACACGGTAAACACAATCCGGCATGAACTAGAGAATTGCAACGGAGAAAATTTCACAATTTCCTCAAAATGTCATGGTTTTTGGTGGCGTCCCCTCAGAGGGTGATGTGATGCACGCAAATCCCAATGTTTGGCCTCCAAACTCCCCTGATCTTGACCCGACGGATTATTAAGTATGGGGTGCTGTCGAGAAAGATACCAATCGCTGTGCCATACTACAAAAGACCAGGTAAACGATCGAATTAAAATGGCTTTTGAGGGTATTCAAATGAAAAGTGTAAAATCAACTTGCTCCAGGTTCCGGGCCCGGATTGAGGCTGCAATACACGCTAATGGCGGTTATTTTGAGTAAAGCTCTTCGACAATAGTCTAATTTTTTGCTTATTGAAGTTCTTTGATATTAATTAATTTTTATAGATACCAATCGCCTTTTTTTCTGATTTTATGATACTTTAAAGAAATAAGTTAAATTAGAGTCCGAAAAGGAGAAGTCAGAGCTAGGGAGCCAAATCTGAACTATGACACAAGAGCTCATATCTTTCCTGAATTTAAACTGTTTCCAACACGTCAGCATAATATTAAATATACAGCTATTTGTTATTGAAAAGTCATCTAATAGATACTCTAATCCTTATGGTAACTGCAGTATCTCCTTAAATACAGCATTTCATCTGTTCAGAATTGAAAAAGAGTATTTCATCTATTCCTCAACGGTGCTGAGTCGATTGAGCCTACGAGCTGGTCACTATACTGCTCTTTTAACTCATAGATGTCTAAAAAAGCAATCAATACAATATATAATATAAAGTCATAGAATTGAATTTTTTTGGGTACTTGTTTCATTGTACCTCACTACGTTTTCGCCATCTTAAATCTCAACCCGTACATCTACATTCGGACGACGGTAGTCTATCTATCAATCAAATGACTTGCAAACCGTAGTGTAAAGAGTTCAGTAAAATGTCGTGCAAAGTATCTAGGATACCATCGTGCAAAGTATCTAGTGAATCATGATGTAAAGCATCTACATAGTAAGCTGTCAAAGTACCTGGTACACTGCAGTGTAAAGTATCAAGGATACTCTAATGTAAAGTATCTAGGATACCGTCGTGAAAAGTATCTACTTAACCGTGGTGCAAAGTAACTAGTAAACCGTCGTGCAAAGTATCCAGAGTACTGTTATGTAAAGGACTTTTTAACTCGTGCAGTAAAGTAGGTAGGATACCTTCGTGTAAAGTGTTCAGTAAATTGCCGCGTAAAGTGTCTGACAAACCCTAGTGATGGTATCTATGATACTCTTGGGTAGAGTGTCTAGTATACCATCATGTAAAAGATCTGGTAAACAATCGAGTAAAGTATCTAGGTCACCATCGTGCAAAGCGCCTTGTAAACCGTGGTAATAAGTGTAAAAAAACAGTCGAAGTTAATCGTTGACGTTCCCTGATCTTCTAAATTATCGATGCTGCAAAGACCATTGGACGGAGCAACCCATCCGTGTTGTTCATCACGGATGCGTCGTAGACCAGCGGCGAAACTAGAAGCTTTCTTGAACAGACAACGCCATTACACCAAGAAAATGACTCCTTTTCGCTCCACACGCACCTCTATCACGCGCTCATACCCTAGTCATACTTTGGTCATTTGCCCGTCACGCTTTAGCATTTGCTAGAGCCTTTCCAGCATTTGTTTGGGACGTTGTAGGATTTGTTAGAACCCCTGTAGCATTGGTTAGTGACTCTAGCACAGCAGCTTGGTTTGTTTGGGGCTCACAAAATGGTTGAGGCTCTGTAGAATTGGTTAGTGACTGTAGCATATGTTAGTGACTTTGTAGCATTTGCTAGTCACGCTGTAGCATTTGGTAGTCATGACTAGTATTGTGTATGGCCTGAGGGTTTGTAAAGAAGTACAAAGTGCGGCACGCCGTGTTTCAAATCTGAGAAATAACTTTTGAATAATGGAAGGTAATGGAGTCTGATCCCATGCCAAGAGGATTGGATTTCAGAGGAGTTTGGAAGAAAGAAAAATTAACCTCAGAATTTTACGACCCCGTGCTTCCGTCAATGAGCGCGTTTAAAAATGTTAAAAAGACGTTTATTTACTTGATTTTGGATAGTTTACGCGTATTAAATTGTCTTTCAATCGAGCTTCGTTCATACGATCGTGAAAACTTAAAAAAATTTCGTCAAATTAATCTTCAACAAAACAAAACAGAAACATTAAAAATGAAATTAATTATGTAGTACACTGAAAATTAATATGCACGACAGTATGACGTAAAAAATTAGCCAAAATAGTATCGCAATCATAAACATATCTCTCACGAAATTTTTCTTACATGTAATTCGATGCACATATTTTGACCATATAAAGAAAAACGTGAAATAAAATTTTTTTATGAGGGACAAAAACTTCAAAACTCATTCCCGTAGGAAGGGACAAACTTCCTACGGGAATCTAAAATTACTTCAGGGCGTCATTTCTCGGAAACGAAAAAGTTTTGAGGTTTTTGTCATTCATGTAAATTGTTTGTTTTATTTAGCGTTTTTCTGTATATGGTTAAAGTATGTGCATCGAATTACACGACACCAGGAATAAAACGAACTATAATTTGTTTGGAATAAAACTCAATTGTCTGAATGCAAGTGAAGTAATTTCCAAAAAGTCAGGCTCCCAACAACTGAGCGAGTTACAATCTCAAGAAATTTCTAATTTTAAAATTTGTACATTTTTTTTATTTTTTATACGTATATTAAATGGTGACAACATTCAGATGCATCATCCTCATGTACTCTACATGTTATTCAAAGCTCTGTGATTCTATGGATACTGGTACCAGTATTTGAATAATTATTTCACAAAATCCGTCTGATTCACCATAAATCAAAAATCTACGGATATTGCTGTCAGCATTTAAATATATGAGTAACGTGTCAAAAAATTCACTAGTCTACGGATATTGCTACCAGCATTTAAATACCTTTTCCCGTAAATTTACTTAGCTCCATAAAAATCTAAATATCTATGAATATTGCTACCAGTATCTATATATTAATACCAGAAATTCCCTCCAGGTAATAATAGGTAGACACTACAAAAATTGACCGATATTGCTACAAACATTTATATACACCGAGAAAATGCCACGAATGAAGAGAAGGTTAGATCGAACATACATGTTTCTGACACAGAAAATGACAAAGTGCTCGTAAAGGAGCAACTGACAAATGAACATGAAATTTCAAATAATATTGCTGCTATAACGGGACTCTGAACGTCTCAAGCACACTGCCAATGCTACGTTAACTGTGAACAATAACTACAAATATAACAATGAATACAATCCTAGTCAAACTTTTTTGCCGGAACATGCATGTTTATCGCCGCGTAAGCGATTCAATTACTTGGGCGGCGAAAAACATGCATGCAAGTGGCAAAAAAGTTAGACTGCGATGGTAACTACACCAGGTCACGGGAACTGGTATGAACGGTGGGATGAAGGAAATATCTTGCTTATTTACTGAGCCCTGCATTCAAACGCGTCAACCAATTTGTATTTGATTTATTGTATATTTAACCGTCTCTTTATGTATGTGTTAGACTTGTTAGCACAGTCACGTGAAGTTGGCACGAAAGCAATCTTTCTTAATGAAATTAACGAGCTTTGAAGTTAGCATGTATGTGATCTTTTGTAATACTAGCTGCACACAGTGTTGCTTGCTTGCGTAGATTTATATTTTCAGATTTATTTGCATGGAGATTTAAATGTATGGTTAACATGTATACGTAGATTTATGTATGGAAATGAGTGTTTTATATATTGTTCGTGTGTCCCATCCTAACAACCCGTCTTGTTAACTGCGACGGAAAATTTCTGCCACAATTTAGAAATTGCAAGTCATTTATCTAAGTGCTCATTAAACTCTTATGGTATGCCCGAAAATTGTACACAACGCCCGAAAATTCCAGTTTTAATTTGGAAATTGCAATTTAATTATCTAAGCACTCACTAAAGATGGATAGTTGTTTGTTTATATGCTTGTGTGTGTGTGTGTGTGTGTGTGTGTGTTTGTGTGTGTGTGGTTGTCACCGGCCACACTCTGCTTATGGTGATTTTGTGGGGGAAAAGTCAACACCCTGTGTTTAGAAAAAAATAAACTTTAGCTTCGTTTCTGCATCAAAGAAATCACTTATATGTACATGTCTATATATTTATGCTTGTGTAAATATATAAATATATATATTATATATATTTAAATATACATATATAATATATATATGTATGTATATATTACACATATATTTTGTTTTTTTTTTAACTTTGATCAAACTTCGAACTTAGGTACAAAAACTCAAAATAAATCGATTTTCACGAATGACAAAATGTCGAAAACTCTTTAGTTTTCGAGTTATGGCGTCGCAAAGCATGTTAAGAAGTGCATGTTATAACTGGGCCGCACACCAATTGTTATTTAAAGTTGTTAGTTTTCGAGATTGTCGAATACAATTAAAGCATTTTTTTTCATTTCATACGAGATTGCGTGAAACCGGCAGCTTCAACGTTAACAGAGGGAATGCTGGGCGCGGCCATCATCCACAGGAGGATAGAATTGTGGAATACTTTGAGCAACATCCACGAACCAGCACTCGTGCAGCTGCTCAACGTCTTGGCTTGCGAAACCATACCACTGTGTGGAGGGCACTACATCGTCAGCAATTACATCCGTACCATTTCCAAAGAGTGCAAGGGCTCATGCCAGGTGTTTTTGAACCTCGTATGCTGTTTTGCCAGTGGTTAATGCAACAGGAAAGAATGAATCGCGGGTTCTCAAAATTTATTCTCTTCACAGATGAAGCTTATTTCTGTCGTGATGGGGTTTTCAACCGTCACAATAATTATTACTGGGCTGGAAATAACCCTCATGTTATTCAGCTTAATAGTCACCAGCACAGATTTAGTGTCAACGTGTGGGCAGGCATTAATGGCAATAATTTAATTTGTCCGTACCTATTACCTTCTCCTCTCACGGGACCTGCGTACACCATCTTCCTACGCGAAATTTTGCCTGGACTACTGGAGGACGTGCCCTTGGAGACACGCAGGCGGATGTGGTTCCAGCATGACGGAGCGCCAGCACATTACTTTCGTGAAACACGCCTGTTCCTGAATAACCAATTTCAAAACCGATGGATTGGCAGAGGTGCTCCTGTAGCATGGCCAGCTAGGTCGCCTGATTTGACGCCACTGGATTTCTTCTTGTGGGAAGAAGGACCATGAAGGACCTCGTGTATGCCACTCCTGTTGAATCGGAACAGGATCTGGTTGGACGCATTGTGGACTCAGCTGGCCGTATTACGGAAATGCCTGGCGTGTTTCAATCTGTAAGGCGCTCACTGGCTGTTAGATGTAGTAAATGTGTTGAAGTTCATGAAGGCCATTTCGAGTAACTGTTGTAATAAAACTGTATTCAAGTTTGTTCTTGCGTTGAAGTTCTTACATTAAAGTTTGTATTGATTATGGTTTTTACCTGTGTCCTGCAATACTTACTGATTAATGGTTAGCTTACATGATAATAATTGATGATTATTCATTTAGGACAATTTATTCTTATTTGTAAAACGTGTACACGCAAATTTCATTGTGAAATTGCAAAAATACTACATTAGTGGGGCCAAAAAACCTCTTTAACTATCAAAGGTAGCGCTAAAAATGGTGCGCGCGTGAAATCCTACTTGAAGTTCTAATATTCTTCAAGTAACTATAACTCGACAATTAAAGAGTTTTGGACATTTTGTCATTCATGAAAATCGATTTATTTTGAGTTTTTGTACCTAAGTTCGAAGTTTGTTCAAAGTAAAAAAAACACCCTGTATACAATATATGCAGTAAGGTATATTTATGAATATATTGCATAAGTATATATGTATATACAAATAAATACACAGTGTGTCCACTTATAGTTTGTGTAATACTAACGTACAATGTCGGTCAAAAGCCGAAGGCATTAGACAATGTGCAATAACCCCATAAATATATCAGAAGGAACAAAGGAAGAACCCATTTGGAAACGCCGCTCACAAAGTCTCCTTACAAGAACAAAAGATGGCAGAGCGTGCGTGAGTGTAAGTATTGCGTGAAACAGACGATAGTGTGTGTGCGTGAGTGGCTGTAATTATTGTACATATCTTACGTCGATGTACTTAGCGATTCTACCAAAGGTGTAAGTGCAAGAATGTGCTTGTGTTGCTGCAGGTGCTGTGGCAAGTGGAAAGGATCACGTGAGGGTTGTGAGAACTGTCTTGAATTTTGCTGTCAAAACCTGCGTTGCGGGAAGCTCTCTGTTCTTAAATTGTGGCTTGTGGCTTCCATAAATGATGCTCACAAGAAGCTCTCTGGCCTTAGATTATGGCTTGTCACCACCATATATGATGCTCACAAGAAGCTCTCTGGCCTAAGATAATGGCTTGTCACCACTATATGATGTTCACAAGAAGTTTTCTATCCGTAAATTATGGGTTGTCACCACCATATATGATGTTCACAAGAAGTTTTCTGTCCGTAAATTATGGCTTGTCACCACCATAATGAGGGACCTTACTTGTGTCTAAAATACCTCCGGGAGTCCAAGTGCTGGTTGAGAGAAATATAAACCTCGCTGGGATAAAAGCTATGGCTTGAAATTTTGCTCTCTTGGATGAATGTTTTTCGACTAGATTGCTGTTTTGGGGTTGGCTGAACTTACGTCTGTAGAGGGTTAAAACGTAGGTTATCTGCTTTGTGTGAATGCAGTTTTTTCAGAGTTGAATTCCAGCTTCGAGGTTATTTGAACTCTCGTTTTGTGATGAGCGGAATTTTAGTTTTTTTAGTGAGTTGAATTCCCGTTTTTTAGTGAGTTGAATTCCCGTTTTTTAGTGAGTTGAATTACCGTTTTTTAGTGAATTGAATTCCCATTTTGTAGTGAGTTGAATTCCCGTTTTTTAGTGAGCTGAATTACCGTTTTTTAGTCAGTTGAATTCCCGTTTTTAGTGCGTTGAATTGCAGGTTTGAATTACTGTTTGAACTAAATTACTGTTTTTTAGTGAGTTGAATTCCAGTTTTTTAGTGAGTTGAATTCCCGTTTTATGACGATCAAATTTCCATTATTTGGTGATGAAATTCACCATTTTAAGCCAGCTAAATTTTCGTTTTGTGCTGACTCAAATTCTTACTTTCAAAGAACTGAATATTAATGTTTTAGGGAACTGAATTGCTGTAATTCAGTGAGCTGAATTCCATCACGAGATTAACGGAATTCAAATTTCCTGCTAAGTTGGGGTCCCACTATGTATTTTTAAGCTGAGTTGAGTTGAACTATTCCCGTATGATGTTGGGTAGAATGTTGGGTAGAATGTTGGGTAGAATGTTGGGTAGAATGTTGGGTAGAATGTTGGGTAGAATGTTGGGTAGAATGTTGGGTAGAATGTTGGGTAGAATGTTGGGTAGAATGTTGGGTAGAATGTTGGGTAGAATGTTGGGTAGAATGTTGGGTAGAATGTTGGGTAGAATGTTGGGTAGAATGTTGGGTAGAATGTTGGGTAGAATGTTGGGTAGAATGTTGGGTAGAATGTTGGGTAAAATGTTGGGTAGAATGTTGGGTAGAATGTTGGGTAGAATGTTGGGTAGAATGTTGGGTAGAATGTTGGGTAGAATGTTGGGTAGAATGTTGGGTAGAATGTTGGGTAGAATGTTGGGTAGAATGTTGGGTAGAATGTTGGGTAGAATGTTGGGTAGAATGTTGGGTAGAATGTTGGGTAGAATGTTGGGTAGAATGTTGGGTAGAATGTTGGGTAGAATGTTGGGTAGAATGTTGGGTAGAATGTTGGGTAGAATGTTGGGTAGAATGTTGGGTAGAATGTTGGGTAGAATGTTGGGTAGAATGTTGGGTAGAATGTTGGGTAGAATGTTGGGTAGAATGTTGGGTAGAATGTTGGGTAGAATGTTGGGTAGAATGTTGGGTAGAATGTTGGGTAGAATGTTGGGTAGAATGTTGGGTAGAGTGTTGGGTAGAATGTTGGGTAGAGTGTTGGGTAGAATGTTGGGTAGAATGTTGGGTAGAATGTTGGGTAGAATGTTGGGTAGAATGTTGGGTAGAATGTTGGGTAGAGTGTTGGGTAGAATGTTGGGTAGAATGTTGGGTAGAATGTTGGGTAGAATTTTGGGTAGAATGTTGGGTAGAATGTTGGGTAGAGTGTTGGGTAGAATGTTGGGTAGAATGTTGGGTAGAGTGTTGGGTAGAATGATGGGTAGAATGTTGGGTAGAATGTTGGGTAGAATGTTGGGTAGAATGTTGGGTAGAATGTTGGGTAGAATGTTGGGTAGAGTGTTGGGTAGAATGTTGGGTAGAATGTTGGGTAGAATGTTGGGTAGAATGTTGGGTAGAGTGTTGGGTAGAATGTTGGGTAGAATGTTGGGTAGAATGTTGGGTAGAATGTTGGGTAGAATGTTGGGTAGAGTGTTGGGTAGAATGTTGGGTAGAATGTTGGGTAGAGTGTTGGGTAGAATGTTGGGTAGAATGTTGGGTAGAATGTTGGGTAGAATGTTGGGTAGAGTGTTGGGTAGAATGTTGGGTAGAATGTTGGGTAGAATGTTGGGTAGAATGTTGGGTAGAATGTTGGGTAGAATGTTGGGTAGAATGTTGGGTAGAATACGAGTTCCATAACGAGCCGTATTGCGTCTAAGCTTCATCTCGCCGCTTGTTTGTCCGGCTTGGGGTGATTGTGTTCTATTTAATCAGGTTAGAAATGACATTGGGGTAGAAATGAATTCTTTTTTTGAGAGGCTTTGCGGGCAAAACTTTAAGATACATCCTTATCGCAAATCCCGCCCAATCATTGCAGTGATATGAATGTAGGATTTGTACACATAGACCCTCAAATAGTACACAAAATTCCTGCTTTGATCTTCTGCTTATTATAAATAAAACAGACACGCAAAATTACACTGAATAATACATAAGAAGTGCGCTCTACACACCTGCCATACTTGTCTCCACACACACACACACACACACACACACACACACACACACAGCCTCGTATAGCGATCACTAGACACATACTACACAAAAATATCATAATAAACTCTCGCCCGATAACAAACCAGCGTAGTTAAGCCCTTCAATAATGCTTTATAAAATTCAAGCAAGAACGTGAACCCTCGTACATGCATCACACATGCCTCACACATGCCTCACACATGCCTCACACATGCATCACACATGCATCACACATGCATCACACATGCATCACACATGCCTCACACATGCATCACACATGCATCACACATGCATCACACATGCATCACACATGCATCACACATGCATCACACATGCATCACACATGCATCACACATGCCTCACACATGCATCACACATGCATCACACATGCATCACACATGCATCACACATGCCTCACACATGCATCACACATGCCTCACACATGCATCACACATGCATCACACATGCATCACACATGCATCACACATGCCTCACACATGCATCACACATGCATCACACATGCATCACACATGCATCACACATGCCTCACACATGCCTCACACATGCCTCACACATGCCTCATGAGGCGACCGGCCTACATAAGCACATGGTGAGGCACACACGCCGCAGTGCATCGAGACTGAGGCCTGGTTGAGGTGAGGCTGTGTGGTGCTGTGTGGTGTTGTGTGGTGTTGTGTGGTGCTGTGTGGTGCTGTGTGGTGCTGTGTCGTACTGTGTTGTGCTGTGTAGTGCTCTATCGTGCTGTATCGTACAATATCCCGCAGTATAGTGCTGTATCATACGGTATCGAGCTGTATCGTGCTGTATCGTGTTGTATCGTGCAGTACCCCGCAGTATCGTGTTGTATCGTACGGTATCAATGGTTTTAGGAGTTGATATTTATACCGGTTAATTTTTCCAGGCGTAAATGGTTATAAAAGAAAGGGTTAGAGGGGTTATTGGTTGAGGAATTATTGGCTTAGAGGTTATTGGTTTAGGGGTTATTGGTTTAGGGGTTATTGGATTAGGGGTTATTGGTTTAGGGGTTATTGGTTTAGGGGTTATTGGATTAAGGGTTATTGGTTTAGGGGTTATTGGTTTAGGGGATATTGGATTAGTGGTTATTGGTTTAGGGGTTATTGGTTTAGGGGTTATTGGTTTAGGGGTTATTGGTTTAGGGGTTATTGGTTTAGGGGTTATTGGTTTAGGGGTTATTGGTTTAGGGGTTATTGGTTTAGGGGGTAATGGTTAGCGGTGTTAATGGCTTTATAGTCAACAAATATCGTTGAACAGACTAGGGTTGTAAAAATGTTTGTTGGTGTGCCGTCAGCAGTGAAATGGCTGAAAGTTTAATAAAAGTTCAGAGTTGAATTAGAGTTATATTAAAGTTTAATAAAAGTTTAATAAAAGTTTAATAAAAGTTCAGGGTTGAATTAGAGTTATATTAAAACCTAAATATGTGTCAGAGTTGTAATGAAATTCATAATGGTATTAATGTTTAAAGTTGTATTAGAGTTGAATTTGGGTTACAAATGGTTTTAAGAACATGATACTGAACATTTTCAAAATTCATAACTCTGTATGTACATTTTTTCTTTTAAATGCAAGGAACTTCATCTCAATTGTTTTCAAATTTTCAAATTCTATGTTCAAATTTTTTCTTAACCTATGGGAAGAATGGAATATAATATGCAATCTTTACTGCCGACTTTTTAAGCTTGAACACTTCAACCCAAACCGAAGTTCCCCAAAATTTATAAAAAAGGGAAAAACTTTTCGATTTAAAATTTTTTTTATTTCGACACTGTTGGATATTGTCCTACATTTATAATGATGTGTTCCTGTAATGTTGAATTGTCTGCTGAACAGAAGGCGACTGTTGAACTCTTTTGAGTTCCGTAGGCGATGGAACTGAAAATGTTCTCCTGTTGCTGTCACTGTTTGCTTCGTCTCCTGTTGGTGGCTTCCCTGCAGCCTCATCTGTTGCTCCTGTTGACTCCTGACAGCTGCGAATCCCGTTTTGTGGTGAGTTGAATTCCCGTTTTGTGGTGAGTTGAATTCCCGTTTTTGTGGTGAGTTGAATTCCCGTTTTGTGGTGAGTTAAGCTCCTGTTTTGTGGTGAGTTGAGCTCCTGTTTTGTGGTGAGTTGGACTTCCGTTTTGTGGTGAGTTGAGCTCCTGTTTTGTGGTGAGTTGAACTCCTGTTTTGTGGTGAGTTGAACTCCCGTTTTTTGGTGAGTTGAGCTCCTGTTTTGTGGTGAGTTGAGCTCCTGTTTTGTGGTGAGTTGAACTCCCGTTTTGTGGTGAGTTGAGCTCCTGTTTTGTGGTGAGTTGGACTTCCGTTTTGTGGTGAGTTGAGCTCCTGTTTTGTGGTGAGTTGGACTTCCGTTTTGTGGTGAGTTGAGCTCCTGTTTTGTGGTGAGTTGGACTTCCGTTTTGTGGTGAGTTGAGCTCCTGTTTTGTGGTGAGTTGGACTTCTGTTTTGTGGTGAGTTGAGCTCCTGTTTTGTGGTGAGTTGGACTTCCGTTTTGTGGTGAGTTGAGCTCCTGTTTTGTGGTGAGTTGAGCTCCTGTTTTGTGGTGAGTTGGACTTCCGTTTTGTGGTGAGTTGAGCTCCTGTTTTGTGGTGAGTTGGACTTCCGTTTTGTGGTGAGTTGAGCTCCTGTTTTGTGGTAAGTTGGACTTCCGTTTTGTGGTGAGTTGAGCTCCTGTTTTGTGGTGAGTTGAGCTCCTGTTTTGTGGTGAGTTGGACTTCCGTTTTGTGGTGAGTTGAGCTCCTGTTTTGTGGTGAGTTGGACTTCCGTTTTGTGGTGAGTTGAGCTCCTGTTTTGTGGTGAGTTGGACTTCCGTTTTGTGGTGAGTTGAGCTTCTGTTTTGTGGTGAGTTGGACTTCCGTTTTGTGGTGAGTTGAGCTCCTGTTTTGTGGTGAGTTGGACTTCCGTTTTGTGGTGAGTTGAGCTCCTGTTTTGTGGTGAGTTGAGCTCCTGTTTTGTGGTGAGTTGGACTTCCGTTTTGTGGTGAGTTGAGCTCCTGTTTTGTGGTGAGTTGGACTTCCGTTTTGTGGTGAGTTGAGCTCCTGTTTTGTGGTGAGTTGAGCTCCTGTTTTGTGGTGAGTTGGACTTCTGTTTTGTGGTGAGTTGAGCTCCTGTTTTGTGGTGAGTTGGACTTCCGCTTTGTGGTGAGTTGAGCTCCTGTTTTGTGGTGAGTTGAGCTCCTGTTTTGTGGTGAGTTGGACTTCCGTTTTGTGGTGAGTTGAGCTCCTGTTTTGTGGTGAGTTGGACTTCCGTTTTGTGGTGAGTTGAGCTCCTGTTTTGTGGTGAGTTGAGCTCCTGTTTTTGTGGTGAGTTGAACTCCCGTTTTGTGGTGAGTTGAGCTCCTGTTTTGTGGTGAGTTGGACTTCCGTTTTGTGGTGAGTTGAGCTCCTGTTTTGTGGTGAGTTGAGCTCCTGTTTTGTGGTGAGTTGGACTTCTGTTTTGTGGTGAGTTGAGCTCCTGTTTTGTGGTGAGTTGGACTTCCGTTTTGTGGTGAGTTGAGCTCCTGTTTTGTGGTGAGTTGAACTCCTGTTTTGTGGTGAGTTGAACTCCCGTTTTTTGGTGAGTTGAGCTCCTGTTTTGTGGTGAGTTGAGCTCCTGTTTTGTGGTGAGTTGAACTCCCGTTTTGTGGTGAGTTGAGCTCCTGTTTTGTGGTGAGTTGGACTTCCGTTTTGTGGTGAGTTGAGCTCCTGTTTTGTGGTGAGTTGGACTTCCGTTTTGTGGTGAGTTGAGCTCCTGTTTTGTGGTGAGTTGGACTTCCGTTTTGTGGTGAGTTGAGCTCCTGTTTTGTGGTGAGTTGGACTTCTGTTTTGTGGTGAGTTGAGCTCCTGTTTTGTGGTGAGTTGGACTTCCGTTTTGTGGTGAGTTGAGCTCCTGTTTTGTGGTGAGTTGAGCTCCTGTTTTGTGGTGAGTTGGACTTCCGTTTTGTGGTGAGTTGAGCTCCTGTTTTGTGGTGAGTTGGACTTCCGTTTTGTGGTGAGTTGAGCTCCTGTTTTGTGGTAAGTTGGACTTCCGTTTTGTGGTGAGTTGAGCTCCTGTTTTGTGGTGAGTTGAGCTCCTGTTTTGTGGTGAGTTGGACTTCCGTTTTGTGGTGAGTTGAGCTCCTGTTTTGTGGTGAGTTGGACTTCCGTTTTGTGGTGAGTTGAGCTCCTGTTTTGTGGTGAGTTGGACTTCCGTTTTGTGGTGAGTTGAGCTTCTGTTTTGTGGTGAGTTGGACTTCCGTTTTGTGGTGAGTTGAGCTCCTGTTTTGTGGTGAGTTGGACTTCCGTTTTGTGGTGAGTTGAGCTCCTGTTTTGTGGTGAGTTGAGCTCCTGTTTTGTGGTGAGTTGGACTTCCGTTTTGTGGTGAGTTGAGCTCCTGTTTTGTGGTGAGTTGGACTTCCGTTTTGTGGTGAGTTGAGCTCCTGTTTTGTGGTGAGTTGAGCTCCTGTTTTGTGGTGAGTTGGACTTCTGTTTTGTGGTGAGTTGAGCTCCTGTTTTGTGGTGAGTTGGACTTCCGCTTTGTGGTGAGTTGAGCTCCTGTTTTGTGGTGAGTTGAGCTCCTGTTTTGTGGTGAGTTGGACTTCCGTTTTGTGGTGAGTTGAGCTCCTGTTTTGTGGTGAGTTGGACTTCCGTTTTGTGGTGAGTTGAGCTCCTGTTTTGTGGTGAGTTGAGCTCCTGTTTTTGTGGTGAGTTGAACTCCCGTTTTGTGGTGAGTTGAGCTCCTGTTTTGTGGTGAGTTGGACTTCCGTTTTGTGGTGAGTTGAGCTCCTGTTTTGTGGTGAGTTGGACTTCCGTTTTGTGGTGAGTTGAGCTCCTGTTTTGTGGTGAGTTGGACTTCCGTTTTGTGGTGAGTTGAGCTCCTGTTTTGTGGTGAGTTGGACTTCCGTTTTGTGGTGAGTTGAGCTCCTGTTTTGTGGTGAGTTGGACTTCCGTTTTGTGGTGAGTTGAGCTCCTGTTTTGTGGTGAGTTGGACTTCCGTTTTGTGGTGAGTTGAGCTCCTGTTTTGTGGTGAGTTGGACTTCCGTTTTGTGGTGAGTTGAGCTCCTGTTTTGTGGTGAGTTGAGCTCCTGTTTTGTGGTGAGTTGGACTTCCGTTTTGTGGTGAGTTGAGCTCCTGTTTTGTGGTGAGTTGGACTTCCGTTTTGTGGTGAGTTGAGCTCCTGTTTTGTGGTGAGTTGGACTTCCGTTTTGTGGTGAGTTGAGCTTCTGTTTTGTGGTGAGTTGGACTTCCGTTTTGTGGTGAGTTGAGCTCCTGTTTTGTGGTGAGTTGGACTTCCGTTTTGTGGTGAGTTGAGCTCCTGTTTTGTGGTGAGTTGAGCTCCTGTTTTGTGGTGAGTTGGACTTCCGTTTTGTGGTGAGTTGAGCTCCTGTTTTGTGGTGAGTTGGACTTCCGTTTTGTGGTGAGTTGAGCTCCTGTTTTGTGGTGAGTTGAGCTCCTGTTTTGTGGTGAGTTGGACTTCTGTTTTGTAGTGAGTTGAGCTCCTGTTTTGTGGTGAGTTGGACTTCCGCTTTGTGGTGAGTTGAGCTCCTGTTTTGTGGTGAGTTGAGCTCCTGTTTTGTGGTGAGTTGGACTTCCGTTTTGTGGTGAGTTGAGCTCCTGTTTTGTGGTGAGTTGGACTTCCGTTTTGTGGTGAGTTGAGCTCCTGTTTTGTGGTGAGTTGAACTCCCGTTTTGTGGTGAGTTGAGCTCCTGTTTTGTGGTGAGTTGAGCTCCTGTTTTGTGGTGAGTTGAGCTCCCGTTTTGTGGTGAGTTGAGCTCCTGTTTTGTGGTGAGTTGAACTTCCGTTTTGTGGTGAGTTGAACTCCCGTTTTGTGGTGAGTTGAGCTCCTGTTTTGTGGTGAGTTGAGCTCCCGTTTTGTGGTGAGTTGAGCTCCCGTTTTGTGGTGAGTTGAGCTCCTGTTTTGTGGTGAGTTGAACTTCCGTTTTGTGGTGAGTTGAACTCCCGTTTTGTGGTGAGTTGAGCTCCTGTTTTGTGGTGAGTTGGACTTCCGTTTTGTGGTGAGTTGAGCTCCTGTTTTGTGGTGAGTTGGACTTCCGTTTTGTGGTGAGTTGAGCTCCTGTTTTGTGGTGAGTTGGACTTCCGTTTTGTGGTGAGTTGAACTCCCGTTTTGTGGTGAGTTGAGCTCCTGTTTTGTGGTGAGTTGAGCTCCCGTTTTGTGGTGAGTTGAGCTCCCGTTTTGTGGTGAGTTGAGCTCCTGTTTTGTGGTGAGTTGAGCTCCTGTTTTGTGGTGAGTTGAACTTCCGTTTTGTGGTGAGTTGAGCTCCCGTTTTGTTGTGAGTTGAACTCCCGTTTTGTGGTGAGTTGAGCTCCTGTTTTGTGGTGAGTTGAGCTCCCGTTTTGTGGTGAGTTGAACTCCTGTTTTGTGGTGAGTTGAGCTCCCGTTTTGTGGTGAGTTGAGCTCCCGTTTTGTGGTGAGTTGAACTTCCGTTTTGTGGTGAGTTGAACTGCCGTTTTGTGGTGAGTTGAGCTCCCGTTATGTGGTGAGTTGAACTTCCGTTTTGTGGTGAGTTGAGCTCCCGTTTTGTGGTGAGTTGAACTCCCGTTTTGTTGTGAGTTAATTTTTTTGTAGTTTGTTGAAATCTTGCTATACGATGAATTGAATTGTAATTTTGCCAAGAGATGAATTTCGTTTTGTGGTGAGTTTAAATTCGGTTGTTAAATTTTGGTAAAGCTGCACAGTTTTTGCAATTTCATGTATTTTTAAGGCATAAATAAAATTTCTGAAAAATATCAAAGTGGGAAAGGTGTTGAAATGTCCTACGTGACACATGAAGGCTATTTAAAATTTGGTCATCAGTGGCCCAGAACAAAATTCACCAACTTGATCTACTGTGGTTCTCGACCAGGATCGAAATTTTTTTTTTGTCACGTTTTCTAAAACAAAAACTGAACAAAATCAGATTGAAACGTTACGAAAAATGGCTAAAATAGCCTCAAAGCAGCATAAACACCAGCACAAAATAACGTTAAATCATCAAAATTAATCCTCCTCATTAAAACTGTTCAAAACTGCACAAAATAACGTTAAAACAATAAAAAACAATGAATTCGCGTAAAACTGCTCAAAACTGCACAAAATAACGTTAAAACAATAAAAAACTATAAATTCGCGTTAAAACTGCTCAAAACTGCACAAAATAACGTTAAAACAATAAAAAACTATAAATTTGCGTTAAAACTGCTAAAAACTACACAAAATAACATTAAAACAATAAAAAACTATAAATTCGCGTTAAAACTGCTAAAAACTGCACAAAATAACGTTAAAACAATAAAAAACTATAAATTTGCGTTAAAACTGCTAAAAACTGCACAAAATAACATTAAAACAATAAAAAACTATAAATTCGCGTTAAAACTGCTAAAAACTGCACAAAATAACGTTAAAACAATAAAAAACTATAAATTTGCGGTAAAACTGCTCAAAACTGCACAAAATAACGTTAAAACAATAAAAAACTATAAATCCTCTTCATTAATACTGCTCAAAACAGCACAAAAATACGTTATAACTGCCAAAAACCACAAATTCACTCTAGAAATACACAAAATGGAGTAATAGCAGCAAAAATAAGAGCACTAGGTCCTGAAATAAGAATAACTAAGCAAGAAGTGGTGTCCCCAGGGTGCAGGGGCAGCGCGCTCCCTCCTGCCGGTGGGGGAGCTGGTGCAGGACCTGCTGCGGCGGCGCCCCCCTCACCCCCCTGACCACACCCCGCTGGTCCCCCCTCAAGGTCTCTTATTTGTTTTACGTAACTCATTCAAATTGTGCCATTATGGTCTATTTGAACTTACTCAAGGTCTCCTAGTTTAAAGGAACTAATTCAAATTGTGCCATTATGGTCTATTTGAACTTACTCAAGGTCTCCTAGTTTAAAGTAACTAATTCAAATTGTGCCATTATGGTCTATTTTAACTTACTTAAGGTCTCCTAGTTAAAATAACTTATAAACATTGTGCCATTATGGTCTATTTGAACTTATTTAAGTTCTCCTAGTTGAAGTAACTTTTTCAAATTTTGCCATTATGGTCTATTTGAACTTACTTAAGGTCTCCTAGTTAAAATAACTTATAAACATTGTGCCATTATGGTCTATTTTAACTTACTTAAGGTCTCCTAGTTAAAATAACTTATAAAAATTGTGCCATTATGGTCTATTTGAACTTACTTAAGGTTTCCTATCTTAAATAACTTATTAAAATTGTATTATCTAAGGCATGGGAATTTCAACTTCAGGTATGTTTTGGCTCATGTACGTACGTGAAATGCTTGCGGTGTGGGTGTGCGAGTGTTATTGCCTGGTGCAGCTATTTTATGTTTCCTAATTAGTGAAATATATGTGTCATCATCTTTTTTTGCACTTGAATCAATGTTTGGTGAATATGTGAATAAAATGTAATATTATTAAATTGAACTAATTTTTAGTTCTGTAATATTAGTTCACAAAATATTCATTACATCGTTCGGCCACTTGTTTCAAATATAACAAGTATTTCCCAAATCGCCTTTTTTTGTGCAAATTGGCCCTTTAAAAACACAAGTTCACCAGGCCTAAATAATGTATTTTTTCTCTGTATTCTAAGTATGACAACTACACAAACACAAATTTATAAAATTCATATCATTTTAATATCACTATATAATTTACTCAGATTCATAGCATAATTTTGACATCCAATTCTAATTATTAGAAATACGTGCAATGCAAATCTGTTAAATCAAAGATAAAGATCTATTATATCGGCTTGAGAGCAGCAGATAGTTAATTGGAGGTCTAAAGATTATAAAGACTTAACCCTTTAACGCCCACATTTTTATACTCATATTACCGTTATAACAACCAATATCACTAAATCAATACTGGCATTAGGTAGTCACTGTTATCAAGATGGGGAAGGAACTGCCACTCGGCAGTGAAGTTCAAAGGACACATTAGTGAACAAATTGAATAAGAAATACAATATATTTTTGTTATTTTTGAAAGAGGACCGTACAGTCCACTTGGGCGTTAAAGGGTTAATAAGACAAAAAGTAAGAAAAAAATTTCTAAAATCTGAATTCATACCCACATCCCCATCATGAAAATCTAAAATTCATATTAGCCACGAGCGTGTAACAAAAGTAATACAAAAATTCCTGAAATTGCACTCTCATCCCTGATTTCCTCCCAGATCTGCCCCCCGCATCCCCCCCGGACCCCCGCTGCTCCCTCATGTTCCTTCTTGACTCCCACGACGAACACATGCGGCAGCTGGCGGAGGTACGACAACTGCGTTCCCATTGCCACTCTGTGTGCCTGTACGCGAGTGTTCTTAAGAATCCTTCCAGAAAACACCTTACGTCATTTCGAAATGATAATAAGTGACATTACTTAAACGGAGCGGTGGTAGTAAACCGGACTTCTATAATGATTTTCAACGATGATTAATTATATTAGATTTTGTGTCCTTAAGAACAATAACGATCAGAAAAGGAAATTTTAGTATGAAACTGTGCTCTGCAATACAGCTAAGCAATTGTGCATCGCTGAGTTTCATGAGTCACGAAAACATTGATGTAAGGCCTGTCATACATTATTCTTAGTGCTGGGAAATAATAGTACATATGCGTTGACGTAATCAGTGACAAAATTTCAATGGTGACTAGCTATGGTGAGTTTTCAAGAAGAGGTGACTACGCCGGATTCGTTGACTACTCAAAATTACAGTGGATGGATGAACGGATTATCAAGAGTGCCATCATCGGGTTGCAGAGGCTCACGACGCTGCTATGGAAAAGTGCAGAACGCGTATATATATATATATAAATATAATAAAGCGAAAGAGCACTTAGTGTGGAAGCGCTTACGAAGGAGTGCTTGTAAAGAAGCACTTGTGTAGGAGAGCTTGATGAGGAAACTCATACTCAGGAACGTTTGCTTAGGTAGCGCTCACGCACTTACGAATGAGCGCTAGGTGAGGATGTACTTGGTTTGGTACATATAGTCGGAGCAAATGGTTGCCGATGTCAGAGAGCGACGAGGTTGGGTGATTTTGTTGTAGACTTTTCAGTTATGGCTGCGAGGCAGAAGCTGGTGAGGGGTGATCATTCTGGCTATGTCTGGAGGATAAAACGGTCGCTTAGAAGCACCTGCCCTGCTCCTGAAGCATTTCAAGCTATTAACGTAGTCAGAAAGTAGAAACGGTAGTGTTACTCGCTCAGCTCGAGGTTTAGACTTTAGAACAAATCAGGAGAGTAAGAGCGGAGAGAGGTTTCCACCGTGTACTGTCACTGGGATGTCAATAGAGCCTGAAGTGAGAAGTGTACAGCGAAGTTACTCAAAAGAGAGCTTTTTTTACATAAACCTTGCACAGGAAGTAGAGTATTAAGCAGTCTGGCAACTCTTGAGGTTGACACTTAGCTGGCTCGGGGTGCTAGATTGGTGTTGGCTATTCGTATGAGTTGCTCGAACACAAGTCGCAGTACAATCTACACCGGGAGTACTGAGCTGGTGTTGAAGCGAGACGATTGGTCTGCCCACGGTGGTGTGTCGATGTGTGGCATTTGTGCGAATAGCTGGAGGTCTGGTTGTTGTAGGCGCGTTTTGAAAACTAACCTGTTAAAAACTGAGATAATTTCTTCACAAATATGAATGATATGTCGTCCCCATTGGTTACGCAGGTACCCGCAGCACTGGCTACCCCCGCTGTGCTGCTGCGTGGGGGTTATTTGGGGGATGAGAGTGGGGGTGACAACGCGTCTGTCCCCCTGCTGCAACATCTACTGCCTGCTGCGAGGGGGGTAAGTGGGGGGTGAGGGGGGATTGAGTGGGGTGATTGAGTGGAGGGTGATGGGGTATTGAGTGGGGGTAGTCAGTTGGGTTGTGTAGCAGATGAGGGGGGTGAGTGGGATTGAGTGAGAATGAGGGGAAATGAGTGGAGATGAGCGGGGGTGAAAAGAGTGAGTCGGGATGATTGGGGGTGGTTGTAGCGAATGAACAGAGAGATTGAAGGAGTGAGGACGAAATGAATCAGACTGGAGAGGTCCCAACACTACCCCAGATACAGAGGGGTCCTAACACTACACCAGATACAGAGGAGTCTCAACACTACCCCCAGATACAGAGGGGTCCCAACGCTACCCCAGATACATGGGTCCCAACATTACCCCCAGATACAGAGGGGTCCTAACACTACACCAGATACAGAGGAGTCCCAACACTACTCCCAGATACAGAGGGGTCCCAATACTACCCCCAGATACAGAGGGGTCCCACCACTACCCCAGATACAGAGGGGTCCCAACACTACCCCCAGATCCACGGGGTCCCAAAACTACCCAAGATACAGAGGGGTCCCAACACTACCCCCAGATACAGAGGGAACCCAACACTACCCCCAGATACACGGGGTCCCAACACTACCCCCAGATACATGGGGTCCCAACACTACCCCAGATACAGAGGGGTCCCAACACTACCCCCAGATACAGAGGGAACCCAACACTACCCCCAGATACACTGGGTCCCAACACTACCCCCAGATACATGGGGTCCCAACACCACCACCAGATCCACGGGGTCCCAACACTACCCCAGATACAGAGGGGTCCTAACACTACCCCCAGGTCAGGAGGGGGTCCTGGTGCACATCCCTGTTCCTGCTATCGACGCGCCCGAGTTTTTTAGTAAGCTTCGGACTGACGTCATTGCGTCACCGCCTCCTGACGCCGACGTCGCGCCTGTACGTCGTGACGCAAAACCTGACGAGGGATGACGTGCGCCTCGTCATGACGTCGTCCTGGACGTACTCCATGATGGAGACGCTGCTCCTCAACAGTGTCGACGTACATGGAGGAAGGTTTGAGAATTCGACTTGAATTTTGGCGTTGGGTTGCGTCTGTGAGTTGGTTTTACGGAGAATTGTTGGGTTTGATTTGTACGTAGGAGTTGTTTTTTTCTGATTACTGTTTAGGTTGTGTCTGTGAGCTGGTTGTACTTTTACGGTGAATTTTTGAATTTAATTTATGTGTTTGGGATTGGTGTTTGTGGTTAATGCTTAGATTGTTCTTGTGGGTTGGGTTTATATTGAATTTTTTCAATTTTAGCTTATTTGTGTTGGTAGCTTTTAGCATAAATTTGTAATTTTAGGCTTTAATTCATGCGCTGGACGTTGATTCTATCGTTAATTCTGAGGCCTTGAGATTTTAGTTGATATGTGTATTGATTTTACTTCGAATTTTAGCTCTTTTGAGAATTAATTAGATTGTGTGGGTTATATAGGGCTTAATTTGAACGTGGGGATTAATTTTTTGTGATGAAATGAAATTTTAGGTTCAGATTGTTGTGTCACGAGAAGTGGTCCCTTTACCTCCTTGTTAACATTTCATTAACAGGAAGATTCGGCTCTCGGAATTGAGGAATGGCCCACCTCCAAAGTATACATATGCAACACAAATTAATGAATAAATATCGGCAATTACAGCACATATACTAAAAAAGGAAAGGTACAATAAATATCGGCAATTACAGCACATATACTAAAAAAAAGGAAAGGTACTCACCGGGGATCGCTGACCCACTTACGCAGCGCATTTTCTGGGCGCCCTCCGTTGCATTACGATGGATTGCTTCTAATATTGTGGGGGCATGATACACAGGGTAAACTATGCTTAACATTTATAATTCCCAGCTATACGTGATACAAACATTAATGAGCGCACACACAATGATTGGTGTTAGGAACAATTCTAATTAAGTAATGAAAGCAAATAGCATACGTCAAATGACCTACTGCACATAATTACCCAGAAATTTGGCTGGCCAGCCTTTAACCGCAGATTGCTTATGCACCCAAACATAACACAAATAATGCCTACAATATCTCAGCGGCCCCCAGCAGCCCAGTAGGCGAAGGTCACTTCAACCACAAAATTCGTCCGCGACTCGCTTCAGTTCAAAGGACTATCTTATGCACTGTTCAGAAAATGTCTAGTGAGGACGTTATCTTGCTCATTACGTTTCAGCATGTTCACACGTCGATTCCCTTCATTCGAGCTGATCAATCCTCAGACTGTTTGCCTGTCAAAGACTGTTGCCTGTCAAAGATAAAAATTTAACTTGTTACTTTCTAAGCGCATCAATGACTGAATGACAATGAATTATCGCAATATTTATCTCAACAATATCTTTACTCTTTCTTTTTAAGAAATGCATCTCTTACCCTCCCTTCTAGTGCAGCATCTCCATGTTCCATCAATAACTCCCACGGTGTGTTATGTTTTGATAAATTTCCCCTTTGTGAACGTGGTGACGGGAACACGTAAATTTTCTGCAAGTGAAACGAGATATGTGTTACTTCCTGGATTACATTATAGCGTGAAACTTAGTATAATTTTCAGTATAGCCACTTTTCTTATTATTGCATTAAGCACGCTTGTTATTGTGAACACACCCGCGTTTCTTGGTTGCACCTCACGTTACGGTTTCGCCGGTCGAACTGTCCATTGTTCCTCAGACGCCTTGAGCCCTGGCGTATTTTCTTCGAGGGTTGTGCACTCTCACCTTCGGCCTATGAGAATCCTCAGACCCTGCCAGTGACCGCCCACATCTCTTCTCATTGGTAGTCCCGCAGTTCGTCTTTATTTATTTTTTCTTAGCCTCACTGTATCCCACGCTCAGGCTCCTTTGAAACCGTTACTCCGTTCACCCTCGCAGCTCAAGGGTCGCGATTTATGTGTCGATTTATCTTTGACAAGAAGGCGACTTTGTTCGCGCTTGTGTAGGCATTTTTCCGCGCGTCTCAGGTTTTCCAAGGCTCGCCCTAATGAAAGATTTGCCAAAGTCCCCTCCAGAGACAACACACACTGTAAACATACATCGTTTGGCTCTCGCACCTTATCGCAGCCTCCTAACATTGCTGAGTTGAAAGAAAACATACAGGTGTAAAAACATACATGTTGAAGCGACATAAAACATTCATGTTGAAGCGACCCCTCTGGCTGCTGGGATTTTCTGAGATATTTCAAGACACAACTTTTTACGTAAGCACAAATTTGTTACATTACACACAATTACAAGAATTTTTATTTTAAATTCGCAAAAATTTGATCATTCTGAACAGATTCTCGACAGTTGGTATAGGTTATTTGACGGGTAATTTTCTGATTTTGAGGCTTAGGGTATTTTGATACGGTTTGATATTACCGTACGTCGCTGAGGTAAATAAACTTTTATATGTGGGTTGAAAAATTTCTACGTTAAACGAGTACATTAAAACTTTAATTAAAATCACTTGTGTTTTTCTACAAATTTTTGTTAACTGATGGCGTCTACGTACAGAAAAGCCTAATAATTTATTTAAATCAAAATTCATGCTATTTTAAAATTAGCTTATACGACATCAAACAATGAACAATATCTATCTAATTATCTCCGTGTATACTCTTCAACAAATTACATTGAGAAGAATACTAATCCAAGTTAGTTATTCGACTAATAATACTAATTACAAATAATAAGCATAAATTATAACGGACATAACCACAATAAACACTGGATTTAGCGGACTGATTCCGTTTTGGTTGCGCAGTTGGGAGATTTGGAAACATCTGCCGTTTTCTCGGGGGCACAACGGGCGCCGTAACGGCTGTAACGGACGCCGCAACGGCTGTAACGGTCAGGGACCCCCCGACGATCCCCCAATGGCGGGGCACGGGGGGGAGACGGCGCTGGTGGGGAGGTGGACCCACCGCGGGGGGCTCCGGATCAGGGAGCCCCACACCGGCCTCTTTGGACCGAAATTTTGGGAGTGAGTGGGGATTTTATGCATATGGTACGGTGGAATGTGTGAACGTGCAGTGTGTGAAACTGCGCACTTGTGCGACTATTATTGTCAACAAACAATTTTAAAAAAATTACGAAAAGAGGAAATGACAATTGATTTTTAGAGAACATTTCGCACATTGTGTAAGTGTTGCAGGTATATGGAGGTGGTTCATTAAAAACTGTATATGCGTTATTTATTTAGTGTTATGTATACCACGTTGGTGCTTAGCAGCTTATGGCACGTATTTAAAACCCATAACTTGTGTTATATAGATTTAAATGCTAGTACTCTATTTACTTACTTATTGCTAATACTCATCTTGGTTAATATATGGTGCATCTGTGATGAATTTTGTTAGAGGCCTACGTTACCTATTTCACTATTTATGTATTACTTTCCAACTGTGGTACATTACCTGTTCTTCTATTACCTCTCGTCAGTAGAATGTCATCTACTTCCCCATTACCTTCCAGCATCCGTACATTACCTAATCCCTTACCCGTTGTATATTACCTATTTATAGCATTTTACCTATTACCTATTTATGTTACCTATTACCTATTTATATTACTTATTGTATATTACCTATTTTTGGTATTTTACCTATTACCTATGTATATTACCTGTTACCTATTTATATTACCCGTTGTATATTACCTATTTATTGTATTTTACCTATTACCTATTTATATTACCTATGTACTATGTATATTACCTATTTACGGTATTCCAAAACAATAGAATTATTTTCTACTCTAACAGACAATAGGTAAACCAAAATAACAGATGCACTACAGATAGGTTTTAATTTAGCAATTTTCACTTTCCATGCAACATTCGAACATGATGTGACCCATTATCTTCACATTCCATGCAACATTCGAACATGATGTGACCCATTATCTTCACATTCCATGCAACATTCGAACATGATGAGACACATTATTTACACAATAGTGTACACGACTCCCCAAAAATGACGGGATGCTATATTTTCCTCAAATAAATCCTGCAGACGTAGATGACGAACAAATACAGGGTGGCCATAACTAAGGTACCTTTTTAAAACTAATATAGCTATAAAACTACTAATGATAAAAATATTTGGTTAATTTACAATGAATGAGATTTCAAAGTTTTCTACGAGCGTATCAAGGCTACCGACAATCACAATACATTGCCAAAAACATACATAAAATCCACCACTCAAAATAGATCGCTACGCAGTGGACAGTAGCCGCCTCGATCTCCAGATCTATGTGCTCCTGATTTAAATCTCTGGGTGTGTTTAAAGGAAAATGTTCACAATGAAATGGTTGATACATTGCTGCAATTGAAAAATGCAATTGAAAAACAATTGAAAGAAAACATCATTGAAGAGATCAGCGACATTTCACCGGAGATATTTAGGAAAGTAATGCGCAGCACCGTTGAAAGAGCACGCCATTGCTTCACTAATAATGTAGATCATTTGAAAAAATTGTATTTCATAGTTAAACGAATTTGGTTGTTTCATTTAGGAATTTATATCAAACTTCAAAATTTCTTCTTTTATTCTGAATTAACCAAATCTCTTTACCATTTGTAGTTTTATAGGTATAAAAATTTTAAAAATGTACCTTACTTCTGGACCACGTTGTACTTGTGTACTGGTGAAACTCGTATCCCAGATACGGTCATTAGTATCACAGATACGGTCATTAGTATCACAGATACGGTCATTAGTATCTCAGATACGGTTATTAATATCCCAAATACGGTCATTAGTATCCCACATATGGTCATTAGTATCACAGATACGGTCATAAGTATCACAAATACGGTCATTAGTATCTCAGATACGGTTATTAGTATCACAGATACGGTCATTAGTATCCCAGATACGGTCATAAGTATAAAAATACGGTCATTTAGCATACAGTCCTCACCCATCAGTTTTCGCAGGTATGCAACTTTAGAATAAAATAAATCATTCACCAAAATGCCTCAGCTTCCAGGGGGCGGGGGTGGGGGTGACGGCGAACTCCTACCCCCCGTACTGGCAGGTCACCCCCACAGGGTGGGACGCACCCCGCTACCAGGGCACTGACTACGAGCTGCTGCAGGCCTTGGGACAAGCCCTTAACTTCCAGCCCAAAGTCCTACCCGCCCAGGACTGGGACCAGGTAACCCCCCCAGTGTATCCCCTTACTGTGTGTCTCCCCAGTGTGGACCAGGTGACCTCCCCCCCAGTGTGTCCCCCTACTCTGTGTCTCCCCAGTGTGGACCAGGTGACCTCCCCCACCCAGTGTGTCCCCCTACTGTGTGTCTCTCCAGTGTCGACCAGGTGACCTCCCCCCACCCAGTGTGTCCCCCTACTGTGTGTCTCTCCAGTGTGGACCAGGTGACCTCCCCCCCAGTGTGTCCCCCTACTCTGTGTCTCCCCAGTGTGGACCAGGTGACCTCCCACCACCCAGTGTGTCCCCCTACTCTGTGTCTCCCCAGTGTGGACCAGGTGACCTCCCCCCACCCAGTGTGTCCCCCTACTCTGTGTCTCCCCAGTGTGGACCAGGTGACCTCCCCCCACCCAGTGTGTCCCCCTACTCTGTGTCTCCCCAGTGTGGACCAGGTGACCTCCCCCCACCCAGTGTGTCCCCCTACTCTGTGTCTCCCCAGTGTGGACCAGGTGACCTCCCCCCCAGTGTGTCCCCCTACTCTGTGTCTCCCCAGTGTGGACCAGGTGACCTCCCACCACCCAGTGTGTCCCCCTACTCTGTGTCTCCCCAGTGTGGACCAGGTGACCTCCCCCCACCCAGTGTGTCCCCCTACTCTGTGTCTCCCCAGTGTGGACCAGGTGACCTCCCACCACCCAGTGTGTCCCCCTACTCTGTGTCTCCCCAGTGTGGACCAGGTGACCTCCCCCCACCCAGTGTGTCCCCCTACTGTGTGTCTCTCCAGTGTCGACCAGGTGACCTCCCCCCAGTGTGTCCCCTACTGTGTGTCTCTCCAGTGTCGACCAGGTGACCTCCCCCCCAGTGTGTCCGCTACTGTGTGTCTCCCCAGTGTGGACCAGGTGACCCCCTCCCAGTGTGTCCCCCTACTGTGTGTCTCCCCAGTGTGGACCAGGTGACCCCCTCCCAGTGTGTCCCCCTACTGTGTGTCTCCCCAGTGTGGACCAGGTGACCTCCCCCCAGTGTGTCCACCTACTGTGTGTCTCCCCAGTGTGTACCAGGTGACCTCCCCCCTAGTGTGCCCCCCTACTGTGTGTCTCCCCAGTGTAGACCAGGTGACCTCCCCCCTAGTGTGCCCCCCTA
Organism: Morinoia aosen; assembly: GCA_030386875.1. Lineage (NCBI taxonomy): Eukaryota > Metazoa > Arthropoda > Malacostraca > Amphipoda > Talitridae > Morinoia > Morinoia aosen. The sequence continues at coordinate 18,097,897 of CM059565.1, forward strand.
CTGTGTGTCTCCCCAGTGTGGACCAAGAGACCTTCCTCCCAGCGTGTCCCCCTACTGAGTGTCTCCCCTGTGTGGATCAGGTGACCTACCCCCCAGTTTGTCCCCTACTGTGTGTCTCCCCAGTGTGGACCGGGTGCCCCCCCAGTATTTTCTCTTACTGTGTGTCTCCCCAGTGTGGACCAGGTGACCTCCCCCCCAGTGTGTCCCCCTACTGTGTGTCTCCCCAGTGTGGACCAGGTGACCTCCCCCCCCAGTCTGTCCCCCTATTGTGTGTCTCCCCAGTGTGGACCAGGTGACCCCCCCTCCCACCCAGTATGTCCCCCTTATACCCCCACTGAGGAGTGTGACCCCCAGGGGGTGAGGTGTGGGAGTGAGATAGGAATAGGGATGAGTAAGAAATGAGGAGGTTAAGTGTGGGTGAGTGAGAGGTGAAGAATGTGAGTGGGGATGAGTGCAGGTGAGTGTGGGTGAGTGCAGGTGAGTGGGGGTGAGTGCAGGTGAGTGGGGGTGAGTGCAGGTTAGTGGGGGTAAGTGCAGGGGAGTGGGGAGGATGAGTGCAGGGGAGTTGGGGTAAGGGAGAGTAAAGGGAGATATGTGTGGGGAGCTGTGTGTATGGAGACCATGCCTGTTTAGTTCGCACATTGACGAGTGTGTAGGTCAAAACAAGAAAAATGATTTTTTTCAACACATTTTCATAAACTGGGAGTGTCTTTCGAAGCACAGACATTAATACTCACTCCCCAACCACCCCAAAAACCAACATTTACACACATTCCCCACAGGTGACCCAGCTGGTTGAGGAGAGGGTGGCGCTGGTGGCCTCGGTGATACACGCGGTGTTTCCTCAACGGTTGGGGAGGTACGACTTCACCACCATCTTCGAGCACGCATTCCTCACCTTCTCCATGGGGAAGCCTGGCCCCAAACCCCGCTGGCAGAGCCTCTACAACCCCTTCTCCCACGAGGTGGGGAGGTGAACCCCATCTGGTGGGGAAATTTCCCTCAAATTGAGGAGCTAATTATACCCCAAAGGGGAAATTTAAATAACCACATAAACTTATGGGGAATTACTCCCCAACTGCAAGATTTCAATCCCTATATCGCCTTCAACTTCGAATTAAAGTCCCCAACCGCGACTGACTTATGGGGGTTGGGGTTGGGACTCTACCTCTTTACGTCATTATTTCTACTTCTCTATCCTATATTAGTCTATTCTTACTCGTCTACCTCTGCCTATCTACCTCTACATGTTTGCCTCTACTCCAAGTTATCTACCTCTAATTCCATTTCATCAAGTCTCTATCTCTACATCTTGGCCTCTACTTTTTTACTTTTCCCTAAAAATAATTATTTCTATTACTTAAACCTCTCTGCCTCTACGCGAGGGGTCATAATTCTATAAACACTTCATAATAAAACAGCTGATCTTGCTCACGCAAAGTTTATATGTAATTTGCACTGCTTTTTGACAACCTAGTTCGCAAAGTATCTTTTTTTCAGTAATTACCCTTGTCTGTGCTTAGTTTCATTATAACTCTGAATCCTAAGTGGATAATATTTTTTTCAGGATCTCGATGTTTTGAAGAGTTTAATGATGCCATTTCTTTCATTTAATGAAAAAAAAAATTTCTGTTACCTCACGGTGTGAACACACACACATTCGTGTTAAAATATTGTAAGTACGGACTTAGTAATGACTTATTGAGTATTATTTATTGAGTAATGACTTATTTAGTAATATTTATTGAGTAATGACTTATTACACTTAGTGGTGACTTAGCACTCCTTATTCTCTCTTTCTCTCTCTCTCGCTCTCTCTAGGTGTGGTTGGCGGTGGTTGGTGCGCTGGTGCTGAGTACCGTCTTCTTGCGCTTGGTGCGTTGTGGTGCTGGTGTAGGTGCTGGTGTAGGTGCTGGTATAGGTGCTGGTATAGGTACTGGTGTTGGTACTGGTGTAGGTGCTAGTATAGGTACTGGTGTAGGTGCTTGTGTTGGTATTGGTGCTGGTACTGGTGTAAGGGCTGGTGTAGGTACTGGTACTGGTGTAGGTACTGGTGTAGGTACTGATGTAAGTACTGGTACTGGTGTAGGTGCTGGTGTTGTTGCTGGTGCTGGTACTGGTGTAGGTGCTGGTGTAGGTACTGGTACTGGTGTAGGTACTGGTCCTGGTGTAGGTACTGGTGTAGGTGCTGGTATAGGTGCTGGTATAGGTACTGGTGTTGGTACTGGTGTAGGTGCTAGTATAGGTACTGGTGTAGGTGCTAGTATAGGTACTGGTGTAGGTGCTTGTGTTGGTATTGGTGCTGGTACTGGTGTAAGGGCTGGTGTAGGTACTGGTACTGGTGTAGGTACTGGTGTAGGTACTGATGTAAGTACTGGTACTGGTGTAGGTGCTGGTGTTGTTGCTGGTGCTGGTACTGGTGTAGGTGCTGGTGTAGGTACTGGTACTGGTGTAGGTACTGGTCCTGGTGTAGGTACTGGTGTAGGTGCTGGTACTGGTGTAGGTGCTGGTGTTGGTGCTGGTGCTGGTACTCGTGTAGGTGCTGGTGTAGGTACTAGTACTGGTGTAGGGGCTGGTGTTGGTGCTGTCGCTGGTACTGGTGTAGGTACTGGTATAGGTGCTGGTGTTGGTGCTGTTGCTGGTACTAGTGTAGGTACTGGTACTGGTGTAGGTGCTGGTGTTGGTGCTGTTGCTGGTACTGATGTAGGTGCTGGTGTAGGTACTGGTACTGGTGTAGGTTCTGGTGTTGGTGCTGTTGCTGGTACTGGTGTAGGTGCTGGTGTAGGTGCTTGTGTTGGTGCTGTTGCTGGTACTGGTGTAGGTGCTTGTGTAGGTGCTGGTGTTGGTGATGTTGCTGGTACTGGTGTAGGTGCTGGTGTAGGTGCTGGTACTGGTGTAGGTGCTGGTGTAGGTACTGGTACTGGTGTAGGTACTGGTCCTGGTGTAGGTACTGGTGTAGGTGCTGGTACTGGTGTAGGTGCTGGTGTTGGTGCTGGTGCTGGTACTCGTGTAGGTGCTGGTGTAGGTACTAGTACTGGTGTAGGAGCTAGTGTTGGTGCAGTCGCTGGTACTGGTGTAGGTACTGGTATAGGTGCTGGTGTTGGTGCTGTTGCTGGTACTAGTGTAGGTACTGGTACTGGTGTAGGTGCTGGTGTTGGTGCTGTTGCTGGTACTGATGTAGGTGCTGGTGTAGGTACTGGTACTGGTGTAGGTGCTGGTGTTGGTGCTGTTGCTGGTACTGGTGTAGGTGCTGGTGTAGGTGCTGGTGTTGGTGCTGTTGCTGGTACTGGTGTAGGTGCTGGTGTAGGTGTTGGTGTTGGTGCTGTTGCTGGTACTGGTGTAGGTGCTGGTGTAGGTACTGGTACTGGTGTAGAGGCTGGTTTAGGTACTGGTACTGGTGTAGAGGCTGGTGTAGGTACTGGTACTGGTGTAGGGCTGGTGTAGGTGCTGGTGCTGATACTGGTGTAGGTTTGGTGTAGGTACTGGTGTACTGGTATACGAACTGGTACTGGTACTAGTGGGAGCTGGTACTGACGATGGTGGTAAGTGGTACTGGCGCTGGAGATCAGTGGTACTGGTACAGGAGGTAAGTGGTACTGGTGCTGGAGGATGAGAGTACTGGTATTCGGTGTTACTGGTATTTGGCGATGTAGCATCAATCATGACTGCATCTTGAATACAATGAGATGGCAGTGTACTGGTACGCGATGGCTTAAAGCAGTTCAATAAATGTACTGACCACCATCAATAAATGTATCGACCATCATCAATAAATGTATCGACCATCATCAATAAATGTATCGACCATCATCACTAAATGTATCGACCACCATCAATAAATGTATCGACCATCATCAATAAATGTACTGACCATCATCAATAAATGTATCGACCATCATCACTAAATGTATCGACCATCATCATTAAATGTAGCGACCATCATCAATAAATGTACTGACCATCATCAATAAATGTATCGACCATCATCACTAAATGTATCGACCATCATCATTAAATGTATCGACCACCATCAATAATGTATCGACCATCATCAATAAATGTATCGACCACCATCAAAAAATAAATCGACCACCATCAATAAATGTATCGACCACCATCAATAAATGTATCGACCACCATCAATAAATGTATCGACCACCATCAATAAATGTATCGACCACCATCAATAAATGTATCGACCACCATCAATAAATGTATCGACCACCATCAATAAATGTATCGACCACCATCAATAAATGTATCGACCACCATCAATAAATGTATCGACCACCATCAATAAATGTATCGACCACCATCAATACGTCAATAGAACCTTCACACAAAACTGTAGGTACAATGGACAGATATAACTCCTTAGGGGACCCAGTCGGGTCATTGACTTATGGGTCATCTAACAGCCAGTTGTTCATTCGAATATGTTCAGTGTAATTTGAGCCAGAGCTTCATCCTGAATGTAAGTCAGACTGACAGAAGTCATTTTCAGCTTTCACTCATTTTCAGCTTAAGCTCATTTAACATTCAGCTTATATTCATTAAACTCATTCAGCTTAAACTCATGTAACGCATTTTCAGATTTAATGAACGGAAAAATGATGCTTAATTCTAAAATAATTTTAATACCAGCAAGTTTTACATATCCAATAAGAAAATTAGGAATGGTTACATTCGCTAACATTGGGTAAAATCGAGTTTTTCGATAGCGCGATAAAAGCCGGATGTTCGTGACTGAAACCATTCATAATTTTTTCATTGGATATGCAAAGCTTGCTGGAATTATTTGCATTGAAAAATTGAGCATCATTTTTTCATTTATTAATTAACATTTTTTAGCAGCGTGACACAACGTCCAGGTTGTTCTTCATATGATCCTTAATATTTGCGCTCGCAGTGAGACAACATCGAGTTCCAAGCCCTAATAGAAATGAAGAGGAAATTTTTAATAAAGGGGAAACTTTTTTAATAAAGGGAAAATGGAAATTTTTCCAATGAAGGGGAAATTTTTCCCATGAAAAGGAAGGGGAAATCTTTTCAATGAAAGGGAAATGTTTCCAATGTAGGAAAAATTTTTCCACTAAAGAAGAAGGGGAAATGCTTCCAATGAAGATGAAATTTTTTCAATGCCGGTGATGGGGAAAATTTTCCAATGAAGGGGAAAGGAAATTTTTTTCAATGAACGGAAAATGTTTCCAATAAAGGAAAAGGGGTAATTTTTCCAAAGAAATGAAAATTTTTTTTCAAATGAATAGGAAATTTTACCAAATAAACGGAAATTTTCCCAATCAGAGGAAGGGGAAAGGAAGGAAGTAGGAATTTACACCGGTTCCTGGTCAAATGATTGTGACAGTTACGTGAGATCTTCCTTTTCTTCATCAATCATCATTTCACACGTAAAATAACGAGGGAAATGTTGATAGACGTAAGAAATTTCACGTACATATATATATATATATATATATTATATAAATATATATATATAGTGGAGTCAGATTTTTAGATTTTGGGGTTTCAGTGCTACCAGATGCAATATGAGCGCTGCTATTGGTTGGTTGTCGTGACGTCAGCATTGCCACACCGCCAACGAAAAAAACACTGGTTTGATCCTATACATATAGGATCAAACCAGTATATATATATAGTATATATATATATATATAGGCAGTTGTAAAAAATATATGGCTCATCACATCCCCACCATCAGGTGGTGAACTGCCCCTACTCCCAAGCACCCCCCCAAGAAGGGGCCCGTGCCCCCCTCTCCCCGCCAGGTGGGGGCAGGATGCCTCCCCACGCCTCCCGCAGGCACGTCACCTACGGCCGCGCCCTGCTGGAGACCTTCGCCCTCCTGGTGGGGCAGTCCATTGGGTCGGGGGACTTCAGCTGCTCTGCCGCCTATGTGGGTCCCTCTGCCTGCTCTACCTCTGCCTCTACCTCCTCTACCTCTGCCTCTACCTCCTCTACCTCCTCTACCTGTGAGGGGAATTTCGGTGCTCTGCCGCCTATGTGGGTACCTCTACCTGCTCTACCTCCTCTACCTCCTGTACTTTCTTTACCTCCTCTACCTCTGCCTCTGCCTCTACTTCAAGATCTACCTCCGTCAGCACCCCTACTTCTACTTTTACCTTTACCTCTTCTTCGATCTTTACTTCTACCTTTACCTCTACCTCTTCCTCGACCTCTATTTCTACCTTTCCCTTCACATCCTCTTCTACCTCCACCTCCCTGTCTCTACCTCTACCTATGTCTCTTCCTTAAATTCTACCTTTACCTCTACCTTCACTTCTACCTTCATGCTTCTCTACTTTTACTTCCTTATCTCTACATCCAGGTGTTCAACTTTGACATTACTTGTACCTCTACCGCTCATTTACATAGTTGCATGATTAATCTAAGATACGTATCCTCTGCCAAATTCTTATCTTCCCTACCAATACCCTTAGTGTTTTATTTTATATATTTATCTGGTGTCCGCTTCTCCCGCCTCGCTGTGACGCTCACCAGGACGCTCAATGACCGTGTCTGTGATACGAGTTTCACCAGTGCACAAGTACAAGAATATTTTGATGGCGGGTACTGTTGGGATGGATATGTTTGTTTGTAATTCATATCTCACATCGAGTGAGTGAAGGCTGTAAGACATTGGGTGCAATGAGGAAAGTTTTTGAATGCAGGAGTTTGAGTATGAATTCTAAGAGGGGACTGTATGAAAGCTTGATTGTGCAAGTGTTGTTGTATGGAGCAGAGTCCTGGGGGTTGAGAGCAGCTGAGAGGAGGAAGTTGGATGTGTTTGAGATGAAGTGTTTGAGGAGCATGTGTGTAGTAACAAGAAGAGATAGGATCAGGAATGAGTTGGTTAGGGGGCAGACGGGTGTTATCAAAAAGTTGAGCAGGCGAGTGGATGAAAGAGTGCTTGGATGGTTAGGGCATGTTGAAAGAATGAATGTTGAGCGGCTGGTGAAAAAGATATATATGTCGGAAATGAGTGGTCTGCGTGCGCGAGGTAGACCACGGATGAGTTGGATGGATGGGGTGCGACGTGCTTTGTATGAGAGGGGTCTGACTGTGGACGTGGCGAGAGGGATGGCTGCGGACAGAAGTGAGTGGGGGCAATGCATAAGAAGGTAATTTTATTTTTGACCCGATACTGGAAGTTGCCCGCGTGTGATGGGGTTGACCTGTTCTGTGCGGGGGGAGGGGCTGCACTCAATGAAGCGGTCTTGGTAAACCAGCTATGGCTGTCGGGCCTGACTGTGGAAGGTGGTTGTGCTGGGCTGCTGCTGATCCTGGCAGTTCAGGTGCGGCCAGTGCTGCCTCTCCCGCCTCCTAGTGCCTAAGTGTGGTGATTGTGGCCTGCTGTCGGCTACCCTCCCATAGGGAGGATAATCCCGGTATATGTATGTATGTAATTCATATCTGAAGGATTTTTTCTAGGAATATATTTAATCCCGTTATTTTTGACGAGCCGTGTGAACTGTAATTTGATCAAAAAGAGCGCCTGACCTAGTGATATTAATATCACACACGAGCGCTCGCACATGTGTGGAGTTGGCCTGGGCTGTATTCTTTCGATTTTACCGACGCTTAATTTGAGTTGAATTGGGTTGAGAGGATCTGTTATCAACATTGGGTTGAATTGAGTTGGGTTCGTTGCAACCCTCCTCTTCTAACCCCCTCTCCCCCTTTAACCTTTACGCCCCACTAACCCTCCTCCACGCTAACCCCCATCCCTTTCTAATCCCGCTTATCCTCTCTAGACCCCTAACCTTCCTTTTCCCCTAACACTTCCTAACCTCCCAGACCCCGCTAAACCTTAACCTCCCTAATCCTCAATTACCCCCTTTAACCCTTTCTCCCCTCTAACTTCCCTCCCCCCAAACCCCTAACATCCTAACTCCATCTAACCTCCCAACCACCTACATTCTAACCCCTCTAACCACCCTCTCTTATAACTACCCTAACCCCCTCAAACCCCCCTAACACCTCCTAACCCCCCTAATACCCTCTAACCCTTTAACACCCTCTAACCTCCTAACACCTCCTAACCCCCTAACCCCGTTGACCCCCAACCCCTAGATGCTGGTGTCAGCGTGGCTGGTGTTCAGCCTCATCGTGGAGACGGGGTACCGCTCCAACCTCACGGCGCACCTCACGGCTCCAAAGTTCAACCCCAGGGCTGAGTCTCTGCAGGACCTCGTGAGGACCGGCGCCGTGTGAGTGGCTCGTGAGGGTCTTGTGAGGGTTTTGTGAGGGTATCGTGAGGGTCTTGTGAGGGTCTTGTGAGGGTCTGGTGAGGGTCTGGTGAGGGTCTCGTGATGGTCTTGTGAGGGTATCTTGAGGGTCTTGTGAGGGTCTTGTGAGGGTCTTGTGAGGGTTTCGTGAGGGTCTCGTGAGGGTCTTGTGAGGGTCTCGTGAGGGTCTTGTGAGGGTCTCGTGAGGGTCTCGTGAAGGTCTTGTGAGGATCTTGTGAGGGTCTCGTGATGGTCTTATGAGGGTCTCGCGCATATTTCCCCTTCTTCCCTCACATGCGTGGGAACTTCGCGTGGGAACAACGTTCGATGATGAGTAATGCCAGCCCGGTGTATTTTCGCACCGGGAAAAAAAAAGGAATTTGGCCATAACTCCCCACTTCTTCCCCCAGGTGTATAAAGTGAACATTTTCCCTATGTATCGGGAGTAACCGTCATTGCGTCCTGGTGTTGTTTATGAAGCGTGTACAATAACTAATGCGGTAATAACCAATAGGGAAAATGATTTGCAGTGGGAGTCATTGGAATCAAAAAAAAAAAAATAAAAAAAAATTCCTTCAAGTAGTGACTAGTGTATTTTTTGGTTTTGTGAGGTAGCAGTAATTTACGTTAAGCTGTGCATGTCGTGTAGAGTTGGACTTATGCTCCTAATGAATGTGCTTACATTATGCCGGTCTCAAATGCAGGTGGTTTGGTCCATGTACTCCAAAGATATAGTATCTTCGAGAAGACAGTATTCAGTGTCTTATTTGAGTCTTTGAGAAGACCGTACTTGGCATTTGGTGTCTATGAAATAAGCTGTACTTAGTATTTAGCATCTTTTAGAATACCGTACTTAGCATTTAGTGTCTTTAAAAACAAAGTTGAGTCAATATTTAGTATCTTTGAGAAGCCCGTACTCAGTGTCTTTGAGAAGACTTACATTTTTCTGAAAAAAGGCTCTTTCAGCTCAGATATTCCTTAATCATCACACAACGTTGGTCACCTGTCCTTTGGTTGCGTCCCGTTGTGATGGGGTAGCGATGCCGCCCTACGTTCCTGTGGACGTTGTCGTCTTACGTCTTACGTTCCTTTTGGCGTTACCGTCTTACGTCTTACGTTCCTTTTGGCGTTACCGTCTTACGTCTTACGTTCCTTTTGGCGTTGTCGTCTTACGTCTTACGTTCCTTTTGGCGTTACCGTCTTACGTCTTACGTTCCTTTTGGCGTTACCGTCTTACGTCTTACGTTCCTTTTGGCGTTACCGTCTTACGTCTTACGTTCCTTTTGGCGTTGTCGTCTTACGTCTTACGTTCCTTTTGGCGTTACCGTCTTACGTCTTACGTTCCTTTTGGCGTTGTCGTCTTACGTCTTACGTTCCTTTTGGCGTTACCGTCTTACGTCTTACGTTCCTTTTGGCGTTGTCGTCTTACGTCTTACGTTCCTTTTGGCGTTACCGTCTTACGTCTTACGTTCCTTTTGGCGTTGTCGTCTTACGTCTTACGTTCCTTTTGGCGTTGCCGTCTTACGTCTTACGTTCCTTTTGGCGTTGCCGTCTTACGTCTTACGTTCCTGTTGACGTTACCGTCTTACGTCTTACGTTCCTTTTGGCGTTGCCGTCTTACGTCTTACGTTCCTTTTGGCGTTGTCGTCTTACGTCTTACGTTCCTTTTGGCGTTGCCGTCTTACGTCTTACGTTCCTTTTGGCGTTGTCGTCTTACGTCTTACGTTCCTTTTGGCGTTGCCGTCTTACGTCTTACGTTCCTTTTGGCGTTGCCGTCTTACGTCTTACGTTCCTTTTGGCGTTGCCGTCTTACGTCTTACGTTCCTTTTGGCGTTGCCGTCTTACGTCTTACGTTCCTTTTGGCGTTACCGTCTTACGTCTTACGTTCCTTTTGGCGTTACCGTCTTACGTCTTACGTTCCTTTTGGCGTTACCGTCTTACGTCTTACGTTCCTTTTGGCGTTACCGTCTTACGTCTTACGTTCCTTTTGGCGTTACCGTCTTACGTCTTACGTTCCTTTTGGCGTTGCCGTCTTACGTCTTACGTTCCTTTTGGCGTTGTCGTCTTACGTCTTACGTTCCTTTTGGCGTTGCCGTCTTACGTCTTACGTTCCTTTTGGCGTTGTCGTCTTACGTCTTACGTTCCTTTTGGCGTTGCCGTCTTACGTCTTACGTTCCTTTTGGCGTTGCCGTCTTACGTCTTACGTTCCTTTTGGCGTTACCGTCTTACGTCTTACGTTCCTTTTGGCGTTACCGTCTTACGTCTTACGTTCCTTTTGGCGTTACCGTCTTACGTCTTACGTTCCTTTTGGCGTTACCGTCTTACGTCTTACGTTCCTTTTGGCGTTGCCGTCTTACGTCTTACGTTCCTTTTGGCGTTGCCGTCTTACGCCTTACGGTCCTTTTGGCATTACCGTCTTACGTCTTACGTTCCTTTTGGCGTTGCCGTCTTACGTCTTACGTTCCTTTTGGCATTACCGTCTTACGTCTTACGTTCCTTTTGGCGTTGCCGTCTTACGCCTTACGGTCCTTTTGGCATTACCGTCTTACGTCTTACGTTCCTTTTGGCGTTGTCGTCTAACGCCTTACGGTCCTTTTGGCATTACCGTCTTACGTCTTACGTTCCTTTTGGCGTTGCCGTCTTACGCCTTACGGTCCTTTTGGCATTACCGTCTTACGTCTTACGTTCCTTTTGGCGTTGTCGTCTTACGTCTTACGTTCCTTTTGGCGTTGCCGTCTTACGTCTTACGTTCCTTTTGGCATTACCGTCTTACGTCTTACGTTCCTTTTGGCGTTGTCGTCTTACGTCTTACGTTCCTTTTGGCGTTGCCGTCTTACGTCTTACGGTCCTTTTGGCATTACCGTCTTACGTCTTACGTTCCTTTTGGCGTTGCCGTCTTACGCCTTACGGTCCTTTTGGCATTACCGTCTTACGTCTTACGTTCCTTTTGGCGTTGTCGTCTTACGTCTTACGTTCCTTTTGGCGTTGCCGTCTTACGTCTTACGTTCCTTTTGGCGTTGCCGTCTTACGTCTTACGTTCCTTTTGGCGTTACCGTCTTACGTCTTACGTTCCTTTTGGCGTTACCGTCTTACGTCTTACGTTCCTTTTGGCGTTGTCGTCTTACGTCTTACGTTCCTTTTGGCGTTGTCGTCTTACGTCTTACGTTCCTTTTGGCGTTGTCGTCTTACGTCTTACGTTCCTTTTGGCGTTACCGTCTTACGTCTTACGTTCCTTTTGGCGTTACCGTCTTACGTCTTACGTTCCTTTTGGCGTTGTCGTCTTACGTCTTACGTTCCTTTTGGCGTTGTCGTCTTACGTCTTACGTTCCTTTTAGCGTTACCGTCTTACGTCTTACGTTCCTTTTGGCGTTGCCGTCTTACGTCTTACGTTCCTTTTGGCGTTGTCGTCTTACGTCTTACGTTCCTTTTGGCGTTACCGTCTTACGTCTTACGTTCCTTTTGGCGTTACCGTCTTACGTCTTACGTTCCTTTTGGCGTTGCCGTCTTACGTCTTACGTTCCTTTTGGCGTTGTCGTCTTACGTCTTACGTTCCTTTTGGCGTTACCGTCTTACGTCTTACGTTCCTTTTGGCGTTACCGTCTTACGTCTTACGTTCCTTTTGGCGTTGCCGTCTTACGTCTTACGGTCCTTTTGGCATTACCGTCTTACGTCTTACGTTCCTTTTGGCGTTGCCGTCTTACGCCTTACGGTCCTTTTGGCATTACCGTCTTACGTCTTACGTTCCTTTTGGCGTTGTCGTCTTACGTCTTACGTTCCTTTTGGCGTTGCCGTCTTACGTCTTACGTTCCTTTTGGCGTTGCCGTCTTACGTCTTACGTTCCTTTTGGCGTTACCGTCTTACGTCTTACGTTCCTTTTGGCGTTACCGTCTTACGTCTTACGTTCCTTTTGGCGTTGCCGTCTTACGTCTTACGTTCCTTTTGGCGTTACCGTCTTACGTCTTACGTTCCTTTTGGCGTTACCGTCTTACGTCTTACGTTCCTTTTGGCGTTGCCGTCTTACGTCTTACGTTCCTTTTAGCGTTACCGTCTTACGTCTTACGTTCCTTTTGGCGTTGCCGTCTTACGTCTTACGTTCCTTTTGGCGTTGCCGTCTTACGTCTTACGTTCCTTTTGGCGTTACCGTCTTACGTCTTACGTTCCTTTTGGCGTTACCGTCTTACGTCTTACGTTCCTTTTGGCGTTGCCGTCTTACGTCTTACGTTCCTTTTAGCGTTACCGTCTTACGTCTTACGTTCCTTTTGGCGTTGCCGTCTTACGTCTTACGTTCCTTTTGGCGTTGCCGTCTTACGTCTTACGTTGCTGTCCTACGTCCTACGTTTTTACGTTGCTGTCGTACGTCCTACGTTTTTACGTTACCAGCCTAGGTACTACGTAAGTCCAAAGTCCTACGTTACTTTCGTACGGGCCCTAACTGCTCCCCCCCCCGCAGGGTGACTATGCCCCCCTACAGCGTCACCTTCAGGGACTACTTCCTGTCCTCCTCCTCTCCGGACTACCGCGCCCTGGGGGAGCGCTTCGTCTTCGTCGACTCCATCACCCAAGGGCTCGAGATGGCCCTCACCCAGGGGTGGGTGTGACTCTTGTACCCTCACCCAGCGGTGGGTGTGACTGTTGTACCCTCACCTAGGGGTGGGTGTGACTGTTGTACCCTCACCCATGGGTGGGTTGACTGTTGTACCCTCACCCAGCGGTGGGTGTGACTGTTGTACCCACACCCAGGGGTTGGTGTGACTGTTGTACCCTCACCCAGGGGTGGGTGTGACTGTTGTACTCTCACCCAGGGGTGGGTGTGACTGTTGTACCCTCACCCAGGGGTGGGTGTGACTGTTGTACCCTCACCCAGGGGTGGGTGTGACTGTTGTACCCTCACCCAGGGGTGGGTGTGACTGTTGTACCCTCACCCAGGTGTGGGTGTGACTGTTGTACCATCACCCAGCGGTGGGTGTGACTGTTGTACCCTCACCCAGGGGTGGGTGTGACTGTTGTACCCTCACCCAGGGGTGGGTGTGACTGTTGTACCCTCACCCAGGTGTGGGTGTGACTATTGTACCATCACCCAGCGGTGGGTGTGACTGTTCTACCCTCACCCAGGGGTGGGTGTGACTGTTGTACCCTCACCCAGGGGTGGGTGTGACTTTTGTACCCTCGGTGAGAGGTGGGTGTGACTTTTGTACCCTCGGTGAGAGGTGGGTGTGACTTTTGTACCCTCGGTGAGAGGTGGGTGTGACTTTTGTACCCTCGGTGAGAGGTGGGTGTGACTTTTGTACCCTCGGTGAGAGGTGGATGTGACTTTTGTACCCCCACTGAGGGGTGGATGTGACTTTTGTACCCCCACTGAGAGGTGGATGTGACTTTTGTACCCCCATTGAGGGGTGGATGTGACTTTTGTACCCCCACTGAGGGGTGGATGTGACTTTTGTACCCCCACTGAGGGGTGGGTGTGACTTTTGTACCCTCGGTGAGAGGTGGGTGTGACTTTTGTACCCCCACTGAGGGGTGGATGTGACTTTTGTACCCCCACTGAGAGGTGGATGTGACTTTTGTACCCCCATTGAGGGGTGGGTGTGAGTTTTGTACCCCCACTGAGGGGTAGATGTGACTTTTGTACCCCCACTGAGAGGTGGGTGTGACTTCTGTACCCCGCCCCCAGGAGTGCCCACATCGAGCCCCAACGCTACCAGGAGCTGGTGATAGCGGAGTCGTTCACCCGTGCGGACGGGAGCACGGGGCTGTACATCGCGGGGGAGAGCGTCACCCCGGGGCTGTCCGCCTGGCCCCTCCCCCACGACGCGCCCTACACCCAGGCCTTCGACTTCTGGATCCGGGCCTGCCTCGAGGTGAGGGTGGATATGAGGGTTGTGGTTGTAGTTCAAGTTCTCGACTTGCCTTCGGCTTTTGGATCAGGGCCTGCCTCGAGGTGGGGTGGGGTTGTGGTTGGGATGTGCAGTTGGGGGGGTTGGAGAGGTTGTGGGGGTCGCGGGGTTGTAGGGACGGTTGGCGCACCCTACACACAGGTCTTCGACTCCTGGATCCGGGCCTGCCTCGAGGTGGTGGCGGCGGGTGGTGTGAGTGTGTGAGGGGGGTGAGGTAATGAGGAATGTGCGTTGAGCGTTGCCGAGTTGTGGGGTTGTAGGGTGATGGAGGTCGTGGAGGTCATGATGGATGTGGTGTTCAGCTCCGACTTCTGGATATTCTGGGTATAGACCTGTCTGGATATAGACCTGTCTGGATATAGACCTGTCTGGATATAGACCTGTCTGGATATAGACTTTCTAGATATAGACCTGTCTGGATATAGACTGTCTGGATATAGACTTTCTAGATATAGACCTGTCTGGATATAGACCTGTCTGGATATAGACCTGTCTGGATATAAACTTTCTAGATATAGACCTGTCTGGATATAGACCTGTCTGGATATAGACTGTCTGGATATAGACTTTCTAGATATAGACCTGTCTGGATATAGACTTTCTAGATATAGACCTGTCTGGATATAGACCTGTCTGGATATAGACCTGTCTGGATATAGACTTTCTAGATATAGACCTGTCTGGATATAGACCTGTCTGGATATAGACTGTCTGGATATAGACCTGTCTGGATATAGACTTTCTAGATATAGACCTGTCTGGATAAAGACTTTCTAGATATAGACCTGTCTGGATATAGACCTGTCTGGATATAGACTGTCTGGATATAGACTTTCTAGATATTGACCTGTCTGGATATAGACCTGTCTGGATATAGACTTTCTAGATATAGACCTGTCTGGATATAGACCTGTCTGGATATAGACTGTCTGGATATAGACTTTCTAGATATAGGCCTGTCTGGATATAGACTTTCTAGATATAGACCTGTCTGGATATAGACCTGTCTGGATATAGACTGTCTGGATATAGACTTTCTAGATATAGACCTGTCTGGATATAGACCTGTCTGGATATAGACCTGTCTGGATATAGACCTGTCTGGATATAGACCTGTCTGGATATAGACCTGTCTGGATATAAACTGTCTGGATATAGACCTGTCTGGGTATAGACTTTCTAGATATAGACCTGTCTGGATATAGACCTGTCTGGATATAGACCTGTCTGGATATAGACCTGTCTGGATATAGACCTGTCTGGATATAGACTGTCTGGATATAGACCTGTCTGGGTATAGACTTTCTAGATATAGACCTGTCTGGATATAGACCTGTCTGGATATAGACCTGTCTGGATATAGACTGTCTGGATATAGACCTGTCTGGGTATAGATTTTCTAGATATAGACCTGTCTGGATATAGACCTGTCTGGATATAGACCTGTCTGGATATAGACGTGTCTGGATATAGACCTGTCTGGATATAGACTTTCTAGATATAGACCTGTCTGGATATAGACTTTCTAGATATAGACCTGTCTAGAGGAGATGGGGGTGTGGGGGGTGGGGGTCATGGTTGAGGTACTAGGGTTGTGGGGTGGTGAGGGTCATGAGGGTAGTCGTGTATGAGCGCTGCTTTGTGGAGTGATGGGAAGTGATGGTGGTGGTGGAGGTGATGGGAGGTGAGGTGCTGAGCGTTGCTGGGGTGGTGGAGGTCATGGGGACGATGTGAGGTGTTCTCGGGGTACTAATGATGTGGAGGGTGATGAGGTATTGGAATGAGCCCCGCGGTGCTGAAATTAAAAAACATGCTGGAGGTGATGAGGTAGTGATGTGTGGATGATTTACAAAATAACGAATAAACTTGAAATTGATTATATAAAAATGTCTTGAAACTCGTACTAGAATCAAAATACAAAATCACTTGTATAAACTTGCATGGAATGGTATACAAAATGACATATATAAATTTGAATCTAATGATAATTATCAAAATAACATATATAAACTTGCAGAGGAATTTAATACGAAATGAGAAATACAAACTTGCAAGAATTGATTTATAAAACTAACGTACACGACCCGTCAAAAATGACGGGTTTCGATATTTTCCTTGAATAAATCCTCCAGATGCAGATGCAAAACAAATATATCCATGCCAACAGCCCCCGCCATCAAAATATTCTTGTACTTGTGCACTGGTGAAACTCGTATCACAGATACGGCCATTGAGCGTCCTGGTGAGCGTCACAGACACACGCACCAACCAACGTATTGCGTTCAGTGAGATTCCCGTTGTAATGACATTGGAAAATTTACGCGCTAAATAATATGCAAATTTATTGATTCATAATTAAATTAAAGAGACACTTGGTGTTTTATTTCACAGGGTGTCCCAAAAAAACTGACCGAACTTTATATTATTTTGGCTCCTAGGTTATTGCTGATAATTGAGTTCTGTAAAGAACACAGTGCTAACTAAGTATTTCTCTATTTACACAAAAAATTTTAATTGTTTAGCGTGTACGCAGAACTGTTACAGTACCCTTTTAAAGAAAGTAACTGAGTACATTTGCTCCTGTAGCGAACATTCTGTACCAAATCGTGAGGCAAAAAAAAAAGATACATTGGAATTTACATGAAATAATTTATTTTAATTTTAATGTATCTTTGATACGACTTTCAATTTCGTTCATTTCCATATCCATGTTCATTTCCATGTTTTGAAGAACTAATTCTCTCCTTAACACCTTAAGATGGGATGGTTTTTGCCTACTATTGATATGTACTTTTGATAAATTGATGTTTACTTTTCGATAAATAACATGTACCTTTAGTAGTAAAATATTTCAGTTTGGTCTAAATTTTTGTTTCTATCTTGAAGCAAACGTACTCTCAGTTACTTTCTTAAAAGCGGTACTGTAACAGTTTTGTGCACGCTAACCAAATACAATTTTTTATGCGAAAAGATAAATATCTAGTAAACTCTATGGTTTTTACAGAACTCAATTATCAACAATGACCTAAGAGCTATAATAATTTAAAGTTATGTTTTTTTGGGAAGGGGAGGGGGGGAGGGAGGGGGGGAGGGAGGGGGGGAGGGAGGGGGGGGGGGAGACCCTGTTCAGTACTAGTGCAATGCTCGTTTACCTCATTTCCTAAAAATTTATACTTTTATTTTCGCATTATCAATTAAAAATAACAAAGAATCATGAAGAATTTCTAAGGAAAAAAGGTCAAAAGAAAATTTCTATTTGTAAAAATAAACCGATTTTGTATTCTGGATACCATAATGCAGTGAAAGGGAATTGATTTGTCAAAAAAATAGAGTGATTTTTTGTATATCATAAGCTTTATTCTTGTTGCTATCAAAGCCATCGATTAGAAGAGTGTGACACACGGACAGACAGACGGACGCGGCTCTTATTATAGTACAGACTGATAATGAAGTATGTCCCACATAACCCGAACCGAGTATATACTTCCCCGTATTAGTAGGTCATCATCAGTAATACCTTTTCTACAGGTTAATTTTGAAGGATAATTGTGCTATACATTGAATGCATATTGTATTCTTATGATGGTATTATTGATACGGGAAAATAAAATATGTATTCGGTTCGGATTTTCGTGGGACATACTGTTTATAGATGATAGCCAATGTCTCCCCATCAGGCGGGGCTGTACGAGAAGTGGAGCAGGGACTACATCGACGACGCGCGCCGTCGCAGCAAGCGCCGTCTGCGCCTCCTGCAGGCATCCTCAGAGCGCCGCGCCCCTCCTGCTGGGGCCGGGGACACCCCTGGGCCCTTCAGTCCTTTTGCTGGGGATGAGGCGGCCTTAAAACCTAGGGACGAGGATACCTCAAAACCTCCTGCTGGGGATGGAGAACGCCTAAGCTCTCCTGATGGGGATGAAGAGGCCTCAAAACTTAGGGAGGAGGAGGCCCTAAGACCGCCCCCTGGGGACCCAGCCCCGCCGGACGAGGCAATCGAGGCTCTATCTTTCCAGCACCTGCAGGGCCCTATGCTGATCCTGCTGTTCGGGTGTGGGTGTGCGTGTGTGGTCTTCTGCGGGGAGTGGGTGGTGGGGGGTGGGGGGAAAGGGGGGCAGTGTGCGGGGGGGAGGGGGAGTAAGGAAGGACAGGAATCCCCCACCTCCACAGTGGGCTGCAGAGAGGGGCGTCGTTTGAAATAGAGGATGTTCTTATTCTCGGGAAAAGGTAATTTTTTTGAGAGAGATGGTGGGTGAGTGGGTGGTTTTAGGGGTGAATTATGAGAGGGTGAGGGGCTGTTTCTAAGGGTAAATTATGAGCGGGTGAGAGGGCAGTTTAGGGGTGAGTTATCAGGGGCTGTTTCTAAGGGTGAAATTTGAGGGGGTGAGGGGGTTAGGGGGTGAGGGAAGGGGGGTTGTGCGATGGTAAATTCCGTGCTGCAGTCTGAGAGTTGAGGTTAGATAGTCAAACTTCGCCGCTCGAGACAACAATTGAACTTCTCTTTAGATCTTGAGAGGTAATGCGAAGTGTGGTAGGGAAGTGGTTATTGTGATTGGGAAGGGGTTATCGTGGTAGGGAAGTGGTTATTGTGATTGGGAAGGGGTTATCGTGGTTGGGAAGTGGTTATTGGGGTGGGGGAAGGGGTTATTGTGGTTGGGGAAGTG
Source organism: Morinoia aosen (assembly GCA_030386875.1). NCBI lineage: Eukaryota > Metazoa > Arthropoda > Malacostraca > Amphipoda > Talitridae > Morinoia > Morinoia aosen. The sequence continues at coordinate 18,116,698 of CM059565.1, forward strand.
GTTATTGGGGTGGGAAAGTGGTAATTGGGATGGGAAACTGGTTATTGGGGCGGAAAAGTGGTTATTGTGGTTGGGGAATTGGTTATTATGGTGGGGAAGTGGTTATTAGGGTTGGGAAGTGGTTATTGTGGTGGGCAAGGGGTAATTGGGGTGGGGAAGTGGTTATTTTCGCTGAGGAAAAGGTTATTTTGATTGATAAGTGGCCGTGGCCCTGATATTACACAACGATATTGCTAGTTATTAAAGTGTCCGGGGCTGAGTAAAAATCCCCAAAGTAAAGTGATACTGGTCGGTAAAAATAGTGCTACCGAAAATAGAAAACAATGCTAGCTTGCATATATATCAGTCAAAACGATGATATAGAGTAAAATGACACTGCTACAATAAAAATGTATTGATAGTAAAACAATAATGAAAGGCAGAATAATAGGGTTTTTTAAAAAAAGAAATGGAGAAAAACCCTTCATTTCTGATAGAGATGGTGCAAAAAGCTCATCATTGGTGTTTGAAATGTCTGCAAGTAAGGGTTCCGAAATGAGGCAATATTCTCAAACAGCGACACCATTTGGTATGGTGTCGCCGTTGTTCAAAATAAAATTCCTTCATAATATTAGCTAGATAAAATGGTACTCAAATGAAGTGCACGTATCGCCGCTAAGAGCGTAAACAGTGCTGCAAAACATGTAGGAAAGTTTCTAATAAAAAATTAATGATGCAAAGTGAAATAAAAATCAACATATATAGCACAGAAAAACACCAGCAGCTTCAATGACACAAATCACACAAACAAAAAGTTCTCAATAGGAAAACCGCAAAATATAATTATTTCGAAAAAGTCTGCAGCTGAAATGCTGTACTATTAACATTGTGATGACCATTAAATATTTTTCGCTGGACCTATGTTTTTTATTCTGCCTTGACCCATGAGAGTGAATAAGAAAAAAATCTAGGATTAGACGGATTATTACTTATGAAATTTATTTTCCAAACACCGATCACGGTTCAAAATTGCCATATGCAACTTTTATACATTACCTCAAATTTCATGATTGACGTCACCGCAGCCGTACCTGAATATTGATGTCACCACAACCGTACCTGAATATTGATGTCACCACAGCTGTACCTGAATATTGATGTCACCACAGCCGTACCTGAATATTGATGTCACCACAACCGTACCTGAATATTGATGTCACCACAGCTGTACCTGAATATTGATGTCACCACAGCCGTACCTGAATATTGATGTCACCTCAACCGTACCTGAATATTGATGTCACCACAGCCGTACCTGAATATTGATGTCACCACAGCCGTACCTGAATATTGATGTCACCACAACTGTACCTGAATATTGATGTCACCACAGCTGTACCTGAATATTGATGTCACCACAGCCGTACCTGAATATTGATGTCACCTCAACCGTACCTGAATATTGATGTCACCACAGCCGTACCTGAATATTGATGTCACCACAACCGTACCTGAATATTGATGTCACCACAGCTGTACCTGAATATTGATGTCACCACAGCCGTACCTGAATATTGATGTCACCTCAACCGTACCTGAATATTGATGTCACCACAGCCGTACCTGAATATTGATGTCACCACAGCCGTACCTGAATATTGATGTCACCACAACTGTACCTGAATATTGATGTCACCACAGCTGTACCTGAATATTGATGTCACCACAGCCGTACCTGAATATTGATGTCACCTCAACCGTACCTGAATATTGATGTCACCACAGCCGTACCTGAATATTGATGTCACCACAGCCGTACCTGAATATTGATGTCACCTCAACCGTACCTGAATATTGATGTCACCACAGCCGTACCTGAATATTGATGTCACCACAGCCGTACCTGAATATTGATGTCACCACAACTGTACCTGAATATTGATGTCACCACAGCCGTACCTGAATATTGATGTCACCACAGCCGTACCTGAATATTGATGTCACCACAACTGTACCTGAATATTGATGTCACCACAACTGTACCTGAATATTGATGTCACCACAGCTGTACCTGAAAATTGATGTCACCACAGCCGTACCTGAATATTGATGTCACCACAACCGTACCTGAATATTGATGTCACCACAGCTGTACCTGAATATTGATGTCACCACAGCCGTACCTGAATATTGATGTCACCTCAACCGTACCTGAATATTGATGTCACCACAGCCGTACCTGAATATTGATGTCACCACAGCCGTACCTGAATATTGACGTCACCACAGCCGTACCTGAATATTGATGTCACCTCAACCGTACCTGAATATTGATGTCACCACAGCCGTACCTGAATATTGATGTCACCACAGCCGTACCTGAATATTGATGTCACCACAACCGTACCTGAATATTGATGTCACCACAACCGTACCTGAATATTGATGTTACCACAGCCGTACCTGAATATTGATGTCACCACAACCGTACCTGAATATTGACGTCACCACAGCCGTACCTGAATATTGATGTCACCACAACCGTACCTGAATATTGATGTCACCACAACCGTACCTGAATATTGATGTTACCACAGCCGTACCTGAATATTGATGTCACCACAACCGTACCTGAATATTGATGTCACCACAACCGTACCTGAATATTGATGTTACCACAGCCGTACCTGAATATTGATGTCACCACAACCGTACCTGAATATTGATGTCACCACAGCCGTACCTGAATATTGATATCACCACAACCGTACCTGAATATTGATGTCACCACAGCCGTACCTGAATATTGATGTCACCACAGCCGTACCTGAATATTGATATCACCACAGCCGTACCTGAATACTGATGTCACCACAGCCGTACCTGAATATTGATATCACCACAGCCGTACCTGAATATTGATATCACCACAGCCGTACCTGAATATTGATGTCACCACAGCTGTACCTGAATATTGATGTCACCAAAGCTGTACCTGAATATTGATGTCACCACAGCTGTACCTGAATATTGATGTCACCACAGCTGTACCTGAATATTGATGTCACCACAGCTGTACCTGAATATTGATGTCACCACAGCTGTACCTGAATATTGATGTCACCACAGCTGTACCTGAATATTGATGTCATCAAATCCGTACCTGAATATTGATGTCACCACAGCCGTACCTGAATATTGATGTCACCACAGCTGTACCTGAATATTGATGTCATCAAATCCGTACCTGAATATTGATGTCACCACAGCTGTACCTGAATATTGATGTCACCACAGCTGTACCTGAATATTGATGTCATCAAATCCGTACCTGAATATTGATGTCACCACAGCCGTACCTGAATATTGATGTCACCACAGCTGTACCTGAATATTGATGTCACCACAGCCGTACCTGAATATTGATGTCACCACAGCTGTACCTGAATATTGATGTCACCACAACCGTACCTGAATATTTATGTCACCACAGCTGTACCTGAATATTGATGTCACCACATCCGTACCTGAATATTGATGTCACCACAGCCGTACCTGAATATTGATGTCACCACAGCCGTACCTGAATATTGATGTCACCACAACCGTTACTGAATATTGATGTCACCACAACCGTACCTGAATATTGACGTCACCACAACCGTACCTGAATATTGATGTCACCACAACCGTACCTGAATATTGATGTCACCACAGCCGTACCTGAATATTGATGTCACCTCAACCGTACCTGAATATTGACGTCACCACAGCTGTACCTGAATATTGATGTCACCACAGCCGTACCTGAATATTGATGTCACCACAGCCGTACCTGAATATTGATGTCACCTCAACCGTACCTGAATATTGACGTCACCACAGCTGTACCTGAATATTGATGTCACCACAACCGTACCTGAATATTGACGTCACCACAACCGTACCTGAATATTGATGTCACCACAACCGTACCTGAATATTGATGTCACCACAGCCGTACCTGAATATTGATGTCACCTCAACCGTACCTAAATATTGACGTCACCACAGCTGTACATGAATATTGATATCACCACCGCCGTACCTGAATATTGATGTCACCACAACCGTACCTGAATATTGACGTCACCACAGCTGTACCTGAATATTGATGTCACCACAGCCGTACCTGAATATTGACGTCACCACAACCGTACATGAGTATTGATGTCACCACAACCGTACCTGAACAACAATATCATCGCTGGCCAAAACATCAATATTAAAAAGGATGATATTGTTTGAAACAAACACGGATAAATATTGGACTACTATGCCGTCGCGAGCTGTGGCTGCTGCGCCAATCTGAAGGTGAGGGCAATCAGAGGGATTGTGTCGGCCTTGCCGGACTTCAAAGGGAAAAACCTCTGCTGCTCGGGCGTGCCAACAAAACTCGCCAAGGTGGCTGCATGGAGGCAAATACCAGAATAGCGGGAAATATGCTTGAATACTTTACAAAAATGGCTCGAAATAATGGTTCAATATTTTACTAAAATAGAAGGAAATGTGTTAGAATATTTTACGAAAATGGCTTGGAATATGCTACAATATTTTTATGAAAATAGCGAAAAATATGCTAGAATAGAGATGAATGCCGTCGATAGCAGGAGAGAGGATTTGTACAATATTCCTCTTTGATGTACAGTTGTATACGGAATAAATTTTAAAAACAACGTTAATGGTTATCAGTGTTAACTAATTGTCAAACTAAAACTGCACAGAGATTTTAATGAACTGAAAATTCTAATTCGTAAAATGCTAATTGTAATTTCAGTGCACCCAAATTCAAGAATCAAAATTTAAGCAAAAATTTGGGCAATTTGAAAAAAAACGCTTATTTCGAGTTTAGCGTTGCTGTAAAAAAATTTAAGAATACCGCAATTAAAAAACTAGTCTCAGATACGAAAATTTAGGTTTAACTCTAAGATTTTAAGTACGTCTGCGCGCTCAACAGAAAACTGAGAGTGTAAGACTTCAGCTCTAAATTGTAGTTATTTCTTTGTATTTATTCTCTCTTTTGTACCAGCTACTGAAGTTTTACTTACTTTTTGGGGCAGAAATGTTTTTTTTTTCACGGAGGTTTTTGTTTTTTTGTGCGTCGGATTTTATTTCAACATCGAGCTCTGATTTCCGTGTTGCTTCGCCTCTGTTTCTCTCTTTTTTTATTTTAATGTGATTCATTTATTTCTCATCAATTAATGCTTGACTCTTTTCTCATTTATACTGTGTTTCTTCTCTTTTTTTACTGTGTTTCTTCTCTTTTTTTACTGTGTTTCTTCTCTTTTTTACAGTGTTTCTTCTCTTTTTTATTTTCACTGTGTTTCTTCTCTTTTTTACAGTGTTTCTTCTCTTTTTTATTTTCACTGTGTTTCTTCTCTTTTTTATACTGTGTTTCTTCTCTTACCTTATTTTTACTGTGTTTTTTCTCTTTTTTACTGTGTTTCTTCTCTTTTTTATACTGTGTTTCTTCTCTTACCTTATTTTTACTGTGTTTTTTCTCTTTTTTACTGTGTTTCTTCTATTTTTCACTGTGTTTCTTCTCTTTTTTACAGTGTTTCTTCTCTTTTTTATTTTCACTGTGTTTCTTCTCTTTTTTACTGTGTTTCTTCTCTTTTTTTACTGTGTTTCTTCTCTTTTTTTACAGTGTTTCTTCTCTTTTTTTACAGTGTTTCTTCTCTTTTCTTATTTTTACTGTGTTTCTTCTCTTTTTTTACTGTGTTTCTTCTCTGACCTTATTTTTACTGTGTTTTTTCTCTTTTTTACTGTGTTTCTTCTCTTTTTTACTGTGTTTCTTCTCTTTTTTACAGTGTTTCTTCTCTTTTTTATTTTCACTGTGTTTCTTCTCTTTTTTACTGTGTTTCTTTTTTTATTTTCACTTTGTTTCTTCTCTTTTCTTATTTTTACTGTATTTCTTCTCTTTTTTTTACTGTGTTTCTTCTCTTTTCTTATTTTTACAGTGTTTCTTCTCTTTTTTATTTTCACTGGGTTTCTTCTCTTTTCATATTTTACTGTGTTTCTTCTCTTTTCTTATTTTTACTGTGTTTCTTCTCTTTTTTTACTGTGTTTCTTCTCTTTTTTTACTGTGTTTCTTCTCTTTTCTTATTTTTACTGTGTTTCTTCTCTTTTTTTACAGTGTTTCTTCTCTTTTCTTATTTTTACTGTGTTTCTTCTCTTTTCTTATTTTACTGTGTTTCTTCTCTTTTCTTATTTTTACTGTGTTTCTTCTCTTTTTTTACTGTGTTTCTTTTCTTTTCTTATTTTACTGTGTTTCTTCTCTCTTCTTATTTTTATTGTGTTTCTTCTCTTTTTTTACAGTGTTTCTTTTTTTATTTTCACTGGGTTTCTTCTCTTTTCTTATTTTAACAGTGTTTCTTCTCTTTTTTTTACTGTGTTTCTTCTCTTTTCTCATTTTTACTGTGTTTCTTCTCTTTTTTTACAGTGTTTCTTCTCTTTTCTTATTTTTACTGTGTTTCTTCTCTTTTCTTATTTTACTGTGTTTCTTCTCTTTTCTTATTTTTACTGTGTTTCTTCTCTTTTTTTTTACTGTGTTTTTTCTCTTTTCTTATTTTTACTGTGTTTCTTCTCTTTTTTTTACTGTGTTTCTTCTCTTTTTTTTACTGTGTTTTTTCTCTTTTTTTACTGTGTTTCTTCTCTTTTCTCATTTTTACTGTGTTTCTTCTCTTTTTTTACAGTATTTCTTCTCTTTTCTTATTTTTACAGTGTTTCTTCTCTTTTCTTATTTTTACTGTGTTTCTTCTCTTTTTTTTACTGTGTTTCTTCTCTTTTTTTACTGTGTTTCTTCTCTTTTTTTACTGTGTTTCTTCTCTTTTCTTATTTTTACTGTGTTTCTTCTCTTTTTTTACAGTGTTTCTTCTCTTTTCTTATTTTTACTGTGTTTCTTCTCTTTTTTACTGTGTTTCTTCTCTTTTTTTACTGTGTTTCTTCTCTTTTTTTAACAGTGTTTCTTCTCTTTTTTTACAGTGTTTCCTCTCTTTTCTTATTTTTACTGTGTTTCTTCTCTTTTTTTACTGTGTTTCTTCTCTTTTTTTACAGTGTTTCTTCTCTTTTCTTATTTTTACTGTGTTTCTTCTCTTTTTTTACTGTGTTTCTTCTCTTTTTTACTGTGTTTCTTCTCTTTTTTTACTGTGTTTCTTCTCTTTTTTTACAGTGTTTCTTCTCTTTTCTTATTTTTACTGTGTTTCTTCTCTTTTTTTACTGTGTTTCTTCTCTTTTTTTTACAGTGTTTCTTCTCTTTTCTCATTTTTACTGTGTTTCTTCTCTTTTTTAACTGTGTTTCTTCTCTTTTTTTACAGTGTTTCTTCTCTTTTCTTATTTTTACTGTGTTTCTTCTCTTTTTTTACAGTGTTTCTTCTCTTTTTTTATTGTGTTTCTTCTCTTTTTTAACAGTGTTTCTTCTATTTTTTACAGTGTTTCTTCTCTTTTCTTATTTTTACTGTGTTTCTTCTCTTTTTTTTACTGTGTTTCTTCTCTTTTTTTTACAGTGTTTCTTCTTTTTTTTCACTGTGTTTCTTCTCTTTTCTTATTTTTACTGTGTTTCTTCTCTATTCTCATTTTCACTGTGTTTCTTCTCTCTCTTCGCTTTTACTGTTTCTTCTTTTTCTGTGTTTCTTATTTTTTCTAATTATTACTGTTAACTTTTCCACTTTTCTTACCGTGTTTTTCATCTTTCCCCATTTTCACTGTGTGTATTCCTTATGTACCCTAGCAATTTGTACCTTATATATGTATTATTTGCCAGCCTGGTTGCTATAAATTTGTCCCGAGTCACTACTGAAAGCAAAGCGAGGCCGGTCACAACCAAACCGACAACAACACAAGATTATCGGAGCCTATGAGCACAAACATAGAAAGATAAACAAAGAAATCCGCAGGAAAATTTCATTTCTATTTTAAAAACAATTTTCACTGGATATCCATTTACCCAATAATTTTTAGAGATCGATAACTTTCGGTGTCCTCTCATTACAGATTTGTATTTTCATGTAAAGAAATACACCGAATTGATGAGGTATATAATTATTTATAAACGTATAAAGTTTATTTGCGTCTTATTTATAGGTACACATATATATTTATTTATTTTTAACGTATTTTTCAGTACATTTTCCGACCTGATGTCACGCACGTAATTAACTTTACCTTTTCCCACGAGCTCAGGTTTTCCCCTCGGCTGGACTAACGCGGGAATTTTCCCACGCAGGCTCTCACACGCGGGACTTTTGCTGTGAGCTGAGCTACTTTTGCCCTTATTGACATCCGAGCTGCCCTGTGTGACACTTGATCGGGTCTTTGTGTAATGGTGTGTTGTGTAGTGTGTTGTGTTGTGAGGTGTTGTGTGGTGTGTTGTGTAGTGTGTTGTGTTGTGAGGTGTTGTGTGGTGTGTTGTGTTGTGTTGTATTGTTTTGTGTGGTGTGGTGTTGTGTTGTGTGGTGTTGTGTTAGTGTGGTGTTGTGTTGTGTTGGTGTTATGTTGGTGTTGTGTGGTGTTGTGTTAGTGTGGTGTTGTGTTGTGTTGTGTGGTGTTGTGTTGTGTTGTATTGTTTTGTGTGGTGTGGTGTTGTGTTGTGTGGTGTTGTATTGTGTGGTGTTGTATTGTGTGGTGTTGTATTGTGTGGTGTTGTATTTTGTGGTATTGTATTGTGTGGTATTGCAATATAATAATGTTAGCATTGATATTCTACCCTCACACTTTATTACTGTCAAATTTCACACTCACGCGCACACAACGCACAAAATAACTCACGCATAAAAGGATTCATTTAATTCATTTATTCTTTAGGATAAAAAACGAGAGTTCTCAGCGAACGTTTATTAACTAATAAAGTTTCCCATGTATAAATAAATAAATTATCAAGCTTAAGAGGAGTACATTCTGCAATTCACATGAAAGTTCTGTATCGTATATAGACTTCTGTACTGTACACTGGAATCTGTGTTGTACACAAAAACTTGCTCTAAACAGAAACTTTGGTTGCACAAAGAAATCTGTGTTGTACACACAAGTTTGCATTGTATACTCAAGTTTTGCTGTATTTACGAAATATGAGTCTGTTAACTACGAATAATTTTAGTTGCTTTGTTCGCCAAATATCGAGAATATTCCCTAAAATCCCAGATAATATTATCAACACAGGGCTGAAAATTAATAAAGTCCTTTTACATGGGGAACGCTCAAAGAGACTTTTGTGTTCAAGCTTATGAATATTTTGATGTATAAATATTCATTTCCAAAATATAGAGTAAGTCGTATTTCCTGCATGAAAATATTTCTCCAATTTCAAAGCATTTTCATTTCCCAATTTCGCCAATTTCAAGCGTTACCTCTTCCCATTTCCCTTAATTCGAACCATTTTGATCTCCTTGTTTTCCAATTTCAAGCAACAACCAAATCCATATTTTACCAATTTCAAAGCATCACCATTTCCCTAATTCCCCGATTTCAGAGCATCACCATTTCCCTAATTCCCCGATTTCAGAGCATCACCATTTCCCTAATTCCCCGATTTCAGAGCATCACCATTTCCCTAATTCCCCGATTTCAAAGCATCACCATTTCCCTAATTCCCCGATTTCAAAGCATCACCATTTCCCTAATTCCCCGATTTCAAAGCATCACCATTTCTCAATTCTCCCAATTTCAAAGCATTACTATTTCCCTATTTCCCCGATTTCAAAGCATTACCATTTCCTTATTTCCCCGATTTCAAAGCATAGCAACGCAACAAGAACTTTGTAAATAATTTCAGGTGCCCTCAGGTTTTCTTGACATAATATTGAGAAGAGAGAATTTGTTCTATAAAATTGCAGTGCGAGGAAACATTTCTGGATTTTCAGAACAAAACGAAATTTTTTGAAAAGATTCGTGAACTCTAAAATACAACCCAATTTCACGCTGTAAATGTATCTATGATTCTGTTATAATATAGTTATTGAAAAATGTCAATATAGCATATGAAAAATTTCAAAACATTAGGAAAATTTCAATAAAGCATTTAAAAAAAATCAATATAGCGTTTAAAAAATTTCAATATAGTAATTGAAAAATGTTAATATAGCATTTGAAAAATTTCAAAACAGCATTTGAAAAATTTCTTCCAAGAAAGGAACCTTCCTTCTACTATTTATTCCCTTCCATTTACCCTCCCCAGTTACCCCTTGCACCTTAAAGGTAAATATACATTAATTTACACCTCTCACTTCACCCTATCCCAATCCTTTAACCCTCTCTATTCACCCTCTATCTGCACTTTAACCCTCTCTTTTAACCCTCCTTCCATCCAATAATCCTTTCTTTTCACCCTTTATCTATACTTTAATCCTCACTTTTAAACCTCTATCTATACATGAATCCAAACTTTTAACATTCTATCTATACTTTGACCCTCACTTTTAACTCTCTATCTATACTTTAATCCTCACTTTTTAACCTCTATCTATACATGAATCCAAACTTTTAACATTCTACCTATACTTTGACCCAAACTTTTAACTCTTTATCTATACTTTAATCCTCACTTTTAACCCTCTATCTATACTTTAATCCTCACTTTTAACTCTCTATCTATACTTTGACCCTCACTTTTAACCCTCTATCTATACTTTGACCCTCACTTTTAACCCTCTATCTATACTTTGACCCTCACTTTTAACCCTCTATCTATACTTTAATCCTCACTTTTAACTCTCTATCTATACTTTAATCCTCACTTTTAACCCTCTATCTATACTTTAATCCTCACTTTTAACTCTCTATCTATACTTTTCTCCTCACTTTTAACCCTCTATCTATACTTTGACCCTCACTTTTAACCCTCTATCTATACTTTAATCCTCACTTTTAACTCTCTATCTATACTTTAATCCTCACTTTTAACCCTCTATCTATACTTTAATCCTCACTTTTAACTCTCTATCTATACTTTAATCCTCACTTTTAACCCTCTATCTATACTTTGACCCAAACTTTTAACTCTCTATCTATACTTTGACCCTCACTTTCAACCCTCTATCTATACTTTAATCCTCACTTTTAACTCTCTATCTATACTTTAATCCTCACTTTTAACTCTCTATCTATACTTTAATCCTCACTTTTAACCCTCTATCTATACTTTAATCCTCACTTTTAACTCTCTATCTATACTTTAATCCTCACTTTTAACTCTCTATCTATACTTTAATCCTCACTTTTAACTCTCTATCTATACTTTAATCCTCACTTTTAACCCTCTATCTATACTTTGACCCAAACTTTTAACTCTCTATCTATACTTTAATCCTCACTTTTAACCCTCTATCTATACTTTAATCCTCACTTTTAACCCTCTATCTATACTTTGACCATCACTTTTAACCCTCTATCTATACTTTGACCCTCACTTTTAACTCTCTATCTATACTTTAATCCTCACTTTTAACCCTCTATCTATACTTTGACCATCACTTTTAACTCTCTATCTATACTTTACCCTCTACTTATCCTTTAACCCTCTCTTTTCTGCACTTTTTATCCATTAGCTCACTCGCTTCACTTCTCATTCCGAAATTACCCCATACCCTTTACCCTTCCCCTCCATGTGCGAACAAGTCAACCTAACCCTCTTACCCCTTCTGACTCCTTTCGGAGATATTCTATAATTAAAGTATTTCTAACGTTAAAGATATTAAATGTCATAATCACATAAAATATCAATGTCGCTGAATAAAATAAATGAGAAATTAAAAACTTTCCAAAACACAAATACACAAAATCGTCACCATAAATAGTGTGAATGGATAGATAGTTCGTACACCATAAAAGGCAAACTCTGAATTTTGAAAATTTATGAACACGGTGGCAGTAATTTTATTTTATTTTTTAATTTAAATGAAAAGATAGGAAAACGCTGTGTTTATCAAGTTTTGGAGTTATATTTTTCACTTCAATTTAACCCGATAAAGTTAGAGTCACAATAAAAAATACCGATAAAGCTAACTAGTCTCTCATATGTGTATTGTAATCTAATAGTATATGGTATATGGTATAGGGTATATACCAAGCCTTTTCCTCTTTTCAAGTAGAGGGTGGCTAGCATCATTTACATGATACTTTACAGGGAATGTACATGATAGGGGTTCCCTAGGCCCCTAGTCACGCCCGAGCTTTAGGCCTCATTTTTCTCTCGTTTAGCGCTCAGGTAACATTCCTTGAGGACAGTGACCATACTGCAGGCAACGACCCTGATTTGCCGCATCAGCGTTTTTCAGGCCAACTGCCGCTCACAGGGATCGAACCTGGGCATGAAGCATAGAACGCAAGCGCTCTATACACTCGGCCACTGCGAGGCCAAATCTAATAGTAAATTCAAAAAGGTTTTCTACTCCGTAGACACTGAAGGGATGTGTCAAAAATCGTAACGAGATTTTCACAAATGTATCGAAAACAAGTGCAGAAAGTTGGTTGCTCGGAACGTCGGGCTCTTGAAGCATTAAAAAGCGAACTAAGTAAATCAAATAATGTACAAGATTAAACCCACAACAGATTCATGGAAAAAGCGTTACTGACTCTGCACCAGGTGGCTTCCGAGGAGTTTCATTTCAAACACTGACGAAAACAGACACTCGCCTACCGAGGTGAGATCGGGAGTCCTACTTTGATCTCACGGAAAAATTTCTTTGTTGTTTATATTGTTTTTATTCAAATTTTGTTGCGTTTATGTCTTTCCGTCCCCACGGGGCACCGAAAGACAATCCCTTTCAATGATCCCCGCTGGGGAAGATGAGGGGAAATTAAAATTTTTTCTGCAATAAAATACATTTTTTCACTGGAAAAATTATTTCTTATCAAAAGAAATTTCTTGCCATAAAAACATTTATTTATCTTAAAACACAAAAAAAATATTTTTTGCCGTAAAAATTTTTGTCAATTTTTTGTCATAACAACATTTATTGATCTTATAAACATTTTTCACCGTATTAATTTTTTTATCATAGAATTTTAGCGGCTTTCATCTGAGCCAACGTTGTTAATTTTTTCATCACGTTGGAATGTTTCATATTCATACATAAGTTTTATCTTCTGATATATTTATTTAGCAGACTTGTGGTTCAGGATACATCTTATATGCAGTATAATATACGTTTAAATCCCATCAATAAAGTTCTTCTTGCAATATAGGTGTGTCCCTCATATTCATCCTGCAATATAGAAGTAATCTAAAATTCCTTCTGCAATATAGGAAAAACCTGAAATTCCTCTAGCAATACAGAAGTCACACGAAATTCCTCCTACAAAATAGAAATGACCTGAAATTCCTCTCGCAATATAGAAGTAAAACAATATATGCAAAGTCCCTCGGTCCACACCTACACAATATCATAAGTATATGTAAATATATTACATAATAAGCAATAAGCTAAAGTTAACAGCGACGGATCAAAGAAGCTAACAAGCTTCCGAGCAATATACCCTGGCGTTAGAGCAATGCAATATGTTATTAGAGCAATAATACATATAATTGCATAACGTAAGAGTCATAATGGCTGACTTCTGTTCTCACCGCAAATGTGTTAGTGCTGTTACGATGTGACAGCTGTTACAGTGCGAGAGCTGTTTCTAATGTGACAGTTGTTTCTAATGTGACAGCTGTTTCTAATGTGACAGTTGTTTCTAATGTGACAGCTGTTACAATGTGACAGCTGTTACAGTGCGAGAGCTGTTTCTAATGTGACAGCTGTTTCTAATGTGACAGTTGTTTCTAATGTGACAGCTGTTACAATGTGACAGCTGTTTTTTAATATGACAGTTGTTTCTAATGTGACAGCTGTTACAATGTGACAGCTGTTTCTAATGTAACAATTGTTTCTAATGTGACAGCTGTTACAATGTGACAGCTGTTTCTAATGTAACAATTGTTTCTAATGTGACAGCTGTTACAATGTGACAGCTGTTTCTAATGTAACAATTGTTTCTAATGTGACAGCTGTTACAATGTGACAGCTGTTTCTAATGTAACAATTGTTTCTAATGTGACAACTGTTACAATGTGACAGCTGTTTCTAATGTGACAGCTGTTTCTTATGCGTTGTACAGGGGGAGAAAAGGCCTAAATATTTTCTTGTTGTAGGATTGATGTTGGTCGTGTTTAGTCATGAAATGTTAGTATTGATGTTTTAAATGTTAATCGGGGAATGCTAGTCATGTTTTGGTCATAGAATGTTAGTATTGATGTTTTAAATGTTAATCGGGGAATGCTAGTCATTTTTTGGTCATAGAATGTTAATATTGATGTTCTAAATGTTATTCGGGGAATGTTAGTCATGTTTTGGACATAAAAAGTTAGTAAGGATGTTACTATATAGTATCGGTCAAAGAAAAGCCATAGAAGAATTGGAAAAACTCCTTCGCAAAAATTCAAACTCAAGAATTGGTCGGGAAAAAATAGAAAAAAGTTGGTCGCAATTTATATTTATGAAATAGTGACGATAGAAGCAATGCACTATTCGAGCGTCAACAGATCACACAGCTTCACTGTACGAAATAATAAATAATATATATATTGTATACTCTTATGTACTGCACATGCGCACACCTCAGCTACATATAGCTCTACATTTTTATTATTTTTACTGATTTTTATTCCGCTATTTTATAAAATTTTTTAGCTACACACGCCAGATACTTAGCTCACTCTCCTTCATAAAACACTCGCACCTATATATTACATGTAATAAGAACCTCTGTAAATAAAGTTTGTTACTTATATGCACGCATTCAGTGTAATTAAATATACTTTATGGAATGACGCATTTTAATTCTAAAAGAACACATACTCGTAGGTATGTGTGTGTGCGTGTGTGGTGCAGTGTCTTATGATAGAATTTTAGAGAGTTCAAAATTATTTTCTTCGTGAAATGGCCTTCTCACGAGTATTATTTAGTATGACTGGTCTCAGCCATGACTAAAATCAGCCAAGATTCATTTAGGCATGACTGGCTTAAGACCCGAATGAGTTAAGTTTATTCACCACGGAATGTATCCGTGACAATAATTCCCGACTGAATTCATCTGCGACGGTATTTATCCACGTAATTTAGCCACGACTGAATTTAACACTGACTGAATAAAATGAATGAATTTAGACATAGCAACAGCAATTTAGCCTTAGAAACAGGTAATTAGCGAAAGTAACGGCATTAATTTAGCAAAAAAAAATAAAATAAAATAAACAGTTAATTAGCCACAGCAACAGTAATTCAGCGGTAAGAACAACAATTTAGCCATAGCAACACTACTTTAGCCATAGCAACAATAGTTTAGCCATAAAAACAGTAATTTAGCCATAGGAACAGTAATCAGTAATAGCAAAAGAAGTTTAGACATAGCAACAGTACTCTAGCCATAGCAACAACAATGCTGTCAGAGACAATTCTGTGATAATTAAGCTGTCATGTATTGAAATTGTGAAATTGTGAAATGGGAAGTTGTGAAATTGTGTTGATAAGAGCTCGTGATACTGTGAAACCTGTGAAATTGTGATATAGTGAGAAAACGGAATTTCCTTATCATGTGACTGTGATACAATGAGATCATGAAGTTGAGAAATGATGTCATATGAGAAAACTGTGAAACCCTCAAATTTTCCCTTCCGACCAACCAAAAATTAATCGTGGAAATCGAAATCATTTTTATATTAATCACACAACACGATTATTAACGAAGAATTATTTATACATCGGCCGACTAATCAATGTTGGTCAGATCAATCCATATTCGTTGTGAGATGTCAGCATTGGCAGCAGCTGACTTGGTCAGGTAATTAATGTCAATTAATAGCATAATTAGATGCGATATACACACGTGCAAGACTTCCCCAATACATGTACGGTTATCAAGCTTAGAAATACATACACAGACGCACACTTAGTGGAGGAGAGCGAATAGTCGATGAACTTTACCTGGAAAAGATAGTCAGCTCGGTGACTAGGCAGACTAGGTCAGACCAGGCAGACTAGGCAGACTAGGCAGACTAGGCAGACTAGGCAGACTAGGCAGACTAGGTCAGACTAGGCAGACTAGGTCAGACTAGGCAGACTAGGCAGACTAGGTCAGACTAGGCAGACTAGGTCAGAGACCGATGGTCAGCTGAGCAGACCAGGTAAGTATGCGTCACATAGTATGTGACACATGCTAACGTATGCGACACATACTAGTATGTGTCACGACACACTATATACTATGCAGTGTCTGCAGTGCGGCCAGTGGCAGACCCGTGCAGACCGAGGCTCTTGCTGCACACCTGGCTAGCCCAACATTTCTAAAATAAATGGATTTGATGTGGGTTTTGGGGAATTTTGAAGCTGTTTTTGAGGGACTTGGTTAAATTTTTGCAGTTTTGGGCTGTTTTGTTGCAGTTTTAAGAAGATTTGGAGGTTTTAAGGCAGTGTTGAAGCGGTTTTTAGGAAGCTTGGAGCAGTTTTTGAGAGGCTTGGTTGCAGCTTTGGCGAGTTTTGAAGGAGTTTTTGAGGAGTCTTGCGACCATTTTTTAGGCACCTTGTTGCAGTTTTTAAAAAATTTCGACTCCGCTAAAAAAAAAATAATTTTAGACCTGCACCAACATTCACACAGTTTTACAAACAGTTTATATGAGTTTTTGAGGGAATTTACAGCTGCATTTTAGGAATTTTGACCATCATTTTACACCAATACCAACGAAAGTTTCACAATAAGTTGGAAAGTCTAACAAAACGTGTATTTGGCCTTCATAGTAGTCAGACACAAACATGAACATTCCAGCGTACTTATAATACTACAAATAACTTGTTTATTTTGAGAAACAATTTGACCATTCATTGAGAATCCTTCTAACGATCATTACAACAGCCAAGTAACGGTAATTAATGGTAGGCCTACGTAGCTTTTAATATATATATATATAACAACATACGTATAGGCTTACATTACCTTAATAACTTTAAATGCATATACAGCACAAGTACGCTTGTACTTGCAATTCATCATTAATCTAGTGGGAACTAATCACGTCTTAAATCTACGCGCCATTAAGAGTCATGTCGTATATATACGCGCCATAAATAGCCATGTCGTAAATCTGCGTACCATTAATAGTTGTGTCGTAAATCTACGCGCCATTAATAGTCGTGTCGTAAATCTACGCGCCATAAATAGTTGTGTCGTAAATCTACGCGCCATTAATAGTCGTGTCGTAAATCTACGCGCCATAAATAGTTGTGTCGTAAATCTACGCGCCATTAATGGTCGTGTCGTAATTCTCCCCATTAATAGTCATGTTGTAAATCCATGCGCCATATTTAGTCATGTTGTAAATCCATGCGCCATATTTAGTCATGTTGTAAATCCATGCGCCATATTTAGTCATATTGTAAATCCATGCGCCATATTTAGTCATGTTGTAAATCCATGCGCCATATTTAGTCATGTTGTAAATCCATGCGCCATATTTAGTCACATCGTATATATACGCGCCATAAATTGTCATTTCGTAAATTTACGCTCCATATATAATAACGTCATTAATCTAAACATAGCGCGTACCATATCATGAAGCTACACTTTATGCCTAATTTTGTCGTCAATCTACACGCTGCAATTAACCGTACATTTAATCTACATGTTGTTTCTATTTAATCTACACGTCGTAATTATCATGGCATTAATCTGAGAGTCATAACTAACTACGGCATCATTGCACACGCTAATCATACAATAATCTAGATGTAACTAATCATGAAACTCTACAGTCAGGATTATTGTATCACACAGAGCACATGTATCACATTCATGGTTAAATACTGACTATATTGTCTTGCGTTGTCCTTATTGTCTATTGTAATACTAACGCAGCGATGAACGGTCGCTTTGGCTTGTGTTCTGTTCGTGTTTTTGGCTGTGACGTCACGCGGGCCGGCCGGAGGCGAGGGACTGGGAACCTCTGCCACGACCGCCAACCACGCACACATGCACGTACACACGAACGCATAGATAGACACACGCACACGTACGCACATGTGCGTACATACGTACGCGTACACGCATGCACAGATACACGCACGCACACGTACGCACATGTACGCACACACGTACGCACAGACACGCGCACACACACGTACGCACATGCAAGTACACACACACACACGCGTACACGCGTACGCACACTCGCGCACACACGCACGCGTACACGCACGTACAGACTCACGCACGCACATGCGAGCGCACACACACGCACATGTTTCTTAGCTCACACGCGTACACGTATTTGCGTACACTGAGACCAGAGAGCGTCGTAAATATCAGTCAGTATATTAAAATACTCCAATATACATAAAATTCCCCAATAAAAGTACTCTGTAAATGCGTACCAGTATAGCGGAACCTTGAGACTTCTATTTATTTATCTCGTTATTCTATACCTCGATATTTCTATTGATTCCTCTCCCCCTCCCTCCCGTGTTCCTTAGGGAAAGTTGTGTTTGCGTTCACAGCTATATTAAAATAGTTAAAAATATTCGTTAGATCAAATATTTAGCGAGTTAGTTTCGTTTAAGAAAAATGAGAATTTGTTCCGTTTGCATCACGTTGTTCGAAGGGACATTTGAAACGTCGGGAAAGTGTTTTTCAAAAGGGATAAGCAGAATATAGGAGTGTCTCATCAAAGGAGTGTCTCATCAAAGGAGTGTCTCATCAAAGGAGTGTCTCATCAAAGGAGTGTCTCATCAAAGGAGTGTCTCATCAAAGGAGTGTCTCATCAAAGGAGTGTCTCATCAAAGGAGTGTCTCATCAATGGAGTGTCTCATCAAAGGAGTGTCTCATCAAAGGAGTGTCTCATCAAAGGAGTGTCTCATCAAAGGAGTGTCTCATCAACGGAGTGTCTCATCAAAGGAGTGTCTCATCAGAGGAGTGTCTCATCAAAGGAGTGTCTCATCAAAGGAGTGTCTCATCAAAGGAGTGTCTCATCAAAGGAGTGTCTCATCAAAGGAGTGTCTCATCAAAGGAGTGTCTCATCAAAGGAGTGTCTCATCAAAGGAGTGTCTCATCAATGGAGTGTCTCATCAAAGGAGTGTCTCATCAAAGGAGTGTCTCATCAAAGGAGTGTCTCATCAAAGGAGTGTCTCATCAAAGGAGTGTCTCATCAAAGGAGTGTCTCATCAAAGGAGTGTCTCATCAAAGGAGTGTCTCATCAATGGAGTGTCTCATCAAAGGAGTGTCTCATCAAAGGAGTGTCTCATCAAAGGAGTGTCTCATCAAAGGAGTGTCTCATCAACGGAGTGTCTCATCAAAGGAGTGTCTCATCAGAGGAGTGTCTCATCAAAGGAGTGTCTCATCAAAGGAGTGTCTCATCAAAGGAGTGTCTCATCAAAGGAGTGTCTCATCAAAGGAGTGTCTCATCAAAGGAGTGTCTCATCAAAGGAGTGTCTCATCAAAGGAGTGTCTCATCAATGGAGTGTCTCATCAAAGGAGTGTCTCATCAAAGGAGTGTCTCATCAAAGGAGTGTCTCATCAAAGGAGTGTCTCATCAAAGGAGTGTCTCATCAAAGGAGTGTCTCATCAAAGGAGTGTCTCATCAAAGGAGTGTCTCATCAAAGGAGTGTCTCATCAAAGGAGTGTCTCATCAAAGGAGTGTCTCATCAAAGGAGTGTCTCATCAAAGGAGTGTCTCATCAAAGGAGTGTCTCATCAAAGGAGTGTCTCATCAAAGGAGTGTCTCATCAAAGGAGTGTCTCATCAAAGGAGTGTCTCATTAAAGGAGTGTCTCATCAAAGGAGTGTCTCATCAAAGGAGTGTCTCATCAAAGGAGTGTCTCATCAAAGGAGTGTCTCATCAAAGGAGTGTCTCATCAAAGGAGTGTCTCATCAAAGGAGTGTCTCATCAAAGGAGTGTCTCATCAATGGAGTGTCTCATCAAAGGAGTGTCTCATCAAAGGAGTGTCTCATCAAAGGAGTGTCTCATCAAAGGAGTGTCTCATCAAAGGAGTGTCTCATCAAAGGAGTGTCTCATCAAAGGAGTGTCTCATCAAAGGAGTGTCTCATCAAAGGAGTGTCTCATCAAAGGAGTGTCTCATCAAAGGAGTGTCTCATCAATGGAGTGTCTCATCAAAGGAGTGTCTCATCAAAGGAGTGTCTCATCAAAGGAGTGTCTCATCAAAGGAGTGTCTCATCAAAGGAGTGTCTCATCAAAGGAGTGTCTCATCAATGGAGTGTCTCATCAAAGGAGTGTCTCATCAAAGGAGTGTCTCATCAAAGGAGTGTCTCATCAAAGGAGTGTCTCATCAATGGAGTGTCTCATCAAAGGAGTGTCTCATCAAAGGAGTGTCTCATCAAAGGAGTGTCTCATCAAAGGAGTGTCTCATCAAAGGAGTGTCTCATCAAAGGAGTGTCTCATCAAAGGAGTGTCTCATCAAAGCATTGAAAGGATTGCTTGGAAAATTGAGTCAAGCGAATGAGTTCATTTTCGTATAGGACTTGATGTTCACTGGAACTAGTAACTTGAAAATTAGCGTAGGTTTTTGAGTTAAATTAATTTATACTGAGGAAATAATTGATTTACCTAACGCTTTCTTTTACAGATGACGAGTGTCTTTTTTATGCCAATCTATAGTAATATTTTTAAGCCACATAATAAGGGCTTTTTTAAGCTACTCAATAGTGACCTTTATAAGCCGTTCAATAGTGACCATTTTAAGCCGTTCAATAATGACCAATTTAAGCCGTTCAATAGTGACCATTTTGAGCCGTTCAATAGTGGCCATTTTAAGCCGTTCAATAGTGGCCATTTTACGCCGTTCAATTGTGGCCATTTTAAGCCGTTCAATAGTGACACTCCACATTACGAGTATTGGAAATGGTGAGCATGTAGTGAGCATGTTGTCGCGAGTGAACAAATAATAAACAAGTCTGAATATATATATATATATATATATAAATATATATTATAAATCCTACATATATAAAGAAAATGTCGCAGTAGGAAAACATGTAGCAGCATTTTACACATACCTATGTTCTACACCAATCTTGCAGCACATGCACGTGTTTTTTCTACATAAATATCTACAAAAGACCTGCGCTATTTTGATTTACATAGAAATGACATATCTCTTGTTACTTCTACTACATATTCTGAAGCAGTTTTGGCACATGTAAATTGTGCACCCACATATATTTTTTGTTGCAAGAGGTGGTGCATGTTTTGCTGCAGGTGTTACCTATATAGGGTTGTGAGATAGTAAGAATAGTGAGGTAGTGGCAGTATCCACATATTAGTGTAGAAATGGTACCTATATATTATTGTGGAAGTGGTACCTATATATTGTCATGCAAGGGGTACCTGTATCTTGGACTACCAATGTTACTCGTCATGAGTTGTGGGCGGTATCAGTTTTGTATTGCAGGTGGTACTTGTATATGTGTTGCAGATGGTACCTGTGAATTGTGTTGCAGGTGGTACCTATATATTGTGTCGCACGTAGTACCTATATATTGTGTTGCAGGTGGTACCTGTATATTGTGTTGCAGGTGGTACCTATATATTGTGTTGCAGGTGGTACCTGTATATTGTGTTGCAGGTGGTACCTGTATATTGTGTTGCAGGTGGTACCTGTATATTGTGTTGCAGGTGGTACCTGTATATTGTGTTGCAGGTGGTACCTGTATATTGTGTTGCAGGTGGTACCTGTATATTTTGTTGCAGGTGGTACTTGTATATTGTGTTGCAGGTGGTACCTGTATATCGTGTTGCAGGTGGTAACTACCTGTGTTGTAGGCGGTGCTTACCATTATTGATACTTGAAAGTAAAGGTACTTGACGCAAAAAGTACCTAATTGACTTGATTCAAGTGTGAAAGAACTTTCTACAGGGCCTTGAACAATTCTAGTGCTAGATTTTCATTCATTTATAATGGCGGCGAATGATAATAACATAAAAAATATTACATCCCCGTTACCACCAAGGAAACTTTCTTCAAGGCCTCTAACAATATTAAAACAAGATTGTCGTTCATTTACAGCGGCATTAAAGGAAAGTATCATTAAAAATATTACTTCCTTGTTAAAAGTCACCTCCGTGAGTGGGTAGACCACCGCCAATCAGCGCAGTAAAAACATGGCTGGCAGCGCAGGCGCTGGGCAGCGGCAGCGCAAAAATGTCCATTACACTAAATTTCTGCCTTAAAACATTGACCGCAACGTGCCCCACCGGTGGCCACATGAGACGATTTACGCAATTTTGCTGACCGACCATTAGTCACAAACTTATTTTTTTAAATACTTAATTTACGCTAAATGAGGGCATGGTCCAGTTGATGGTTGCTATTTTCAAGATTGTTTATCGTAATTAACTTTAAATTTGAGTTGAGTGTTGAACTTCAGTTTTAGCAATCGCGGTTAAAGTGTTAAGCGTGAATGCGACAGCGCAGTTTTGTGCAGCCACTGGGCAGTCTTGGCCACCAGTTAGGAAGCTTCGGTTTGCGCTAATCTGCGGCCTCACTGCGCCAATCTGCGCCGATATGATTTTTAACCGGCTTCATACAATTGTATGGATTTTAATAGTATATCTTCCGCCAACACTACGGAAATTTGGCACCGAATAGTATGTTAGTCAATAGTTCATGGCTTCTTTGCTACACGATGTAAAAATCGAACATCTATGGTAAAATATGTGTAATGTGACTGTATAAATGTAAATCACTTCTATTCAGTACAAGTCCTGGCATTGAATGTTTGACTTCTTATTTTCTATCTAATGATTCCGCAGCCTATTTGTAAATGTAGGTAGTAAATGAGATAGTAAAAACTATTTTAGTAGATGAAATGGTAAAAAACTTTTTTAGTAGATCAGATACTAAAAAACTTACTTTTATTAAATGACAGAGCAAAAAACTTTTAGATAGTTAAAAAATTTTTTAGTAGATGAGATAGTAAAAGAACTTTCAGATTGTAAATCTTTTTTGAAGATGAGATGGTAAAAAACTTTTTTTAGCAAATGAGAGAGTAAAAAACTATTTTGTAAATGAGATAGTTAAAAAAATTTTAGGAACACATGTACAATGAAACCTTTCTCCGCATCAACACTCGTCAGTCAAGAATTGTAAAAAGTCTATAGTATTTTTTTCTGGACTGCAAAAATATATTTGAACTGTCCAAAATTTAAGTGCAACATGGCATAATTTTTTTTGATTAAACTGTATTTTCTAATTGACAGCTTCCATTTCTATTCTTATTTTCACGTGAAAAGACAAAGCATCTCTTGAAGAGTTTCTGGCTGAAAAATTTTGCTTCCAAATTCTATCATTCAAAATAACAGTTAGACAGATTTATTTTAATACTTATTTTAATTTCAAATCTGGTGTTCAACATCTGTTCTATAATATTTTCTATTTAATGCTGTGTGGCCCGCTGGTGAGGCATCATTTTATATTATTTCACTTTCATTTTTGAAATTACAGCAATTTAAATTCACCAATGTAAATAGCACTGGTGGATCGCGACATTTTTTTCAATGTTGACAGGCCTTATTTAACACTTTCAGCATTTTTATAACATTAAGATTCCATAAGTCCAAGAAGCTCATCTAACCACTGCAAGATAATGACTAAGTTACAGTTCATGTTAAACACGTTAGCTTATAATTGGGAGTACTAGATCAACGTTGTTTTGTATTTTGGTTTTTTATCTTTTACCTTCCGTCTCCGCCTAGATACTCGCGTATAATATCCTCCACAAAGCTACTGCTAGATATCCAGTCCAAGTTCATTGAATTACATCCAGATATACAGTTTCGGTTTTATTAGACTACTGCCAGATATCCAGTCAAGGGATGTAAAATTAGTGGCGGATATTTAGTCCAGGTTTTGTGAAATTACTGCCAGATATCCAGTCCATAATCCTCAAATTACTGACAGATATCCAGTTAAGGATGCCAGCCAATAGTGCTGGATCTCTACCCATTCCTCATACAGTAACTGCTGGACATCGAGATTTACATTATAATATAGGTGCTGGATATCCAGCGTAGCTTCAGAAATTAACTACCAAATATCCACTGAGGCTCAAAATAAGAACCAGGTATGCATCCTTGTTTTACAATATTGTTGCCGGATAGTCAGCCTTGTAACACAATAATAATTATGGATATCCATCCTCGTGCAGCAAAAGTAGTCAGATGTCCAGCTCTTTTCTGCAATATCACTGGCAGATTTTCAGCCGCGTTCTACCACATTACTGCCGGATATCCTATTTTAATTACTTACTGCCGAATTTCCAGCCCTGTTGTGCCACATTTTTTCCGGATATCCAGCTATCTCTACCACATTTCTGCCGGATACCCTATTTTAATTACTCACTGCCGGAGATCCACTCTTGTTGCGCCACATTTTTTCCGGATATCCTGCTCTCTCTACCACATTTCTGCCGGATATCCTGCTTTAATTACTGCCGAATATCTACCCTGTTGTGCCACATTTCTGCCGGATATCTAGCTTTAATCACTGCCGGAGATCCAGCTAGAAGATATCCTCAGACCCAGAACCGGCCGTCTTCGAGAGGCGACTCCTGGTGAGACGCGCCGACTTTTCTGAGCCAGATTCAATTTGGCGGCAAATTTTGGCCCGTCCAAAGCGGCTGTTTTGAGCGCCTCTCGTAACAGCCTTCAGCCCGCACCTGCCTCCTGAAACAGCGCTCCGTGCCGGCTGTTTCTCGACGGTCTTAGGCGCTCTGGGTTTCGTTTTTTTTTCATTTGTGTTGCTGGGTTTGTCCGGGGTTTTCTGGTCTTTAGCGTTGCTGGGCTTATCGTAAGGTCTCGAGAGGGCAACCCCTTTGGTTGACGGGGACACGTGTTTCAGTTGTAAAGTCCCCTCACAGGAAGGGACTTTCCCCAAGCTTGGGGGAGTCTTGCTGATGGGGAAGATCTTCCCCCCTGCGGATCCAGGCTTACGTGGGCCTTCGGTTGGGGGAAGGGTGCCCTTCCGGCGATGTGGGGACTTCTCTTGTTTCTTCTTCCTCGACCCAAGGCTCTGCTCCATGCAGTTGATGAAACTCTGGATGTTGGAGTCGTCTTGCAGAGCCAGCAAAGCTTCACCGTTCACGGCGATGTTGTGTTTCGCGGAATCCGCTCCGTTTCTTTTTCTCTTCCCGGTGCTTAAACTCGACTTGAAGTCCGCCATGAGCTCCGTGAAGTCCTTTTGCTGCTGCGAAGCAGACTCAGATCCCGTTTTAGGCAGCATCAGCCCTGAGGAACACCAAGAGTCGTCTGTCGAGGAGGATTCGTCCGAGTCCTCTGTTACTCTCCCGGACGAAATTTGCCCTCTCTTCAAAAGGCTCGACTCCACAGCATGTAAATCGTTGGCCTCGGCAATGTGGACTTTGGTAACGACACTGTATGCACTCGGGATGCTAGCTGAGGGTGCTATAACTTTGATCCCAGATGTGGTCAACCTATTCGGGTTCCCCCGGTCGTTTTCCTTCATCCCCAACAAATCCCCGAGGTCATCTCGGGGATTTGTGAGGTTCCCAGCACACTTTTTGGACTTGTCTTCAGGCTGGCGCTTGTTATTATCGTGTCCCAAAAAACCTTCTGGACCGACGGATCTAGGGGACGGAGTCCCGCGGGTTGGGGACTTCACTTGACCTTCGCTGGAGGACGTGGGGAAGAGCGTGTAGGGCTTCACTTCCCCACGCATGTCGCAGATGACGTTCGTGAGGGCCATGATGTAGTTCTTGGCGAGCGTCAACGTCTCGATCTTCGACAGCTTCCGTTCCCTCTTCACGTGAGGGATCACTTCCCTCAGGCCCTGCGCAGTGAGGGTAGGGTTAGTCGTGGGGCTACTGTTTTGCATTTTGTGTTTCGTTTTATGTGGGTATTTCGTGTTAATTTTAGGAGTACAGTTTTGTGTTAGTCTTGGGTATACAGTTTTGTGTGTTGTTTTGTTGTAGTCTTTGGTCAACAGTTTTGTGTTCTAGGTGTTTTGCGTTAGTCTTGGGTCCACGGTGATATGTTTTGGGTGATTTTTGTTGGTTTTGGGTTGGCGGTTTCGTGTTAACACTTGTGCATCTGTCATTACTGTAGTTAGGTGCTGTGAAAACAAGATCCATTGAAACGAAGAGCTCAACATATTCATATAAATACTGCCGGACTTCACATATTCATAAATACAGGCTATTTTTTAAATTCATATCCCGAAAAATCCTTTAATACCTTTTGATACAATGAACGGGTTTTTGAAAATAAAATGGTTATAGAATCCTGAGGTTTATATATTTTATTTCGGACCTACGTATATATGGTACAAAATAAGAATCAGAGGACACAGTAAAATTCATCCAGCGTTAAAACTGCAACCAAGATGACGAACTGGGCAAAGGAACAATTAATCTTTCCTAAACACTGTATCCTTATCTAAAGGAAGGAACCTGTCGTAGCCCAGGGAAGTTTCAAGAGAGGGTACAGCCTGCAAAGTCTGCTGGGCTAAGACAATGCTCCTTCCATCAGAGAACTTTTGAAAGATACTTATGAAAGAGCACTTATTGGAAGAGTCCTTATGAAAGAGTACTTACGGAAGAGTACGTATGAAAGAGTACTGATGAAAGATATGCAGTTCTTATGAAGAATAACTGTTCCTTTATCGAATTCGTCATCTTTGCGGCAATTTCAGATCAGGATGAATTTTACTGTGTCCTCTGACAATTATTTTGTTAGTTGTATCATAAATACGTAGGAACCATTTAAAAAACTTAAATCTCAAGATTCTACTGCCGTTATGTTTTTAAAAATCCGCTCATTGTATCAGAAGCTATTAATGATTTTTGCCTGTGGCGTATTTAACATACACCCTGTATTTATACCTGCAAATATGTTAAAACCAAATATTAGGCACTCTGGAAATTAGAATGAATAAATAAAAAAAACGAATAAATAAATATAAATTTTCTCAGAAATTAGTTTTGTTGCAGGAAGGTTAACTCTCGTCGCGCATTTTTCCTCACACATCCCCTCTCGCACCCCCTCATCCCCTCTCTACACACATCGCTCCTATTCCCCAACGTCAATTTTCTTCCCTTACTTTTCCCCTTTTCCCATATTCCTGCCCCACCCTCTAATATCCTCCCCTCCTGAACTCATGATGGGGATGCTTGAGCTAACACTTGGCGTGATCTAATCCTAATTCCTCCCCTCCCATTCCTTTCCACCCATTCCTCTCCACCCATTCCTCCCCACCCATTCATCCCCACCCATTCCTCTCAACCCATTCCTCCCCACCAGTTCCCTCCCCCCTTCCCACCCATTCCTTCCTCACCCATTCTTCCCTCCCATTCCTCCCCACCCATTCCTTTCCACCCATTCCTTTCCACCCATTCCTTCCTCACCCATTCCTCCTAACCCATTCCTCGCCATCCATTCCGCCCCACCCATTCCTTCCTCGCCCATTCCTACCCACCCATTCCTCCCCACTCATTTTTCCCCACCCATTTCCCCCATCTATTCCTCCCCACCCATTCCTTTCCAAAACATTCCTTCCCCAGCCATTCTTCCTCACGGTGCTTGTATCGCGGCCTGGGCTCTATGCTGACCACAAGGGACCAGCCCCGTCAGATGAGGTTATTCTAAAGCTTCCCCAAGTCTTATTCCGGCAGCTTCGCTTCCCCAATGTGTTTGGCATGCAGTCTTCCCCATCTAAGGCAGAGTGATCCCCTCTGGGGAGCAATGGGGCTCTTGCCTCCCGATTTATGCCGTACAGGCGCACAGCAAGGTGGGGATTATTGGGGAGTGGGGAAGATGTGATGAGGAATTGGGGAGGAGATGGGGGTGTATAGACTGTGAGGATGTGGGGATAGAATGGAGTTCTGGAGAAGCACGAGGAAGTGATGGAATTGGCAGAATCAGCGAGGAAGAGGAGGTGATGGGGATGTGGAGAGAAGGGAATAAGGGGAAAATGGGAGTATGTGTTGGAGAGGAGGGGAAAATGGGGTGAAAAGGGTATGTGGGGAGAAGGGGGGGTGTGGTAGAAAAACAGGGATGTGGGAAAATAGAAAATCTACGGATTTTACTCCGGACATTTAAGTTACTCTCAAGATTATGAATTTTCCACCCTGAAACAACTCTACGGGTTTTACGCCTGACATTTAAGTTACTTTTCGACATTCAACCAACACTAATACGATCATTAACACAGTATTTCATTATATGCGAATGACATTAACAGTGAGTTAACAAAAAACATTTTAAATAAAAAATCATAAAACTTTTTAGACAAACTAACTCAGGGTGATCGCTTATATTACTCAATGCTCAATTTAGATCTTGGTTTACTGCCGACGCGTGCTCTGTATTATCGAAGCCATGTATGTACTGCGTGCGCCAGTCAATACTGCATTTTAAAAAAAGTGTGGAAGTCTGGAAATGCAGGATTGATTGCCGCACTCTGTAAATGCAATCCTATGCTGACAATGTGTTTTTTCCATCAATTTCAGCGATATTTCAGTCACTAAGAGGACGCTACGTCTTTATTTTGCTCCTTACGGTATAACTCTCATAAGATATTTTTTAACGATATTTCAAGGTCATTAAGAGGACGCTACAGCTCTATTTTGGTCCTTACTATAATTCTCATTAAATATTTTTCTGTAATATTTCAACGTCATTGAGAGTAATTAAACAGAAAATCTAAAGATAGAATTAATACACAGAAAATCTAAAAATGGAATTGAACAACAGAAAATCTCGAAAATAGAATTAATCAAAAAAGAATCTCAAAAACAGAATTAACTTGCAGAAAATCTCATAAATAGAATTAACCAGCAGATAATCTGAAAAGCAGAATTAACCAACAGGAAACCTCAGAACTAGAATAAACCAGTAGAAAATTTCAAGAATAGAATAAACCAATAGAAAATCTGAAAAATAGAATTAACCAGCAGAAAATCTCAGAAAAAATAGAATAACTACCAGAAAATCTCATAAATAGAATAACCAACAGAAAATCTCAATAACACAATTAACCAGCGGAAAATCAGCGAGACCCAGAATTCAGTAACAAAGGGAGAGGGCAAAAAAAGAACAGATGACGGATGTCGGGCCGGTCGCGGCTGTAACCGATCTGTGTGGCAGTGGTGGCAGAGACGGATGGTGGGGCTGAGTGGCACCGGTGGCAACGTTGCCACACTTTCTGCACAAGTGCCTCTACAGTGGCATTGGCGTCAAGGTGGCAACACTGCTGCCACCACACTTGGTACGCAAGTGCCACTGTAGTGGCAGTGATGCTACGATGACAACGCTGATGCCACAGTGGCGTCACAGTGGCGCTGATGCCACAGGAAATCGGTGTTAATCAGAGAGCATCAGGCTACATCACGACAAATCTGGGTGCATCATACAGCATCAGGGTACATCAAAGTGCGTCAG
Source organism: Morinoia aosen (assembly GCA_030386875.1). Taxonomy (NCBI): domain Eukaryota; kingdom Metazoa; phylum Arthropoda; class Malacostraca; order Amphipoda; family Talitridae; genus Morinoia; species Morinoia aosen. The sequence goes on from CM059565.1 coordinate 18,146,148, forward strand.
AAAGCATCAGGAAGCATCAGGGTACATCAGGGTACATCAGACAGCATCAGGGTTTATCAGGGTACATCAGGGTACATCAGGGTATATCAGGGTGCATCAGGATACATCCAGTGTAGCACTCACGCAGCATCAGGATATATCAGGATACATCTGACACCGTCAAGGTACATCAGGGTACATCAGAATGCCTCAGGGTGCATCAAAGTACATAAGGGTACATCAGGGTGCATCATGATGTCTCAGGATACATCAAGGTGCATCAAGGTATATAAGGGTACATCAGGATGCATCAGGGTACATCAGGGTACATCAGAATGCATCAGCTCACCTGGAAAGCATCATTGAGAGAGTGCATCCTCATCCGCTCCCTCTCGTTGCTCTCCTTCCTTCTCACTGTCCTCTCTCTGTTGCTGTTGTTGCTGCTGTTGCTGCTGTTATTGATGCTCTTTGTTGTGGTGCTGGACATCGGCCTCGGATATTGGGATATCTTCCCAAACAATATCCCGGCCCCAGCGGTTGAGGAAATCGGTTCACGGGAACCAATTTTGGTGGGAGTTCCCCAACTTGTGGTGGTGTCTGGGTGGTGGTGGTGGTTGTGGGGTGGTTGTGGTGACGCCTTGGTGGTGGTGGTGATGTTGGTGGTGCTGCATACCAGCCTGGTGTTGTTGCTACTGCTGTTGTTGTCGTTGTCGTTGCCATTGATGCTACTGTTGCCATTGGTGTTGTTGTTGCCACTGCTGTTATTGTTGCGATTTATGTTGTTGTTGCCACTCATGTTACTGTTGCCATTGCTGTTATTGTTGTCACTGCTGTTATTCTCGCAACTAATGTTATTGTCGTCAATTTTGTTGTCATTGTTGTTGTTACCAATGCTGTTATTGTTGCTGTTGCTGTGGAAATTAAGCTTACTGCTATTATTGACGTTATTTTTGGTGCTAAACGATGTGTTGACTCCTCTACTGAAGTGCTTAGCAGACACAATGCTGTTGTTGATGTTGTTGTTGGTGAAGTTGCCGTTGTTGCTGCTGCCTGAGCTGTTGTTGTTGCATATACTGTTGTTATGCTTACCTTTGCTGTTTATAAATTCATCACCATCGCTGAGAAAAAAAGCAGAACTTTGAACAGCATAATTTTTATTGATGTTACAGTTGGTGTTGCTGGGGATTGTGTTGATGGTGCTGGGGATTGTGTTGTTGGTGATGGGGATTGTGTTGTTGGTGCTGGAGATTGTGCTGTTGGTGTTTCTGGAGATCGTGCTGTTGGTGCTGGGGATTGTGTTGGCGTAGGAGATTGTGCTGTTGGTGATGGGGATTGTGTTAGCGTAGGAGATTGTGTTGTTGGTGTTGCTGGAGATTGTGTTGATGGTGCTGGAGATTTTGCTGTTGGTGCTGCCACCTACTCCGATTTTATGGCAACTGCTGCCACTGCTGCTGTTGATGGAACTAGTGGCATGAGCTTCGACAGGTTTCATCAAAATTCGGTTGCCACTACCGTAGCAATTGCCACTAGTGTTGTTGTTGCCACTTGCCATAGTAGCACGAAATTCAGTGGCAGGGACTGCCGAAACAGACTTGCCACCGTGGCAGGTGGCAATTCTCTTCTTGGATGCGCTGATGCGACTGGACGATGAAATCCCCACAGGGTTCAAAATCCCCACAGGATTTGAAATCCCCATGGGGATTGCCAAACTGGCGGGGGGTGATGTTGGGGACAGCGAGGAGGCTGGGGAGAAAAAGGAACGGGTAGACGAGGCAGTTGGGGAGGAAAATGAAGACTCTGATTGGGAGGAGTTGGTGGGGAACATTCCTGAGCTCAAGGGGGAACAAGACACGAGGTTTGGGTACGCTGAGGAGGACATGGAAGCAGTTGGGGAAGTTCGGGGGAGCGTAGCGTGGGGCTCTGGGGAAGAACTTCCCCTCACGAATGCACGGACTGCGGAATTTGATGGGGAGGAGTTGGGGTAAGATCGTGGGGAAGAAGACGGGGACCATCGAGACTGAGAAGGGAACCTAGATGGGGAATAATTCGAGGAACTTAAAGAGTTAGCGGAACTCGAGCGAAGAGACCCAGATGGGGACACGGAAATGATGGGGAGAGGCAGTCGGCATGACGATGGGGAGTAGGCTGGGGACTCTGGGGAGGAGGTGTTACTCCAGCACAACTTCGGGGATTTGGCGGTCAAAGCCAAACTGTAGCTGTTCTTTGCTGGGGAGCGGGACGAGGGATCTAATGCACAAGGAGAGGCGTCGCTATTGGTTGATGGGGGAAACGGGCTAGCAGGCGACTGCGAACCGTTGTGAAGGGGTTCTGAACCGCTTACAGGAGGGTGTGAACCGTTAGGAGGATGTTGTGAACCGTTAGGAGGATGTTGTGAACCGCTAACATGAGGGTTTTGACAGTTAAGGGGAGTTTGTGAACCGTTAAGAGGAGAGCGTGAACCCTCACCATTAGCCAGAGGTTGAGGACCATTATGAGCAAAATGTGAACCATTAAGAAGAGGTAGTGAACCGCTTTGAGAATCCTGGGAACCGTTATGAGGAGAATGTGAACCGTCAACTGATGAACCGCTTACTGTTTCCATGGCTGAACCAGAAATAGTTGTCTGAACACACAGCCGAGAACCGTCTGCTGAGTGAGACTGGTTGACAGTAAAGTTGACAGACGAGGCGCTCTCAGTTGACTGTCTTGACTGACTGGAATGCTTAGGCTTGACTGTGTCCGTCATTGACTGAAAGTTGGACGGTGCTTGCTGGTTCCTGGGATAAGCTGTGGAATCCTTCTGCTTCACGGAAAAGTTGAGGTTGGGTTGCGCGTCACTGGCACCTACCGTCACGTTGCTGTTTGCTGTTTTCAAAACAGATCGCACAACCGACACTTCACATGGAGATTTGGGATTTTCAACTTCGTATAAAGTGTGGCAGTCCGCTTTTATTTTGGCTGAGGAAACTCCAACTTTCCCGGCAACGCTCACGCTAAAAATGGCGTTCGTTTTCGACTTGTACTCGACGTTAGTACTCGTTGGCGGCTTCTCTGAAGTACTCGAGTCCCCTTCTATACGTTCGACCCTTTGCCGTTTGGGGTTCGGCATCATCAAGTTCTGCCAGGAGGTGTTTCCAGCTTGGAATGTTTCGTCAGCGTTCAAAAAGTTACCGCATTTCTTGAAGGCCTCAATTTTTGGGCTCCTAGAGCTCAAGTTTGAAGTCCAGTTGATGTTCTGCGATGTTTTTGGACTGAATTTCCTAGTTTCACAGACCGCAGTTTTCACACCAACGCCCTGAGAATTTTGGCCTGAGTTAAAAACCTCCCGTGTATTGATATTTTCAGACGGAATTTTCAAGGTTCTCTTTCTGTTCTGTGTGGAAGTGGATGCCAGTTCGTGGCTTGAGGAATACGAAGAGTTCGTGAAAGATGACGATCCCAAGATGCTTATCGCAGCGCTAGAGCGAGCTGTCACCGGAGGAGATGGAAGAAAGTCCGGGGATATTAGCGAAGGAATGTCAGAGTTACTCGTTTCCGTACAACCCATTGTGTAGATTTGTTTTTTTGTATTAGAAGAGTTGTGTTCTACATGAGACTTTGACACGGATGGCGGGCTTGCTGTCACTGTTGTATTCTTGAAATAGCTTTTATTGAAAAAAGCCGCAGGTCTTTTTGATGCAGAAAGCTCACTGACTTTCGTACTAATAGCATCTTCCACACTAAGAACCGTTTCCACGATGGCATCCGTATCCGTGAGAGTAGAAGTATCACCGATGGATGAATTATTCATCAAAACCTCTGCCGTATCATGGATGGCAGGTGGATCCCTGACTCTGACCGTATCATGGATGGCAGATTGATTCATGACACCAGCCGTATCATGGATGGCAGATTGATTCATGACACCAGCCGTATCATGGATGGCAGATTGATTCATGACACCAGCCGTATCATGGATGGCAGATTGATTCATGACGCCAGCCATATCATGGATGGCAGCTGGATCTATGACTCTAGCCGTTTCATGGATAGCAGGTCGATCCATGATACCGTTGACTTCGTTTGCTGCATCCACGATACAGAGAGCATCTGATACAGAAGTCCCCACTGGAACGTTTCGTGTCAAAGACTCAGTCCCTGAGCTGTGAGGCTTGTACTCGATGCTAGTATTTGTTGGTGATGGTCTGGATAGTCCAGGTAGTTGTCCAGGAGGTTCAGGTAGAGGCTCATGAGATCCACGTCGTCCAGGGAATTCAGATTGTTCAGATAGTGGTCCAGGTTGCCCTGATGGCCTATGCTGTGATGCAGATAGTCCAGGTGGTCCAGGTAGTGCAGGAGGTCCAGGTAGTGCAGGAGGTCCAGGTAGTCCAGGTGGTCCAGGTAGTCCAGGTGGTCCAGGTAGTGGTCCGTGTAGTCCAGGAGATACAGGACCAGGTCCAGGCATGCAGCAGTCCAGATCAAAGTTGAACTGGAAGTCCTTATCCAGCGCCCCAGGGAGCCTGGAACCAGAAAATAATTGGCAATGGTCACAGTTTCAAAATAGTTATCGCACACGCTCGACTCCACGCTCATGAACTATGTAAACATAGACGCTAAACCAGAAAACTGTCCCTGCTAAAATTCGCCACCGGGCATATTAGCGCAGTAAATACCACAATGCCAATAATAATTGGTAAATACCAATGCTATAATTCGCCTCCGGGCATATTAGCGCAGTAAATACCGCACTTTAGCTGTAGTTTTGGGCAAGTCTAGTGGACAATTTTGCGCAGCCTCTGCTCAGCGCTGGCGCTGCCAGCGTCGTGAGGGTTGCGCTGATTCATGGCGTGCGCCGATCATGGTGGTGCTTTTTAAGTTAATAGGGCACCCTATACTGCTGCCCCCTCTAGTATTTATTTACATTCATTGGTATTTTTTAGTAGCGCGCCTTATACTGGCCCGACTATTTTATTACATTCATGAAACGAGTTTACTACATCACCCGTGGCCCCTCGTGTTAGCAAATGAACAAGCTTTTCAACCTAGAAATTAGTTGAAGGTGCTCTAACAATCAATTATTTTGACTCAGAAAATGTTCGACAAGTATTTTTTTGCAGTGGTGAAATAAATCAATATTGACCAAAGAGATTCTCACGAAATACTCAACAGAAGTCAATGAGATGCACTTTTATTGAGATAACTATATCTACGGGCAATCGACCACAGCAACTATCGCAACGAGTTAGAATGTCATAATGTGTTTGACCAAAACAAAAAACATGAACATCTTTTTAAATGTTAGTATCAAAGTTGAACTATAGGTGTAGTTTGACAAAATGATAACTAGATGATTTCCCACGAAATGGGGAACGTAGCGCGATGAATTATGCGTATGTTGCTACTTAAAAGAATGCAAATGGTGACCAGCAAACGAACAAGTTCATATAACTTGTATAGGAATATATGTAGTACATGGGATCGACAACTTCTACGTTCTAATCAGCATGGGAGTTAGAAGAAGCGACCTCTTAAATTGATTATATACGAGGCATATAGTGGAACACACACAGAACAAAATAACTTTGAGTGAAATATTGTTTCAATGGGCGTTTATTCTTGTTTTTTATTGTACATCAGAAAAAATGGCTTAACACAGTCAATGGCCATAGACTTGACTGAGTCAATGGCCATTGACTTGACTGAGTCAATTTCCACAGACATGGCACAGCCAATTGCCACGGACACGACACACTCAATTATTATCACAGATTGACACACTCAATTATTATCACAGATTGACACACTCACTTATTATCACAGATTGCCACAGCGAAACAAGACACACTTGATGAGCCGTGCTGGTGACAGGCCCAGCGGCCGTCACCAGCAGTGCCCGCAGCAGCAGCGACGTGTATTGGCTCTGCTCAGCCCACATTCCAACACGAATTACGCCCCGCAATAAGAATCACTTGGGACGAGCCAAATAAAAATCACGATTCGCTTGGGACGACACCAAAATCAAGCCAATCTGGGCCACTCAAAAGACATCAATTTGGGGAACGCAACATGAAGGAGCCGCTTGGGGAGGTGGGGAGGAGGTGGGGAGGTGGGGAGGTGTTCAGGCGGGGAGGAAGTTTGTCTTGCGGGGTAGTGTTATTATTAGGGATTGCGGTGTTGGATAACGGGAAGATTGTTTTTTGAACTTGGGGAAAGGAGAAAATGCTGGATAGTGAGGTTGGTTGCTGGGGAAGTTTGATTTTGGTGTCGGGGAAGACTAAACTTTTTAACTTGGGGAAAGAGAGACTTGGGGATCGGGAGATTTGTTTCTAGGAAGGTTTGTCTTTTGAAGTTTGGGAAGAAAGGAAGTTTGGATTGCTATTTAGTGTACAGTGAAGATTGTTCTTTTAAGTTGGTAAAATGAAGAACTGGGGATTGCTGTCTAGAGTACTGGAAGATTGCCCTTTTAAGTTGAATAAAAATATAATGAGTAATTGAGAGATTGGTTGCTGGGGAAGATTCTTCTTTGGAATTTGGGGAAGAAAAGAATATCGGATGGGGAGGTTGAAAGCGATGCTTAAGGTTTGGGTGTTGGGGACCCAAATACTCATTACAAAAGAGATGGGGAGGTGGGATAATAGTTAGACGGGGAAGAGAGTGCAGTCGTGACAGTGACGAAGAATTACAGCGGTTGGGTGAGGTTAGGGGAATGGGTCAACTCAAATCACGAGATGGGGAATGCCTGGGGGGAATCACGAGATGGAGAACGTCTGGGGGGGATCACGAGATGGGGAATGCCTGGGAGGATCACGATGGGGAATGCGTGGGGGGGATCACGAGATGGGGAATGCCTGGGGGGATCACGAGATGGGGAATGCCTGGGCGGGATCACGAGATGGGGAATGCCTGGGGGGATCATGAGATGGGGAATGCCTGGGGGGGATCACGAGATGGGGAATGCCTGGGGGTAATCACGAGTTGGGGAATGCCTGGGGGGGATCACGAGATGGGGAATGCCTGGGGGGGATCACGAAATGGGGAATGCCTGGGGGGATCACGAGATGAGGAAAGCCTGGGGGATCACGAGATGGGGAATGCCTGGGGGGATCACGGGATGGGGAATGCCTGGGGGGATCACGAGATGGGGAATGCCTGGGGGATCACGAGATGGGGAATGCCTGGGGGGGATCACAAGATGAGGAATGCCTGGGGGGATCACGAGATGGGGAATGCCTGGGGGGATCACGAGATGGGGAATGCCTGGGGGGATCACGAGATGGGGAATGCCTGGGGGGATCACGAGATGAGGAATGCCTGGGGGGGATCACGAGATGGGGAATGCCTGGGGGGATCACGAGATGGGGAATGCTGGTTCTGATATGAATAATGTTTATTTCATGCTTGCAAACTCCCGCTGTGAGAAAAATTCTGTTTTCAGTTATGAAAATAATTCAATTGTGAGAATTCTTTTTGAGTGAGCAGTTTAAATGTACGGCTTTTGTGAAAACTTGGTTATAGGATTAGGATAAGATCAGAATAAAGTTTTATTCCCTGTATATGAATTACGACTTAAGGAGTAGAAACGTAGAGTAGCTATGCAGTGTTCAGGTATCGGGTGAGCAAGATAGGAATGGTGGCTATGGGACCACCAACCAGCCAAGCAACCCAAAAATCAAGCAGCCAAGCAAACAAGCAACCAAGCAACCAAGCCACCAACCAGCCAAGCAACCAAAAAACCAAGCAGCCAAGCAAACAAGCAACCAAACATCCAAGCAGCCAAGCAGCCAAGCAACAAAACAGCCAAGCAACCAAGCAGCCAAACAACTAACCAATCAACCAAGCATGCAGCCAACTAACTAACCAGCCAAGCAAGCAACCAACCAACCAGTCAAGCAAACAAGTACCTAACCAAGCGACCAACCAAACCACCCAACGTATGAACCAACCAACTAAGCCACCAAGCGTACCACAAACTCAGCATCATCACAAAGGGGATGCGAGTCCGATGCGTTCATTCATAAAACAATTTGGGCTCTTACTTCTGTGTGGTGAGGCTCAGTTGACCAGCGTGGACGTAGCCCGATGCCACGGCAGGACTCCGGTTCTCAACAGCAGCAAAAGAACCAGCGGTTCTGCTTCCTTTTGTGGTTTTCGCACCGTCGCCACAGGTGGGGTCGGGAAAGGTTCTTGGAGTTGCGTCTCGAATAAACCTCACTTTGGGGTTGTCGGAGTAACCTCTTCGGTTGAAATAAGATTCGTCGATGACTTTTGGGTCGAAAGTATCGACAATTTCAGTGCACTTGCAGATGGTGGAAGTCGGGGTCGGACTTACGGAGGTTTTTGTCTGATCGTCTAGAAATTGAGTTTTATGCGTCGCGTCTGAAGAAGCTTGACCATCCCTATTTTCGGGGGGATTTTGGGAGTGTTTTCCCCCCGGGGATCTTTGGGTCATAAACTGGTCCCCACCAACAGGGCTCTTCGGGTGGAGCAGAGGACCCTTTGGTTGATTCTTGATTGATTCTTTTGGAGCATGTGAGGCATTATCACCTTCAAGGGAATCTTTGATTCTCACCGACCCTTCATGGGAGCACGCCTGTCCCTCACCAACACCGATTCTCCCCCTTTCAGATTCCGAAATCGAAGAATCCACAGCCAGGTCCAGATTACAGGACGAGATACCTTCATCTTTCTCCACTGTGACCGTATCTGCCAAAAGCCCATCGGGTTTCCCGCTTGGGTTCAAAGTCGTCGTGGTCACGCCAAGTTTTCCAGCAAGGAACCGCTCGCAAGCATCGGCTTCAAAAGCTGTAATGCTGTCCCAGTCTATCCCCCTCACCCCTAGCGGAGGGGAGTCCAGTTTACAGGCGCTGGAATCGCTGGAAGTCAAATCTTCAGAGCCCATCAACGGCCGGTCGTACTCGAGGAACGCGTTTTTCAAAGGCGATATCAAGCAGTCGTAGGAATGCCTCGAGAAGTTCTGGACGCATTTGTTGTAAATCGAAGGGTCTTCGCTGCACGCAAAGTCTTTCTGGATATCCGTGAGGTCTGGAAGATCGTTGTACTCCTTCTCCAGGGCGTTGAAATCCAGCAAGTCGCTGAAGGAGGTGGATCTCCCCGTGAGGGCTTCGCTGCATTTATCCACCTCTGGATCTGGTAGAACCACTTCCATAAGGCCTGGCTCGTCGATGTCGGGGTCAAAATCTCCATCTCCAAAAGTCGGGTCGTGCGGCAGAGACGTTCTGGATTCCGATGTGTTTCCCTCTGCGATGTTGGCTAGTCGCAGACATGGGAATTCCAACATTTTTAGCGTGTCGAAGGCGAGGTTTGACACTAAAGCTAGCAGCTCTTAAAGATGGTGACACTTGTGTTTTTTAAAGCCTGGAAATTCCAACATTTTTAGCGTGTCAAAGACGGGGTTTGACACTAATGCTTTCAGCTTTTAAAAATGGTGACGCTTGTGTTCTTTAAGACCTGGAAATTTCAACATTTTTAGCGTGACCCCGGTGCATTAAAGCTCATAGTTTCTAAAGATGGTAACACTTGTGTTTTTTAAAGCCTGGAAATTCCAACATTTTTAGCGTGACCCCGGTATAGATTTGGCACTAAAACTTACAGCTTCTAATAACGGTAACGCTAGTGTTTTTTAAAGCCGGTTTGGTCATTTTGAAACTCTTGAGCGCAAATGTATGCTTGGTTTCCATGAATGCAGAGCTTGGTAGGGAGAAAAATATTCCAGCAGCTGATGTCCAAGGATTTTCAAGATTCAACCAAAGACAAAGGATCAAGCGGGAATATTTAGGAACAAACTTGTAACCTGCAAAATTGTGTTTGTATTTCACGAACTGCTTTAAAATTGAAAGAACTGTGCACTCTGTGTTGTGTTCCTCTCATCAAATTTTGAACCTGGCATATGACACTTAATCAGTGCCTTTCAAAATTTAATGTTATACTTTTGAATTTCTGAAAAATACAAAACACGATTAATAAATGATGGAAACAAATGATTTTATTCCTCTCTTGGATTTCAGTGTGAAAATGAAAAACCGTGAACTAGACTCTAAAAAAATATAAAATACATGCAGATGAACATTTTAGAAAATACACATGTACGTATATGCATATAAATGAGTCCATACATGTGTACTGCAGACTTTAAATGTCACTCACATGTCACATCCACACAAAACATACATAATCACTGAAAATGTCGTCTGTAGAAGACATCCAGCTTACGTAACATGGCAGACTGGAATAATGTTGGTAATGTTGGTAATGCTGATAATGTTGTGAATGTTGGTTATGTAGGAGTATGTTGGTATTGTAGCTACTTTTGGTGGTGTTGGAGTATGAGTTTTATAAAATTATGTATGTATCTCTCATATGTCACTGAAATTTAGGTGTTGTTTATCACGGAAATTTGAGGGTTGTCACCGATATTCAAACATTTTCAACTTTATGGCACAAAAATTTTATAAAAATTTAAGTCACATTAATTATTGGTTAATTTCATTTTTAGTAATAACAGACATGTTAGCATATGTCAGCTGGTGTTTGTAGTTATGTGAGAAGTGGATATGTATGGTTATTGGTGAGTATTGATTGTGTTTAGTGGTTATCAGTACGCGTTAGTTGCAGTTATTGATGCGTATTGGTTGTGGTTATTGTGGTTTGTGGTTATCAGTACGCGTTAGTTGCGGTAATTGATGCGTATTGGTTGTGGTTATTGTGGTTAGTGGTTATCAGTACGCGTTAGTTGCGGTAATTGATGCGTATTGGTTGTGGCTATTGTTATTCCACTTTGTGGTCGTTTAATTGCGTGATCGGTGCAGCACTCTGGCTCAAGTTACATAATTTTGCACAAGTCTATTCCTGTTGCTCAATGCGCACAGTCATGGCACACGTATTTCAATCAACCACATTCATGGACGCATACAGCTATTAAAGTTAAATTTATTAAATAATATAAATATCTATACTTTTCGCATACAAAAATCAATTTCATAAACTTCTAAATATTTCTACACTTAAATATTTCACTAAATACACTAAATATTTCTACACTTCAAGTTAAATTTATTAAATAATGTAAATATGGATACTTTTATCATACAAAAATCAATTTCATAAACTTTTAAATATTTCTACACTTAAAAAAAAATTCTGTACAATTTGCATAGAAGTTTTAAAAACAAACTGTTTTTCTTCCTGTTGAGTTACACTATTCATGAACAACATCCACAGTTATGTTGCGGTGGGCACAACATCCACCGCTATGTTGCGGTGGGCACAACATCCACCGCTATGTTGCGGTGGGCACAACATCCACCGCTATGTTGCGGTGGGCACAACATCCACCGTTATGTTGCGGTGGGCACAACATCCACCGCTATGTTGCGGTGGGCACAACATCCACCCCTATGTTGCGGTGGGCACAACATCCACCGCTATGTTGCGGTGGGCACAACATCCACCGCTATGTTGCGGTGGGCACAACATCCACCGCTATGTTGCGGTGGGCACAACATCCACAGTTATGCTGCGGTGGGCACAACATCCACCGCTATGTTGCGGTGGGCACAACATCCACAGTTATGTTGCGGTGGGCACAACATCCACCGCTATGTTGCGGTGGGCACAACATCCACCGCTATGTTGCGGTGGGCACAACATCCACCGCTATGTTGCGGTGGGCACAACATCCACAGTTATGTTGCGGTGGGCACAACATCCACCGCTATGTTGCGGTGGGCACAACATCCACCGCTGTGTTGCGGTGGGCACAACATCCACAGTTATGTTGCGGTGGGCACAACATCCACCGCTATGTTGCGGTGGGCACAACATCCACAGTTATGTTGCGGTGGGCACAACATCCACCGCTATGTTGCGGTGGGCACAACATCCACCGCTATGTTGCGGTGGGCACAACATCCACCGCTATGTTGCGGTGGGCACAACATCCACAGTTATGTTGCGGTAGGCACAACATCCACCGCTATGTTGCGGTGGGCACAACATCCATCGCTATGTTGCGGTGGGCACAACATCCACAGTTATGTTGCGGTGGGCACAACATCCACCGCTATGTTGCGGTGGGCACAACATCCACAGCTATTTTGCGGTGGGCACAACATCCACCGCTATGTTGCGGTGGGCACAACATCCACAGTTATGTTGCGGTGGGCACAAAATCCACCGCTATGTTGCGGTGGGCACAACATCCACCGCTATGTTGCAGTGGGCACAACATCCACCGCTATGTTGCGGTGGGCACAACATCCACCGCTATGTTGCGGTGGGCACAACATCCACCGCTATGTTGCGGTGGGCACAACATCCACCGCTATGTTGCGGTGGGCATAACATCCACCGCTATGTTGCGGTGGGCACAACATCCACAGTTATGTTGCGGTGGGCACAACATCCACCGCTATGTTGCGGTGGGCACAACATCCACCGCTATGGCTATGTTGCGGTGGGCACAACATCCACAGTTATGTTGCGGTGGGCACAACATCCACCGCTATGTTGCGGTGGGCACAACATCCACAGCTATTTTGCGGTGGGCAAAACATCCACCGCTATGTTGCGGTGGGCACAACATCCACAGTTATGTTGCGGTGGGCACAACATCCACCGCTATGTTGCGGTGGGCACAACATCCACCGCTATGTTGCAGTGGGCACAACATCCACCGCTATGTTGCGGTGGGCACAACATCCACCGCTATGTTGCGGTGGGCACAACATCCACCGCTATGTTGCGGTGGGCACAACATCCACCGCCATGTTTCGGTGGGCACAACATCCACCGCTATGTTGCGGTGGGCACAACATCCACCGTTATGTTGCGGTGGGCACAACATCCAGACACTGGTTACAACATCGACATCAATGTTGCTGTAGTCACAGCATCCGCAGCAATGTTGCACTGGGCACAACATCCACAGTTACTTTGCGGTAGTCACAACATCCAGCAACATTGCACTGGGTACCACAACATCCAGCCAATGTTGAACTGGGCACTATAACATCTAGCCAATGTTGCACTGGGCACCACAACATCCAGGCAATGTTGCGGTAGTCACAACATCCGCAATGTTGCACTGGGCACCTCAACATCCAGCAACAATGCACTGGGCACCACAACATCCAGCCAATGTTGCGGTAGTCACAACATCCAGCAACATGCACTGGGCACCACAACATCCAGCCAATGTTGCGGTAGTCACAACATCCAGCAACATGCACTGGGCACCACAACATCCAGCCAATGTTGCGGTAGTCACAACATCCAGCCAATGTTGCGGTAGTCACAACATCCAGCAACATGCACTGGGCACCACAACATCCAGCCAATGTTGCGGTAGTCACAACATCCAGCAACATGCACTGGGCACCACAACATCCAGCCAATGTTGCGGTAGTCACAACATCCAGCCAATGTTGCGGTAGTCACAACATCCAGCAACATGCACTGGGCACCACAACATCCAGCCAATGTTGCGGTAGTCACAACATCCAGCCAATGTTGCGGTAGTCACAACATCCAGCAACAATGCACTGGGCACCACAACATCCAGCCAATGTTGCGGTAGTCACAACATCCAGCAACATGCACGGCCACATCGGCTGCCTAGAAAGAATCAAATTAAGCAGGAGCGTCTCCTCGAGACCAACTGAGTTAGGCCGTAACTTCCCCGCAGAGTTTTGTGCCGCCGCTCCTGTTCTCTTCTCGAGACCCGCACGGCCGGACTTGTGCGGTCCCGCCTGACTTGTGGGTGTGGTTGTGGGTGTCTCGTGTGGGTGTGGTTGTGGGTGTCTCGTGTGGGTGTGGTTGTGGTTGTCTCGTGTGGGTGTGGTTGTGGTTATTGGGGCCTGACCGCCGCCTGCGGCTTGTGTGGTGCGGTTGTGGTTGTGTGGTGTGGGTGTGGTTGTGGTTGTCTGGTGTGGGTGTGGTTGTGAGTAAGTGGTGTGGGTGTGGGTGTGGTTTTATAGTGTGGGTGTGGTCGTGGTTATTGGGGCCTGACCGCCGCCTGCGGTTTGTGTGGTGCAGTTGTGGTTGTCTGGTGTGGGTGTGGTTGTGGGTAAGTGGTGTGGGTTTGGGTGTGGTTTTATAGTGTGGGTGTGGTCGTGGTTATTGGGGCCTGACCACAGCCTGCGGCTTGTGTGGTGCGGTTTTGGTTGTCTGGTGTGGGTGTGGTTGTGGTTATTGGGGCGTGACCACCACCTGCGGCTTGTATGGTGCGGTTGTGGTTGTCTGGTGTGGGTGTGGTTGTGGTTTTCTGGCGCTGAGGCGGTTGTGGTTATTTATGACAGGGTTAAGGGCATTGAATTAACAGGTGCGGTTGTGGTTATTGATGTGCAAATGTGGTTCTGGTTATTGATGTGCAACTACAGCCTCGTGTCTGCAGTATAATCTCCCATTTCGACAAAGAAATACAGAATTAATGCAAATAAAGTAACAAGTCTATTTTTGACAACAATAAACTTGACGCTGAGCCCCAGAAAGCAGTTCTGTAGCTTGAGTGAAGTAAAAAATTGTTAAAATAGAAATAAGAAATAAGTTACAATAAAGATTGAGATTAAGATAGAGATTAAATTTGAATTAATGCAGAGATTATTTAAATAAAGTTAGGAGAGTTTTAAAAAGTTGTTGTCAGAATATTTAGAAATAACTTAAAATACATTGAATTTTTGGAATGTATGAACGTATATATAAGACGTTTAAACAATTGTAGAATATTTTTATGAATAAAATTTACCCCTCAGAAAAGGGGATTGTTTAGTTGTACGTATCAATGTACCTGAAAAATGAACGTTTACATGCATGCAATAATGTAAAGAAGTTTCGACAGTCATATCCCAGGACTGATATCGAAATAAGAGTTATTTTTTTTTAATTAGTAAAGGTTGTATGATTGCACAGGCTGGAATAATGATAGAATATATTTAGGAAGTGTTGAATTGTATAAATAAATAAATTTTACAAGGATGGTTAAGTTGATTTATTGTAGAGTTAGTCTACATAAAGTTAGTCTGACGCTTGTGCGTGCACCACACACACACACACACACACACACACACACACACACACACACACACATGTGGTGTGTGCTGTGTGCATTTATGGATTATTTGTTCCGCCTAAATTGAGTTGCATAGTTTAGTTAAAACATTTGGTAGGCCTAAACTTAGTTTCATTTTTTAGTGGAAATATTCGGTAGGCCTAAATTTAGTTGCATTTTTTAGTTAAAATATCAAAATTTATTTAGTTTTAGTTAAAATATTTGGGGAGGAAGGGAAAGGATATATTTGTTCAGCCTAAATATTTTAAATATTTATTCAGCCTAAATTCAATTAAGGTTTTTATTAATATATTTGTTCGGCCAAAATACAGTTGCATTTTTTAGTGATATATGATTATGAAGATTGCAATGAATGGATTTCATTCTATAATTTGATTTATTTATAGAGTCATCTAGACGCATTAAAGTTTAACGAAACATAATCGAATCAATTATATTCCAAGGAGATTTTTTTTACTATGAAGATTCCAATTAACAAGCGCCATGCTGAAATTTGTTGCGGTTTCGACTATATTGGATGCATAAAAATTTAGCAGAATATACACGAAGACAAAGTTTATTTCGCATCTCGAGGTAGAGGATTTGGTCGGATGAAATTTTTCTTCTGTCATATTCTGGTTTTTCAAATTTGAATTGAAAAAAATCTTTTGCTGCATGAAAATTGCATGAGAAAATTTCCCACTTCCTCCCCATTACACCCACTTCCTCCCCATTACACCCACACCCCCATTACACCCACACCCCCATTACACCCACACCCCCACTACACCCACACCCCCATTACACCCACACCCCCATTACACCCACACCCCCACTACACCCACACCCCCATTACACCCACACCCCCATTACACCCACTTTCTCCTTATTACACCCACACCCCAATTACACCCACACCCCCATTACACCCACACCCCCATTCCACCTAGGGCTCCTCGTAGGCTTTTTCCCCGAAGCAACGACCGAGGGAAAAAAAGTAGGGGAAAAAGAAGGGGATCGTGAGGGTTAGGGGGGAGTAACCCCCAAGCATAAGGGGGGAAGGGAAAGGATGGGGGGAGTAACCCCCAAACCAAAAATATAGCGTTCACGCAAGCTTTATTTTCGTGTCTCTTCAATCAAAACAGAGCACGCGAACAAACGTTTCCTGTACGCAGCTGCTGGCAGTCCTGCACACAGCTGCTGGCAGTCCTGCACACAGCTGCTGGCAGTCCTGCACACAGCTGCTGGCAGTCCTGCACACAGCTGCTGGCAGTCCTGCACACAGCTGCTGGCAGTCCTGCACACAGCTGCTGGCAGTCCTGCACACAGCTGCTGGCAAATAAAGATATATTTAGCTCCTTATATCCGCGTTGCGAGATAAAAGAATAATTTTATGGATCACTTAGAAAAATTCCATGACAAAAGGTATATTTTTTTTTGGGGAGCACAAATAGTTTACTTTTTTTTATGAACTGACACAATGAGTGTGTGTGCAACAAATTTTGTTGCACACACACTCAGCTACACGACACACTTTTGTTCGGAAGTCTGCGTGTGCGTTTGTGTGTCGGTTAATCCAGTTAATTATCGATTATTATTGATTACTGGTTGCTATTGGGGTAATGATTATTGTTAATTACTGCTTATTGTTAATTGCTGCTTGTTGTTAATTGCTGCTTGTTGTTAATTGCTGCTTGTTGTTAATTGCTGCTTGTTGTTAATTGCTGCTTGTTGTTAATTGCTGCTTGTTGTTAATTGCCGCCTGTTGTTAATTGCTGCTTGTTGTTAATTGCTGCTTGTTGTTAGTTGCTGCTTGTTGTTAGTTGCTGCTTGTTGTTAATTGCAGCTTGTTGTTAATTGCTGCTTGTTGTTAATTGCTGCTTGTTGTTAATTGCTGCTTGTTGTTAGTTGCTGCTTGTTGTTAATTGCTGCTTGTTGTTAATTGCTGCTTGTTGTTAATTGCTGCTTGTTGTTAGTTGCTGCTTGTTGTTAATTGCTGCTTATTGGTAATTGCTGCTTATTGTTAATTGCTGCTTGTTGTTAATTGCTGCTTGTTGTTAATTGCTGCTTATTGTTAATTGCTGCTTGTTGTTAATTGCTGCTTATTGTTAATTGCTGCTTGTTGTTAATTGCTGCTTGTTGTTAATTGCTGCTTGTTGTTAATTGCTGCTTATTGTTAATTGCTGCTTATTGTTAATTGCTGCTTGTTGTTAATTGCTGCTTGTTGTTAATTGCTGCTTGTTGTTAATTGCTGCTTGTTGTTAATTGCTGCTTGTTGTTAATTGCTGCTTGTTGTTAATTGCTGCTTTTTGTTAATTGCTGCTTGTTGTTAATTGCTGCTTGTTGTTAATTGCTGCTTATTGTTAATTGCTGCTTGTTGTTAATTGCTGCTTGTTGTTAATTGCTGCTTATTGTTAATTGCTGCTTGTTGTTAATTGCTGCTTGCTGTTAATTGCTGCTTGTTGTTAGTTGCTGCTTGTTGTTATTTGCTGCCTGTTGTTAGTTGCTGCTTGTTGTTAATTGCTGCTTGTTGTTAATTGCTGCTTGTTGTTAATTGCTGCTTGTTGTTAATTGCTGCTTGTTGTTAGTTGCTGCTTGTTGTTTATTGCTGCTTGTTGTTAATTGCTGCTTGTTGTTAATTGCTGCTTATTGTTAGTTGCTGCTTGTTTTTAATTGCTGCTTGTTGTTAATTGCTGCTTGTTGTTAATTGCTGCTTGTTGTTAGTTGCTGCTTTTTGTTAATTGCTGCTTGTTGTTAATTGCTGCTTGTTGTTAATTGCTGCTTGTTGTTAATTGCTGCTTGTTGTTAGTTGCTGCTTGTTGTTAATTGCTGCTTGTTGTTAGTTGCTGCTTGTTGTTAATTGCTGCTTGTTGTTAATTGCTGCTTGTTGTTAGTTGCTGCTTGTTGTTAATTGCTGCTTGTTGTTAATTGCTGCTTGTTGTTAATTGCTGCTTGTTGTTAATTGCTGCTTGTTGTTAATTGCTGCTTGTTGTTAATTGCTGCTTGTTGTTAATTGCTGCTTGTTGTTAAATGCTGCTTGTTGTTAGTTGCTGCTTGTTGTTAGTTGCTGCTTGTTGTTAATTGCTGCTTGTTGTTAATTGCTGCTTGTTGTAAATTGCTGCTTGTTGTTAGTTGCTGCTTGTTGTTAGTTGCTGCTTGTTGTTAGTTGCTGCTTGTTGTTAATTGCTGCTTGTTGTTAATTGCTGCTTGTTGTTAATTGCAGCTTGTTGTTAATTGCTGCTTGTTGTTAGTTGCTGCTTGTTGTTAGTTGCTGCTTGTTGTTAATTGCTGCTTGTTGTTAGTTGCTGCTTGTTGTTAATTGCTGCTTGTTGTTAATTGCTGCTTGTTGTTAATTGCAGCTTGTTGTTAATTGCTGCTTGTTGTTAGTTGCTGCTTGTTGTTAGTTGCTGCTTGTTGTTAATTGCTGCTTGTTGTTAATTGCTGCTTGTTGTTAGTTGCAGCTTGTTGTTAATTGCTGCTTGTTGTTAATTGCTGCTTGTTGTTAATTGCTGCTTGTTGTTAATTGCTGCTTGTTGTTAATTGCTGCTTGTTGTTAATTGCTGCTTGTTGTTAATTGCTGCTTGTTGTTAATTGCTGCTTGTTGTTAGTTGCTGCTTGTTGTTAGTTGCTGCTTGTTGTTAGTTGCTGCTTGTTGTTAGTTGCTGCTTGTTGTTAGTTGCTGCTTGTTGTTAATTGCTGCTTGTTGTTAATTGCTGCTTGTTGTTAATTGCTGCTTGTTGTTAATTGCTGCTTGTTGTTAGTTGCTGCTTGTTGTTAGTTGCTGCTTGTTGTTAATTGCTGCTTGTTGTTAATTGCTGCTTGTTGTTAGTTGCTGCTTGTTGTTAATTGCTGCTTGTTGTTAGTTGCAGCTTGTTGTTAATTGCTGCTTGTTGTTAATTGCAGCTTGTTGTTAATTGCTGCTTGTTGTTAATTGCTGCTTGTTGTTAATTGCTGCTTGTTGTTAATTGCTGCTTGTTGTTAATTGCTGCTTGTTGTTAATTGCTGCTTGTTGTTAATTGCTGCTTGTTGTTAATTGCTGCTTGTTGTTAATTGCTGCTTGTTGTTAATTGCTGCTTGTTGTTAGTTGCTGCTTGTTGTTAGTTGCTGCTTGTTGTTAGTTGCTGCTTGTTGTTAGTTGCTGCTTGTTGTTAATTGCTGCTTGTTTTTAATTGCTGCTTGTTGTTAATTGCTGCTTGTTGTTAATTGCTGCTTGTTGTTAGTTGATGCTTGTTGTTAGTTGCTGCTTGTTGTTAATTGCTGCTTGTTGTTAATTGCTGCTTGTTGTTAGTTGCTGCTTGTTGTTAGTTGCTGCTTGTTGTTAGTTGCAGCTTGTTGTTAATTGCTGCTTGTTGTTAATTGCAGCTTGTTGTTAATTGCTGCTTGTTGTTAATTGCTGTTTGTTGTTAATTGCTGCTTGTTGTTAATTGCTGCTTGTTGTTAATTGCTGCTTGTTGTTAATTGCTGCTTGTTGTTAATTGCTGCTTGTTGTTAATTGCTGCTTGTTGTTAATTGCTGCTTATTGTTAATTTCTGCTTATTGTTAATTGCTGCTTGTTGTTAATTGCTGCTTGTTGTTAATTGCTGCTTGTTGTTAATTGCTGCTTGTTGTTAATTGCTGCTTGTTGTTAATTGCTGCTTGTTGTTAATTGCTGCTTTTTGTTAATTGCTGCTTGTTGTTAATTGCTACTTGTTGTTAATTGCTGCTTATTGTTAATTGCTGCTTGTTGTTAATTGCTGCTTGTTGTTAATTGCTGCTTATTGTTAATTGCTGCTTGTTGTTAATTGCTGCTTGTTGTTAATTGCTGCTTGTTGTTAGTTGCTGCTTGTTGTTAATTGCTGCTTGTTGTTAGTTGCTGCTTGTTGTTAATTGCTGCTTGTTGTTAATTGCTGCTTGTTGTTAATTGCTGCTTGTTGTTAATTGCTGCTTGTTGTTAATTGCTGCTTGTTGTTAATTGCTGTTTGTTGTTAATTGCTGCTTGTTGTTAATTGCTGCTTGTTGTTAGTTGCTGCTTGTTGTTAATTGCTGCTTGTTGTTAACTGCTGCTTGTTGTTAGTTGCTGCTTGTTGTTAATTGCTGCTTGTTGTTAGTTGCTGCTTGTTGTTAATTGCTGCTTGTTGTTAATTGCTGCTTGTTGTTAATTGCTGCTTGTTGTTAATTGCTGCTTGTTGTTAGTTGCTGCTTGTTGTTAATTGCTGCTTGTTGTTAATTGCTGCTTGTTGTTAATTGCTGCTTGTTGTTAGTTGCTGCTTGTTGTTAATTGCTGCTTGTTGTTAATTGCTGCTTGTTGTTAATTGCTGCTTGTTGTTAATTGCTGCTTGTTGTTAGTTGCTGCTTGTTGTTAATTGCTGCTTGTTGTTAGTTGCTGCTTGTTGTTAATTGCTGCTTGTTGTTAATTGCTGCTTGTTGTTAATTGCTGCTTGTTGTTAACTGCTGCTTGTTGTTAATTGCTGCTTGTTGTTAATTGCTGCTTGTTGTTAGTTGCTGCTTGTTGTTAATTGCTGCTTGTTGTTAATTGCTGCTTGTTGTTAATTGCTGCTTGTTGTTAATTGCTGCTTGTTGTTAATTGCTGCTTGTTGTTAGTTGCTGCTTGTTGTTAATTGCTGCTTGTTGTTAATTGCTGCTTGTTGTTAATTGCTGCTTATTGTTAATTGCTGCTTGTTGTTAATTGCTGCTTGTTGTTAGTTGCTGCTTGTTGTTAATTGCTGCTTGTTGTTAATTGCTGCTTGTTGTTAGTTGCTGCTTGTTGTTAATTGCTGCTTGTTGTTAATTGCTGCTTGTTGTTAATTGCTGCTTGTTGTTAGTTGCTGCTTGTTGTTAATTGCTGCTTGTTGTTAATTGCTGCTTGTTGTTAATTGCTGCTTGTTGTTAATTGCTGCTTGTTGTTAATTGCTGCTTGTTGTTAGTTGCTGCTTGTTGTTAATTGCTGCTTGTTGTTAATTGCTGCTTGTTGTTAATTGCTGCCTATTGTTAATTGCTGCTTGTTGTTAATTGCTGCTTGTTGTTAGTTGCTGCTTGTTGTTAATTGCTGCTTGTTGTTAATTGCTGCTTGTTGTTAGTTGCTGCTTGTTGTTAATTGCTGCTTGTTGTTAATTGCAGCTTGTTGTTAATTGCTGCTTGTTGTTAGTTGCTGCTTGTTGTTAGTTGCTGCTTGTTGTTAATTGCTGCTTGTTGTTAATTGCTGCTTGTTGTTAGTTGCAGCTTGTTGTTAATTGCTGCTTGTTGTTAATTGCTGCTTGTTGTTAATTGCTGCTTGTTGTTAATTGCTGCTTGTTGTTAATTGCTGCTTGTTGTTAATTGCTGCTTGTTGTTAATTGCTGCTTGTTGTTAGTTGCTGCTTGTTGTTAGTTGCTGCTTGTTGTTAGTTGCTGCTTGTTGTTAGTTGCTGCTTGTTGTTAATTGCTGCTTGTTGTTAATTGCTGCTTGTTGTTAATTGCTGCTTGTTGTTAATTGCTGCTTGTTGTTAGTTGCTGCTTGTTGTTAGTTGCTGCTTGTTGTTAATTGCTGCTTGTTGTTAATTGCTGCTTGTTGTTAGTTGCTGCTTGTTGTTAATTGCTGCTTGTTGTTAGTTGCAGCTTGTTGTTAATTGCTGCTTGTTGTTAATTGCAGCTTGTTGTTAATTGCTGCTTGTTGTTAATTGCTGCTTGTTGTTAATTGCTGCTTGTTGTTAATTGCTGCTTGTTGTTAATTGCTGCTTGTTGTTAATTGCTGCTTGTTGTTAGTTGCTGCTTGTTGTTAATTGCTGCTTGTTGTAAATTGCTGCTTGTTGTTAGTTGCTGCTTGTTGTTAGTTGCTGCTTGTTGTTAGTTGCTGCTTGTTGTTAATTGCAGCTTGTTGTTAGTTGCTGCTTGTTGTTAATTGCTGCTTGTTGTTAGTTGCTGCTTGTTGTTAATTGCAGCTTGTTGTTAGTTGCTGCTTGTTGTTAATTGCTGCTTGTTGTTAATTGCTGCTTGTTGTTAGTCGCTGCTTGTTGTTAATTGCTGCTTGTTGTTAGTTGCTGCTTGTTGTTAGTTGCTGCTTGTTGTTAATTGCTGCTTGTTGTTAGTTGCTGCTTGTTGTTAATTGCTGCTTGTTGTTAATTGCTGCTTGTTGTTAGTTGCTGCTTGTTGTTAATTGCTGCTTGTTGTTAATTGCTGCTTGTTGTTAATTGCTGCTTGTTGTTAATTGCTGCTTGTTGTTAATTGCTGCTTGTTGTTAATTGCTGCTTGTTGTTAATTGCTGCTTGTTGTTAATTGCTGCTTGTTGTTAGTTGCTGCTTGTTGTTAATTGCTGCTTGTTGTTAATTGCTGCTTGTTGTAAATTGCTGCTTGTTGTTAGTTGCTGCTTGTTGTTAGTTGCTGCTTGTTGTTAGTTGCTGCTTGTTGTTAATTGCTGCTTGTTGTTAATTGCTGCTTGTTGTTAATTGCAGCTTGTTGTTAATTGCTGCTTGTTGTTAGTTGCTGCTTGTTGTTAGTTGCTGCTTGTTGTTAATTGCTGCTTGTTGTTAGTTGCTGCTTGTTGTTAATTGCTGCTTGTTGTTAATTGCTGCTTGTTGTTAATTGCAGCTTGTTGTTAATTGCTGCTTGTTGTTAGTTGCTGCTTGTTGTTAGTTGCTGCTTGTTGTTAATTGCTGCTTGTTGTTAATTGCTGCTTGTTGTTAGTTGCAGCTTGTTGTTAATTGCTGCTTGTTGTTAATTGCTGCTTGTTGTTAGTTGCTGCTTGTTGTTAATTGCTGCTTGTTGTTAGTTGCTGCTTGTTGTTAATTGCTGCTTGTTGTTAATTGCTGCTTGTTGTTAATTGCTGCTTGTTGTTAATTGCTGCTTGTTGTTAATTGCTGCTTGTTGTTAGTTGCTGCTTGTTGTTAATTGCAGCTCGTTGTTAATTGCTGCTTGTTGTTAGTTGCTGCTTGTTGTTAGTTGCTGCTTGTTGTTAATTGCTGCTTGTTGTTAGTTGCTGCTTGTTGTTAATTGCTGCTTGTTGTTAATTGCTGCTTGTTGTTAATTGCAGCTTGTTGTTAATTGCTGCTTGTTGTTAGTTGCTGCTTGTTGTTAGTTGCTGCTTGTTGTTAATTGCTGCTTGTTGTTAATTGCTGCTTGTTGTTAGTTGCAGCTTGTTGTTAATTGCTGCTTGTTGTTAATTGCTGCTTGTTGTTAGTTGCTGCTTGTTGTTAATTGCTGCTTGTTGTTAGTTGCTGCTTGTTGTTAATTGCTGCTTGTTGTTAATTGCTGCTTGTTGTTAATTGCTGCTTGTTGTTAATTGCTGCTTGTTGTTAATTGCTGCTTGTTGTTAGTTGCTGCTTGTTGTTAGTTGCTGCTTGTTGTTAGTTGCTGCTTGTTGTTAATTGCTGCTTGTTGTTAATTGCTGCTTGTTGTTAATTGCTGCTTGTTGTTAATTGCTGCTTGTTGTTAGTTGCAGCTTGTTGTTAATTGCTGCTTGTTGTTAATTGCTGCTTGTTGTTAGTTGCTGCTTGTTGTTAATTGCTGCTTGTTGTTAGTTGCTGCTTGTTGTTAATTGCTGCTTGTTGTTAATTGCTGCTTGTTGTTAATTGCTGCTTGTTGTTAATTGCTGCTTGTTGTTAATTGCTGCTTGTTGTTAGTTGCTGCTTGTTGTTAGTTGCTGCTTGTTGTTAGTTGCTGCTTGTTGTTAATTGCTGCTTGTTGTTAATTGCTGCTTGTTGTTAATTGCTGCTTGTTGTTAATTGCTGCTTGTTGTTAATTGCTGCTTGTTGTTAATTGCTGCTTGTTGTTAATTGCTGCTTGTTGTTAATTGCTGCTTGTTGTTAATTGCTGCTTGTTGTTAATTGCTGCTTGTTGTTAATTGCTGCTTGTTGTTAATTGCTGCTTGTTGTTAGTTGCTGCTTGTTGTTAATTGTTGATTGTTGTTAATTGCTGCTTGTTGTTAATTGCTGCTTGTTGTTAATTGCTGCTTGTTGTTAATTGCTGCTTGTTGTTTATTGCTGCTTGTTGTTAATTGCTGCTTGTTGTTAATTGCAGCTTGTTGTTAATTGCTGCTTGTTGTTAATTGCTGCTTGTTGTTAATTGCTGCTTGTTGTTAATTGCTGCTTGTTGTTAATTGCTGCTTGTTGTTAATTGCTGCTTGTTGTTAATTGCTGCTTGTTGTTAATTGCTGCTTGTTGTTAATTGCTGCTTATTGTTAATTGCTGCTTGTTGTTAATTGCTGCTTGTTGTTAATTGCTGCTTGTTGTTAATTGCTGCTTGTTGTTAATTGCTGCTTGTTGTTAATTGCTGCTTGTTGTTAATTGCTGCTTGTTGTTAATTGGAGCTTGTTGTTAATTGCTGCTTGTTGTTAATTGCTGCTTGTTGTTAATTGCTGCTTGTTGTTAATTGCTGCTTGTTGTTAATTGCTGCTTGTTGTTAATTGCTGCTTGTTGTTAATTGCAGCTTGTTTTTAATTGCTGCTTGTTGTTAATTGCAGCTTGTTGTTAATTGCTGCTTGTTGTTAATTGCTGCTTATTGTTAATTGCTGCTTGTTGTTAATTGCTGCTTGTTGTTAATTGCTGCTTGTTGTTAATTGCTGCTTGTTGTTAATTGCTGCTTGTTGTTAATTGTTGATTGTTGTTAATTGCTGCTTGTTGTTAATTGCTGCTTGTTGTTAATTGCTGCTTGTTGTTAATTGCTGCTTGTTGTTAATTGCTGCTTGTTGTTAATTGCTGCTTGTTGTTAATTGCTGCTTGTTGTTAATTGCTGCTTGTTGTTAATTGCTGCTTATTGTTAATTGCTGCTTGTTGTTAATTGCTGCTTGTTGTTAATTGCTGCTTGTTGTTAATTGCTGCTTGTTGTTAATTGCTGCTTGTTGTTAATTGCTGCTTGTTGTTAATTGCTGCTTGTTGTTAATTGCAGCTTGTTGTTAATTGCTGCTTGTTGTTAATTGCTGCTTGTTGTTAATTGCTGCTTGTTGTTAATTGCTGCTTGTTGTTAATTGCTGCTTGTTGTTAATTGCTGCTTGTTGTTAATTGCTGCTTGTTGTTAATTGCTGTTTGTTGTTAATTGCTGCTTGTTGTTAATTGAAGCTTGTTGTTAATTGCTGCTTGTTGTTAATTGCTGCTTGTTGTTAATTGCTGCTTGTTGTTAATTGCTGCTTGTTGTTAATTGCTGCTTGTTGTTAATTGCTGCTTGTTGTTAATTGCTGCTTGTTGTTAATTGCTGCTTGTTGTTAATTGCTGCTTGTTGTTAATTGCTGCTTATTGTTAATTGCTGCTTGTTGTTAATTGCTGCTTGTTGTTAATTGCTGCTTGTTGTTAATTGCTGCCTATTGTTAATTGCTGCTTGTTGTTAATTACTGATTTTATTGGGTACAGATTATGGTTAATTACTGTTTATTGCCAATTACTACTAATTGATAATCATTTCTTAATATTGATTATTGATTGCTATTGGTTAATGACTATTATCAATTACTGCTTATTATTCATTACTAATCATTATTTATTAATAAAGGCGGAGGAAGGGGAAGGAAGGGGAAGGAAGGGGAAAAAAGGGGAAGGAAGGGGAAGGAAGGGGAAGGAAGGGGAAAAAAGGGGAAGGAAGGGGAAGGAAGGGGAAAAAAAGGGGAAGGAAGGGGAAGGAAGGGGAAAAAAAGGGGAAGGAAGGGGGAGGAAGGGGGGAAGAAGGGGGAAGAAGGGGGAAAGAAGGGGAAAAAAGGGGAAAGTAGGGGAAAAAAGGGGAAGGAAGGGGAAGGAAGGGGGAGGAAGGGGAAGGAAGAGGGAGGAAAGGGAGGGGGAGCACAGAAGGGGACCCCCGCGTAGCCAATATTGGCAGAGCGTGTCGTGTGGTGCGGCGGGGTCAACGCCACACACCACACTGCACCACACGCCACACTGCACCACACGCCACACTGCACCACACGCCACACTGCACCACACGCCACACTGTACCACACACCACACTGCACCACACGCCACACTGCACCACACGCCACACTGCACCACAAGCCACACTGCACCACACACCACACTGCACCACACGCCACACTGCACCACACGCCACACTGCACCACACGCCACACTGCACCACACGCCACACTGCACCACACGCCACACTGCACCACAAGCCACACTGCACCACACACCACACTGCACCACACGCCACACTGCACCACACGCCACACTGCACCACACGCCACACTGCACCACACGCCACACTGCACCACACGCCACACTGCACCACAAGCCACACTGCACCACACACCACACTGCACCCCACGCCACACTGCACCTCACGCCGCACTGCACCATACGCACACGGCACCACACGCCACACTGCACCACACGCCACACAGCACCACACGCCACACTGCACCACACGCCGCACTGCACCATACGCACACGGCACCACACGCCACACTGCACCACACGCCACACAGCACCACACGCCACACTGCACCACACGTCACACTGCACCACACGCCACACAGCACCACACGCCACACTGCACCACACGTCACACTGCACCACACGCCACACTGCATCCCACGCCACACTGCACCACACGCCACACTGCACCACACGCCACACAGCACCCCACGCCACACTGCACCACACGCCACACTGCACCACACGCCACACTGCACCACACGCCACACTGCACCATACGCCACACTGCACCACACGCCACACTGCACCACACGCCACACAGCACCACACGCCACACTGCACCCCACGCCACACTGCACCACATGCCACACTGCACCACACGCCACACTGCACCACACGCCACACTGCATCACACGCCACACTGCACCACACGCCACACTGCACCACACGCTACACTGCATCACATTCCGTGGCAGGGAGGGTGGCAAATGTGGCAGGGAGAGTGGCAACGGTGGCAGGGAGGATGGCAACTGTGGCAGGGAGGGTGGCAACGGTGGCAGGGAGGGTGGCAACTGTGGCAGGGAGGGTCGCAACGGTGGCAGGGAGGGTGGCAACGGTGGCAGGGAGGATAGCAACTGTGGCAGGGAGGGTGGCAACGGTGGCAGGGAGGGTGGAAACGGTGGCAGGGAGGGTGGCAACTGTGGCAGGGAGGGTGGCAACGGTTTCAGGGAGGGTTGCAACTGTGGTAGGGAGGGTGGCAACGGTGGCAGGGAGGGTGGCAACGGTGGCAGGGAGGATGGCAACTGTGGCAGGGAGGGTGGCAACGGTGGCAGGGAGGGTGGAAACGGTGGCAGGGAGGGTGGCAACTGTGGCAGGGAGGGTGGCAACGGTTTCAGGGAGGGTTGCAACTGTGGTAGGGAGGGTGGCAACGGTGGCAGGGAGGATGGCAACTGTGGCAGGGAGGGTGGCAACGGTGGCAGGGAGGGTGGCAACTGTGGCAGGGAGGGTCGCAACGGTGGCAGGGAGGGTGGCAACGGTGGCAGGGAGGATGGCAACTGTGGTAGGGAGGGTGGCAACTGTGGCAGGGAGGGTGGCAACGGTGGCAGGGAGGGTGGCAACGGTGGCAGGGAGGGTGGCAACTGTCACGGATCACCGATAAGCTCCAGTGCTCTGCTTATCGAAAATCCGCTTCGAGCTCATGCCTACTAACGACATTGCTGGTGCAGCTGGTGCAGCTGGTGCATCTGGTGCAGCTGGTGCATCTGGTGCAGCTGGTGCAGCTGGTGCAGCTTGTGCAGCTGGTGCAGCTGGTGCAGCTGGTGCAGCTGGTGCATTTGGTGCAGCTGGGGCAGCTGGTGCAGCTGGTGCAGCTGGTGCAGCTGGTGCAGCTGGTGCATCTGGTGCAGCTAGTGCAGCTGGTGCAGCTGGTGCAGCTGGTGCAGCTGGTGCAGCTGGTGCAGCTGGTGCAGCTGTTGCAGCTGGTGCAGCTAGTGCAGCTGGTGCAGCTGGTGCAGCTGGTGCAGCTGGTGCAGCTGATGCAGCTGGTGCAGCTGGTGCAGCTGGTGCAGCTGGTGCAGCTGGTGCAGCTAGTGCAGCTGGTGCAGCTGGTGCATCTGGTGCAGCTAGTGCAGCTGGTGCAGCTGGTGCAGCTGGTGCAGCTGGTGCAGCTGGTGCAGCTGGTGCAGCTGGTGCAGCTGGTGCAGCTGGTGCAGCTGGTGCAGCTGTTGCAGCTGGTGCAGCTAGTGCAGCTGGTGCAGCTGGTGCAGCTGGTGCAGCTGGTGCAGCTAATGCAGCTGGTGCAGCTGGTGCAGCTAGTGCAGCTGGTGCAGCTGGTGCAGCTGGTGCAGCTGGTGCAGCTGGTGCAGCTGGTGCAGCTGGTGCAGCTGGTGCAGCTGGTGCAGCTGGTGCAGCTAGTGCAGCTGGTGCAGCTGGTGCATCTGTTGCAGCTAGTGCAGCTGGTGCAGCTGGTGCAGCTGGTGCAGCTGGTGCAGCTGGTGCAGCTGGTGCAGCTGGTGCAGCTGGTGCAGCTGGTGCAGCTGGTGCAGCTGGTGCAGCTGGTGCAGCTGGTGCAGCTGGTGCAGCTGGTGCAGCTGGTGCAGCTGGTGCAGCTGTTGCAGCTGGTGCAGCTAGTGCAGCTGGTGCAGCTGGTGCAGCTTGTGCAGCTGGTGCAGCTGATGCAGCTGGTGCAGCTGGTGCAGCTAGTGCAGCTGGTGCAGCTGGTGCAGCTGGTGCAGCTGGTGCAGCTGGTGCAGCTGGTGCAGCTGGTGCAGCTGGTGCAGCTGGTGCAGCTGGTGCAGCTAGTGCAGCTGGTGCAGCTGGTGCATCTGTTGCAGCTAGTGAAGCTGGTGCAGCTGGTGCAGCTGGTGCAGCTGGTGCAGCTGGTGCAGCTGGTGCAGCTGGTGCAGCTGGTGCAGCTGGTGCAGCTGGTGCAGCTGGTGCAGCTGGTGCAACTGGTTATATCAGCTGCCAATCAACATATCCAGACAAGAGCTGATAGTGTCAGTTGAGGGACGCTGATTACCCTCACCCCTCGCTCCCTCACCTCCTCATCCTTCACCCCTCATCCCTCACCCCTAACGCTTCGCCTTTCACCCCTCACCCCTCATTCCTTATTCATCCTTCACTCCTTACTCCCTCACACTCTCTTCCCTCACCCCTCATTCCTTGCTCCTTCTCACGTCTCATTCCTCTCACTTCTTCACCCATTTATTTTCTCATCTTTCGTCCTTGTCCCTCACCCCTCACCCCCTCACCCCCTCGCCCCCTCATCTTTTACACCCCTCGCCCCCTAACCACTTTATTTCTTTTCTCCCTCTCCCGGCTTCCTATATATATGCCATTTTTCCCTCATATATGCCTTAAAAATATTCAGTTCGTGCATTTCGGTAGGGGCATATGGAGCAAAATTCAAAGGCAATGTAGAGCGGTAATACGGTAATTTTGGATTTACTGGGGCGATAAGTAGAATTTGTTATACTGTAGGTACAAGGTCGGTGGTACAAGTTGAGTAGACATTATTGGTGTGGTGTGATGGTGGTGATTGTGGTGTGGTGTGGTGGTGGTGGTGGGGTGGTTGTGGTGTGGTGGTTGTGGTGGTGTGGTGGTTGTGATGGTTGTGGTGTGGTGGTGCAGAGTAGGCAGTTAGAGCAGTTATTGAAGTGTTGTGTAAGTGCCAGACCTTAGTCGCCATCGGCAAATTAATTATGAGTTGCGCAAAAAATAGTGGTGTGGTGGGTAAAAAATTAAAATGTGTTATTTATTTATTTGCAAAATAACAAATTCCACATTGATGTGAATGGTATGTAATGTCTGTAAGTGGGGTCTGGAATGACGGTGTGCATGCTTCAGAAATGGTCTAGAAGTGGTCTAGAAATGGTCTAGAAATGGTGTACATATGGCCAATAGACCTATGCTATCGCTGTTAGTTCAGCCCAAACTATATACGTCCCCAACTGCTGTTTTTTCTCAGATGTGTTGCATTGAAAAGATGGGAATTACATGTGAATTTACTACGCATATTTTACGAATTGCACTCACTGCACGCGTTTACTACCTACACCTGCAACATTGATTTTCAACCTACATTCACTACCTGGATTTACTACGTGTGTTTAATACCTATATTTCCTACATGAATTTTCTATATGCATTCACAACCTAGTTTTAACGTGCATATTTCGAAGACAAAATCTTCGTTTTTTTGAGATTTTTTCTCCTTTGTTACGGTGACTGCTAAAAAGTTAATCTACGTAAGTTAATCTCCTGTATCTAAAATGTTTATCTCTAAATGGTGCTCATTAAATGGCGGTAATTTGAATCATTCTGAAGGTGCAACTAATGAAATTAATATGACATTAACTAAATAAAAAATAAATAGAAATGCACTTACTCAATAGACTTTCAATAATAATTATAACTGAAAATATATTGTTATTTAAATCGCTCTACTATACTGATGTTAGTGCAAAAAAAAATTAACAACAAAAGATCGAACTAAAGAACTTCAGTTCGTTATCAACTGTGCGGCAACTCTGATACTAAGGGCACGGAATGTCACACCAACATTCTGCATTATTTTTGTATTGTCAGTATGTAATTTTTGTATTGTCAGTATGTAATTTTTGTATTGTCAGTATGTAATTTTTGTATTGTCAGTATGTAATTTTTGTATTGTCAGTATGTAATTTTTGTATTGTCAGTATGTAATTTTTGTATTGTCAGTATGTAATTTTTGTATTGTCAGTATGTAATTTTTGTATTGTCAGTATGTAATTTTTGTATTGTCAGTATGTAATTTTTGTATTGTCAGTATGTAATTTTTGTATTGTCAGTATGTAATTTTTGTATTGTCAGTGTGTAATTTTTGTATTGTCAGTATGTAATTTTTGTATTGTCAGTATGTAATTTTTGTATTGTCAGTATGTAATTTTTTTATTGTCAGTATGTAATTTTTGTATTGTCAGTATGTAATTTTTGTATTCTCAGTGTGTAATTTTTGTATTCTCAGTAGGTAGATTTTGTATTCTCAGTATGTAATTTTTGTATTCTCAGTATGTAATTTTTGTATTGTCAGTAGGTAATTTTTGTATTGTCAGTATGTAATTTTTGTATTGTCAGTATGTAATTTTTGTATTCTCAGTGTGTAATTTTTGTATTCTCGGTATGTTATTTTTGTATTGTCAGTATGTAACTTTTGTATTGTCAGTATGTAATTTTTGTATTGTCAGTATGTAATTTTTGTATTCTCAGTATGTAATTTTTGTATTCTCAGTATGTAATTTTTGTATTCTCAGTGTGTAATTTCTGTATTCTCAGTGTGTAATTTTTGTATTGTCAGTATGTAATTTTTGTATTCTCAGTGTGTAATTTTTGTATTGTCAGTATGTAATTTTTGTATTCTCAGTGTGTAATTTTTGTATTCTCAGTATGTAATTTTTGTATTCTCAGTGTGTAATTTTTGTATTGTCAGTATGTAATTTTTGTATTCTCAGTATGTAATTTTTGTATTCTCAGTATGTAATTTTTGTATTCTCAGTATGTAATTTTTGTATTCTCAGTGTGTAATTTTTGTATTCTCAGTATGTAATTTTTGTATTCTCAGTATGTAATTTTTGTATTCTCAGTGTGTAATTTTTGTATTGTCAGTATGTAATTTTTGTATTGTCAGTATGTAATTTTTGTATTCTCAGTGTGTAATTTCTGTATTGTCAGTATGTAATTTTTGTATTCTCAGTGTGTAATTTTTGTATTGTCAGTATGTAATTTTTGTATTCTCAGTGTGTAATTTTTGTAATGTCAGTATGTAATTTTTGTATTGTCAGTATATAATTTTTGTATTGTCAGTATGTAATTTTTGTATTCTCAGTGTGTAATTTTTGTATTGTCAGTATGTAATTTTTGTATTCTCAGTGTGTAATTTTTGTAATGTCAGTATGTAATTTTTGTATTCTCAGTGTGTAATTTTTGTATTGTCAGTATGTAATTTTTGTATTCTCAGTGTGTAATTTTTGTAATGTCAGTATGTAATTTTTGTATTCTCAGTGTGTAATTTTTGTATTGTCAGTATGTAATTTTTGTATTCTCAGTGTGTAATTTCTGTATTGTCAGTATGTAATTTTTGTATTGTCAGTATGTAATTTTTGTATTCTCAGTGTGTAATTTTTGTAATGTCAGTATGTAATTTTTGTATTCTCAGTGTGTAATTTTTGTAATGTCAGTATGTAATTTTTGTATTCTCAGTGTGTAATTTCTGTATTGTCAGTATGTAATTTTTGTATTGTCAGTATGTAATTTTTGTATTCTCAGTGTGTAATTTTTGTAATGTCAGTATGTAATTTTTGTATTCTCAGTGTGTAATTTTTGTATTGTCAGTATGTAATTTTTGTATTGTCAGTATGTAATTTTTGTATTCTCAGTGTGTAATTTCTGTATTGTCAGTATGTAATTTTTGTATTGTCAGTATGTAATTTTTGTATTCTCAGTATGTAATTTTTGTATTGTCAGTATGTAATTTCTGTATTCTCAGTATGTAATTTTTGTATTCTCAGTATGTAATTTTTGTATTGTCAGTATGTAATTTTTGTATTGTCAGTATGTAATTTTTGTATTCTCAGTGTGTAATTTCTGTATTGTCAGTATGTAATTTTTGTATTCTCAGTATGTAATTTTTGTATTCTCAGTGTGTAATTTTTGTATTCTCAGTGTGTAATTTTTGTATTCTCAGTGTGTAATTTTTGTATTGTCAGTATGTAATTTTTGTATTGTCAGTATGTAATTTTTGTATTGTCAGTATGTAATTTTTGTATTCTCAGTGTGTAATTTCTGTATTCTCAGTATGTAATTTTTGTATTCTCAGTGTGTAATTTTTGTATTCTCAGTATGGAATTTTTGTATTCTCAGTATGTAATTTTTGTATTCTCAGTGTGTAATTTTTGTATTCTCAGTATGTAATTTTTGTATTCTCAGTATGTAATTTTTGTATTCTCAGTATGTAATTTTTGTATTCTCAGTGTGTAATTTTTGTATTGTCAGTATGTAATTTTTGTATTGTCAGTATGTAATTTTTGTATTCTCAGTATGGAATTTTTGTATTCTCAGTATAAAATTTTTGTATTCTCAGTATGTAATTTTTGTATTCTCAGTGTGTAATTTTTGTATTCTCAGTATGTAATTTTTGTATTCTCAGTATGTAATTTTTGTATTCTCAGTATGTAATTTTTGTATTCTCAGTATGTAATTTTTGTATTGTCAGTGTGTAATTTTTGCATTCTCAGAGCAAAAATGAAAAATATTCTTCTCTAAATTAAATTTATCAGAATGCAAATGGGAAAAATAACACGTATTTTATCCTATCATTCCGTGAAATAATAAAACAGAATTTTTGATGAGAGGTTTAACTTTGATTTCATTTCGAAACTTTTTTTTAAGTTAGACCACCACAGACTGACAACAATATTCAAACAACTTGAAAAATGTGACAAATATAAACACTGAAATCGCTGAAAACACTGAAATCGCTGAAAACACTGAAAACACTGAAAACACTGAAAACACAAATCTCTGAAATCACTGAAAACACTGAAAACACTGAAATCGCTGAAAACACTGAAAACACTGAAAACACTGAAATCATTGAAATCACCGAAAACACTGAAAACACTGAAATCGCTGAAAACACTGAAAACACTGAAAACACTGAAATCATTGAAATAACTGAAAACACTCAAAACCCTGAAATCACTGAAAACACTGAAATCACCGAAAACACTGAAAACACTGAAATCGCTGAAAACACTGAAAACACTGAAAACACTGAAATCATTGATATCACTGAAAACACTGAAAACACTGAAATCACTTAAACACTGAAATCACTGAAA
Source organism: Morinoia aosen (assembly GCA_030386875.1). Lineage (NCBI taxonomy): Eukaryota > Metazoa > Arthropoda > Malacostraca > Amphipoda > Talitridae > Morinoia > Morinoia aosen. Next base: position 18,179,857 of record CM059565.1, read on the forward strand.
ATACTGAGAACAAATTTCACAACCACATGGCAGGTTTCCACCTGCTCTAATCGCTTTCAAAAATATCCTCAAGTTGTCTATTTGCTCCCCCATTTCTTCCCCACTCTCCCCCACTCCTCCCCCTCTCCCCACCATCAAGCACGGTCACCCTCCCCCCTATGATGACCCCAATCCCTTTGGTTGAGCTCCCCACCCCCCTCGGGACCCCCAATACACCCCCGATGCCCCCCCTTTCCCCCGAAGCATCGAAAGAAAAAGTTTGTCGCCGCAGTTTTGAGGAGATGCAAATGTTGGCTGTCGTGTGTGTGGCAAACAGCTTTTTGTGTTGTGTTGTGTTGTTTGTGTTGTGCTGTGTTCCTTGTGTTGTATTGTGTTGTGTTCCTTGTGTTGTATGGTTTGTGTTGTGTTGTGCTGTTTGTGTTGTGTTGGTGTTGCTTGTGTTGTGTTGTGTTCCTTGTGTTGTGCTGTTTGTGTTGTGTTGTTTGTGTTGTGTTGTGTTGTTTGTGTTGTGCTGTGTTCCTTGTGTTGTATTGTGTTGTGTTCCTTGTGTTGTATGGTTTGTGTTGTATGGTTTGTGTTGTGTTGTACTGTTTGTGTTGTGTTGGTGTTGCTTGTGTTGTGTTGTGTTCCTTGTGTTGTGTTGTTTGTGTTGTATGGTTTGTGTTGTGTTGTTTGTGTTGTGTTGTGTTGTTTGTGTTGTATGGTTTGTGTTGTGTTGTTTGTGTTGTGCTGTGTTCCTTGTGTTGTGTTGTGCTGTTTGTGTTGTGTTGTGCTGTTTGTGTTGTGTTGTTTGTGTTGTGGTGTGTTGGTGTTGCTTGTGTTGTGTTATGTTCCTTGTGTTGTGTTGTTTGTGTTGTATGGTTTGTGTTGTGTTGTTTGTGTTGTGCTGTGTTCCTTGTGTTGTGTTGTGCTGTTTGTGTTGTGTTGTGCTGTTTGTGTTGTGTTGTTTGTGTTGTGGTGTGTTGGTGTTGCTTGTGTTGTGTTATGTTCCTTGTGTTGTGTTGTTTGTGTTGTATGGTTTGTGTTGTGTTGTTTGTGTTGTGTTGTGTTGGTGTTGCTTGTGTTGTGTCCCTTGTGTTATATTGTTTGTGTTGTGTTGTTTGGTTTGTGTTGTGTTGTGTTGTCTTGCTTGTGCCGTGTTGGTGTTCCTTGTGTTGTGTTGGTGTTCGTTGTGTTATTTCGAAGTACTTTTCATTATTCAAAGAACGCAGATTTACACCTCACGTACTTCACTACACGCCGGATTACATATCCTTCTCGGCTCTATACTCTCATTTGTAATTCCATTATGAATTATAGACTATGAATTAGGAATGAATTATGAATTTTAGCTTTGCATTTCATTCATTCAATAAACACCGATCATTTGCTAAAAGGGTTCCTTCACAACGGAGAAGTTAAGCCCCATTTATTCACTCCTTTCATTTGTATTTAATTTAAAATTTTTATTTTTTGGGAAGTGCATAATTTCTTTCCTTTGATGCCCCTCTCTGAATTGCTTCTTCTTTTGTTCTCTTTATTCATTTTTCTATTTTTCCCCTAACGTTTCCCATGTGATTTGTTTTCTACCCTTTATTTTCTACCCTTTATTTTCTACCCTTTATTTTCTACCCTTTGTGTCTTCTTCGTTCGCTTCCTACCACTTTATTCCTCTCGTAATTTTCCCCGTGTGTTTTTATTTACGTGAATTTCTCCTTATTATCCCTAGATGTTTGTTTGATTGCTTTCCCCAACATAGTCTTCCCTTTTTCCCCTGCACGATATGTTTTTCCCTTTTTCCCCTTCACTGTTTGTTTTTCCCTTTTTCCCCTTCACTGTTTGTTTTTCCCTCTTTTCCACGGGGCTTACATTCGCCGTAGTTTTCCCTGTACGATTTTTTCCCTCTTTTCCCATAAGTTCGTCCCATTTGTCCCCTCATGACTTATTTTCCCTTTCTTACCCTCGTGGTTTATTCATTCCACGTTTTTTTCACGGTGTTTGTTTTCCCTCTTTTCTCAGCGATTTTTATTCTCCACGCTATCCCCTCACGTTTTGTTTTCCCCTTTTCCCCTCACGGTTTATTTTCCCCTTTTTCCCCTCGCGGTCTCCCCCTCTCTTTCCCTCACGGTTTGTTTTCCCCTCTTTTCCCTCGCGGTTTATTTTCCCCCCTCTATCCTCCTCACGGTTTTCCCCTTTTTCCCTCACGGTTTGTTTTCGCGATATTTTCGGAGGCGCTTGTTTTTGCCCTCGTTTCCCCTCAGAAGTGGCGCGGCGGCAGCGAGGGTAGCGGCGCTCCTCAATGGCAGCGAAGCCTGCAAACTGGACGGGGGTTAGGGGGCTAGGAGGGCTATAGGGGTTAAAGGGGGTTATGAGGGGGTGAGGGGTTAGGAAAGGGACACAGGGGGTTGAGGAAGGGTCACAGGGGTTGAGAAAGTGTCATGAGGAATTGAAAGAAATCCCATGGGGGTGATTTGGGGGTCACATGGGGTGAGAAAAGGGTCACAGGGGGTGAGAAAAGGGCCACAGGGGTGAGGAGGGATCACAGGGGGTGAGAAAAGGGCCACAGGGGGTGAGAAAAGGGCCACAGGGGTGAGGAGGGATCACAGGGGGTGAGAAAAGGGCCACAGGGGGTGAGAAAAGGGCCACAGGGGTGAGGAGGGATCACAGGGGGTGAGAAAAGGGCCACAGGGGGTGAGGAGGGATCACAGGGGGTGAGAAAAGGGCCACAGGGGTGAGGAGGGGTCACAGGGTATGAGAAAAGGGTCACAGGGGGTGAGGAGGGATCACAGGGGGTGAGAAAAGGGTCACAGGGGGTGAGGAGGGTTCACGGGGGGTGAGAAAAGGGCCACAGTGGCTGAGGAGGGATCACAGGGGGTGAGAAAAGGGCCACAGGGGTGAGGAGGGTTCACGGGGGGTGAGAAAAGGGCCACAGTGGCTGAGGAGGGATCACAGGGGGTGAGAAAAGGGCCACAGGGGGTGAGGAGGGTTCACGGGGGGTGAGAAAAGGGCCACAGTGGCTGAGGAGGGATCACAGGGGGTGAGAAAAGGGCCACAGGGGTGAGGAGGGTTCACGGGGGGTGAGAAAAGGGCCACAGTGGCTGAGGAGGGATCACAGGGGGTGAGAAAAGGGCCATAGGGGGCGAGGAGGGATCACAGGGGGTGAGAAAAGGGCCATAGGGGGCGAGGAGTGAGGAGGGGGTGACAGGGGGTTGAAAAAAAGATCACATAAGGTTAGGGGATCACGGGGGGTTGAGGATGGGGTCGCAGAGGCGAAGGGTGTCTTAGGGGGATGAGGGGGTTAAGGAAGGGGGTGAGGGGGGTTAAGGAGGGGGATGAGGGGAGGCAATTGAGGGCTAGAGGTTGTTTTGAGCGGCGTGTTTGTTGTACGACAGCTATTTGAGGTGACGAGGGAGGGGTTGAAATGGGGGTGGCGGGGGTTGAAGGAGAGGGATTCTGGAGAGGGGTTGGCGTTCGGGTGGGGTTCTTGAAGGGGTGGGATTTGAGGAAATGCGTAGAACTGTGGGGACGAGGTTGAGATGAGAATAAAATGAAGATAGTGGGGTTGTCTTTTGGGTGATAGGGTTTGAGATGGGGTTGAGAATGTTAAGTGAGAGGTTGAGGAAAAGGATTTGAGATGATGAGGTTGAAATGTGGGGGACAAGGGTTGAGAATGGAATAAAAGAAAGAAAGTGGGGTTGTCACGCGGGTGGTGGGGTTGAAGGAGTGGGAGTTGAGGGGATGTTGTTGGGAATGTCAGATGGGGTTGGGAATATCGGGGGTAAGAATACCTGGTCAAAAATGGGTTCAAAATGAGAATGGGTTCAAAATCTGCATATGAGGTTGGGGTTGAAATATGAGGAGAATGACTCCAAGATATACGATGGGGTGGATTGTGGGTGTAAAATATCGATGTTTTTATTTTATATTAAGTAGGAAATTAGAGTGTGTGGGAACCGGTGAAAATAAGTTAGAGTTTAAATGAGTTGGAAGCGCTAAGTGTTATGTAACTGTGGTGAATATTCTCATTCTCTAGTATTGTTAATTATTTATATTCTATTCATATTATTTATATTATTATTATCATATTATCTATATTATTATTTTCATATTATTTATATTATAACAATCATAATATTTATATTATTTTTATCATAATCCTTATATTATTATTTTCATATGTGAGGAAATACTACTCTCATAAAATGTTTTTGGGAATTTTTGAGAAATACTCTCGTAAAATATTTTTTTGGGGGAAACAGGCTCGTAAAATGTTCTTGGGAAAATACTTCACTTTATGGTTCAAAGATGCTGTGCTTTATTTTGTGAGAGATGTTACAGCAAGGATTGGAATTTGACGGTTAGGCCGCCAAGCGGGGCTGCTTCGAGGGGGAAAGGGGAAGACGTTAGCAGAGAACCAATTGTGCTACACCAATGAACGCTTGCCTAGCGATCACGCGAGAAGGTGTGTCTGAGCACACACCAATGGGAGGCCCAGACGTCAGAACAAACAAGGATCCCGCCAATCAGGATGCAGATACGGCCTCTGTAGAATGGAATGTTCGAGATCAATCTCGAAGGAAGAAAGGGAAATACTTATAAGGGGTTGGGATGAAGCCTCGAGAGGGATTTTCCGCTCGGTGACGCTACGAGAGAGACGCATAATCAAGGAGGGGTTTGCAGCCGGAATACCGGCAGAAGCCGGTATTACCCGGCATTATACCAAGTCCGGTGTTGACTGCAAGTGAAGAGCGCCGCCGGCACACTTTCGACATGAGCAGCCAAAATCCAACATCTAAAGTGAAAGTTAACCATCGAAGTTTCGAGAGGAGGCGTCCAGTGTATCAACAAACTTCAAAGTACTGACGTGCGTCAGGAGCCATTCGTAGCACAGCAGCGAGGCAGCGGTAATCGGCAAGCGTAAATGTCGTCAGCGACGGAGCATTCAGACATCTCTGCATCGGGACCGCTCTCACGGGCAACTTCAGCGTCAAGATGTGAAGCCACGCAATTGCTAACGTTGCGAGTATCAACAGTCAAGTTCGTGCACCAACGATGCGAAGATCAGCGCACAAAACTACAGTGAATTGGCTCACCAACGCTTCAAGGAATCCTGGGCTGAACGAAACTCTTAAAAGATTCCAGACACCAGGGCAGCAGCGAATACGAGTGGTAATACCGGCAGCACGAAGATGGAGCGGCAGCAGGTACCGCTGCAGCACGTAAGCGAGACATCAGACCAGGACAGCAGCTATTCTCAGCAACGACGAAGGAGATCAGCGAGTGAACGATAGCATATCGGCAGTGAATATCTATCAGTGAATTACTTATTATCAAAAGGGCGAGTGTTTTATGGTTGTGAGAGCTCTTTAAGGTGGTGATAGAAGTTCAATTTCAAATGTAGAACAGCACTCAGAAAAGTGCTTTTCAAAGTATCGCGCAAAATCATCTAAATTATAGGCAAACGGTTTCCTGTGTTTATTTAGCCGAGGATCGAATTCACGTTGTGAATGATGCGGCGCTTCATATAATTCTACCCCTTGTCACAAGTCCAGGTTAAATCGTGATATATTATTCTCGCAAATATCGTGCTTTGTGTTGCTTGTGGAATCTGCAATTTTGTGGATGCGTACATTGTCGTCAGCGATGGAGTATTGGTAACTTGAATTCTCGGTGAGCATCACATTTATATCATGTCGTGTTCAAAGCCTTATGACGGTAGATTTGTGAGTGCCTTTCATTAACGCAGTTGTGTTCTCTCATGTCAATTCTGTCTAAATGCCTTGTGCACATACCCACGTGTTCATCTCAAAAATAAATGTGTTTTAATCTTTCAAAGTTTGTTATTCTCCCCATGCTTGTCAACTCAGTATTCGCGGAGTACACACCAATTAAACACTGTTAATTTCCCACCTTTCTGTCCAACTCTCAGACTGTGTATTTCATGTCTTTATTTTTCTTTCTCTTGCTTTCGGGGGCTTCAATTCCTCCTGCGTTACGTGTTCTGACCGAGCCACGTTCCGTAACACATATTATTTATATTATTATCATATTTTTTTAATTATTGTTATATTATTTATATTATTATTTACAAATTATTTATATTATATTCTGAAATGGAAACATACATTTTGCGCATCAAGTTTCTGGAAATAAAAACTAGACATAAGCAAACTGAAAATTTTTAATGGAAATTTGAATTTTTCCAAAGTTTCAAGTTTGTTTTTCGGAAATTTAATTTATTTAATTTTTTATTGTTTGGCCAACTGTTTATTAGAAATTTGCATTATTCCAATTTTCTATTAGAAACTTAAATTATTTTTGTTAACTTAGATACCAGAACAAAAACGTTTTCTCATGTGATCATTTAGTTAGTGAAACCAAACCGAAAATTTCTACACACGACTACACATGAATACAATGAGCCGCTCGAGATCAGAAGCAAAATATAAAGCAAAAAATTCAGCATGAATGAAAAAATTCAGCGCAGGTGCGCTCTGAATTTCAGATGATTTCGTGAATTGAAAATAATTTTATGGGGAACTCAAAAGATGTTGAAACAAATTGGAAAAATTAACATGGATTCAATAAATATTCTCACAAAGTTCAACAAACGTAACGTACTCAAATCTTCCCCCCTATCCCCATTTCCCCCCACCCCACCCCACACCCCACACCCCCCCCCACCCAACACCCCACACCCCACACCCCACACCCCCCACCCCACCCCACACCCCACACCTCCACACCTTCACACCCCCACACCCCCACACACCCCACACCTCCACACCTTCACACCCCCACACCCCCACACACCCCACACCCCACACCTCCACACCTTCACACCCTCACACCCCCACACCCCCACACACCCCACACCCCACATCTCCACACCTTCACACCCTCACACCCCCACACACCCCACACCTCCACACCTTCACACCCTCACACCCCCACACACCCCACACCTCCACACCTTCACACCCCCACATCCCCACACACCCCACACACCCCACACCCCACATCTCCACACCTCCACACCTTAACACCCCCACACCCCCACACACCCCACACCCCACATCTCCACACCTTCACACCCTCACACCCCCACACACCCCACACCTCCACACCTTCACACCCTCACACCCCCACACACCCCACACCTCCACACCTTCACACCCCCACATCCCCACACACCCCACACCCCCACACCTCCACACCTTCACACCCCCACACCCCCACACCCCACACCTCCACACCTTCACACCCCCACACCCCCACACACCCCACACTCCATACCTCCACACCTTAACACACCCCCACACCCCCACACACCCCACACCCCACACCTCCACACCTTCACACCCCCACACCCCCACACACCCCACACCCTACACCTCCAAACCTTCACACCCCCACACCCCCACACACCCCACACCCCCACACACCCCACACCTCCACACCTTCACACCCCCACACCCCCACACACCCCACACCTCCACACCTTCACACCCCCACACCCCCACACACCCCACACCCCACATCTCCACACCTTCACACCCCCACACCCCCACACACCCCACACCCCCACACACCCCACACCTCCACACCTTCACACCCCCACACCCCCACACACCCCACACCCCACACCTCCACACCTTCACACCCCCACACCCCCACAACCCACACCTCCACACCTTCACACCCCACACCCCACACCCCACACCCCTCACCCCACACCCCTCAACCCACACCCCCACACCCCGACACCCCACACCCCACACCCCACACCTCCACACCTTGACACCCCACACCCCACACCCCTCACCCCACACCCCACACCTCCACACCCTCACACCCCCACACCCTCACACCCCCAAACCCCACACACCCTCACACCTACACACCTTCACACCCTCACACCCTCACACCCCCACACCCTCACAACCCCAAACCCTCACACCCCCAAACCTTACACACCCCACACCCCACAACCCACACCTCCACACCCTCACACGCCTACACCCCCAAACCCCACACACCCCACACCCCACAGCCCACACCTCCACACCCTCACACCCCCACACCCTCACACCCCAAATCCCACACACCCCACACCCCACAACCCACACCTCCACACCCTCACACCCCCACACCCTCACACCCTTAAACCCCACACACCCCACACCCCACAACCCACACCCCACAGCCCACACCCCCACACCCTCACCCCCCCAAACCCCACACACCCCACACCCCACAACCCACACCTCCACACCCTCACACCTCCACACCCTCACACCCCCACACCCTCACACCCCCACACCCTCACACCCCCACATTCTCACACCCCCAAGCCCCACACGCCCCACACCCCACAACCCACACCTCCACACCCTCACACCCCCACACCCTCACACCCCCAAACCCCACACACCCCACACCCCACAGCCCACACCTCCACACCCTCACACCCCCACATCCTCACACCCCCAAACCTCACACACCCCACACCCCACAGCCCACACATTCACACCCTCACACCCCCACACCCTCACACCCCCAAACCCCACACACCCCACACCCCACAACCCACACCTCCACACCCTCACACCCTCACACCCTCACACCCCTAAACCCCACACACCCCACACCCCACAACCCACACCCCACAGCCCACACGCCACACCCTCACACCCCCAAACACCACACACCCCACACCTCACAACCCACACCTCCACACCCTCACACCCCCACACCCTCACACCCCAAACCCCACACTCCCCACACCCCACAACCCACACCTCACACCCCACACCCCACACCCAACACACACCCCACACACTCCACACCCCACACACCCAACACCCCCACACCCTCAAACCCCCAAACCGCACTCACCCCACACCTCACAACCCACACCTCCACACCCTCACACCCCCACACCCCCACACCCCCAAACCCCACACACCCCACAACCCACCCCTCACACCCCACACCCCACACCCCACACACACCCCACACCCCCACACCGCACACCCCACACCCAACACCCCAACACCCAACACCCCCACACCCCACACCTCACACCCCCACACTCCCACACCCCACACCCCCACACCCCACACCCCACACCCCACACCCCACACCCCACACCCCACAACCCACACACCACACCTCACACCCCACACCCCACACCCCACACCCCCATACCCCACACCCCACACCCCACACATCACACCCCACACCCCCACACCCCACACCCCACACATCACACCCCACACCCCCCCACCCCACACCCCCACATCTCGTTTTCTAATCACTACGCGGCGCCAAACCAATTTGTTTTGAGAGGATGCGAGTGTGTGTGTGAGGGCAGGGCTTTGTGAGGGTACGCTTTTGTGAGGGTAAGGCTCTGTGAGGATAAGATTGAGTGAGGGTAGAGCTTTGTGAGGATTGGGCTTTGTGAAGGCAGGGTTATGTGAGGGTAGGGTTTTGTGAGGGTAGGGTTATGTGAGGGTAAGATTGTGTTAGGGAAAAGCTTTGTGAGGATTAGATTGTGTGAGGGCAGGCTTTTGTGAGGGCAGGGCTTTGTGAGGGCAGAGCATTGTGAGGGTAAGACTTTGTGAGGGCAGGGATGAGGATGTGAGAAGGTTACATAACTCAACTTGTGAGTGGTTCCCCTCTAATCAGACACGTGTGAGGAGCAGTGAGGTGGCACTAATTTGCTTTGAGTCTACCTCATAACGTCCGCCGTAAAATTCCTACCTCATGAATATTTAAAAAAAATCTACCCGGGAAGAAATGCTTTAGGCGTTTCCATTAGATCTACTTCCGAAATTCCTACTAAAAGCACCCTGTCAATGCTAAAAAAACGCTCCTGTGTCGTCAGTAGTCGTCAATAGAGTATAAAAAAATTCTACGTGTTTTCTATCCTTCCTTGTCATTTAGATTTATTCTTTCAAGCGATGTGGCGTTGTTGGTCATCATTAGGTCGTTCACATATTCTTCAGAGGATAACATGGGGGTAGAGGGTAGCTGAGAGTAGCAGAGGGTAATAGAGACTATCAATGGGTAATAGAACTAATAGAGACAAATGGGAAAATAGAGGGTAATAGAGACTATCAAATAGAAGGTAAAAGAGGGAAAGATTTGGAAGAAATAATAATGCCCCCTTCACCCGCTCCCCTCACACTCAGCTCAGAAAACTACAGAGTGTCCTCAAAACCTGGGTTCTGGGCGCGCTGAGAGAGGAAGCGGCCTGCTAGTTCTCCTGATTTAGGCCTAATAAAAACTAGGAAGAGTATTCTGACTCGATGATTTCACGAAAACAGCGGCCAATTCATATACAAGGGTGAGTGGTATCGAGTGTTAGAGGAATCACTGCACATCAGATACTGAAACTGACGAATTCCGCGGATCAACGACTTCTGCGACGGATTTGTGATGAGGGAATGCATATTTTATACATATGCCACATAGTTACTTATTGAAATTGTAATCGCTTAATGATAATTAATTTTCTTATTTACTCGACCCTTATGTATATTTTTCAGCAAAACATTAAAAATTGAAGGGCTTAACTTTCGAGTTCAAACTACAATCACAATTGCTGCATATTCATCAATTTTCCTAATATATTCGACACATACGTACACTGTTCAATACAATAATCAAAAATACGTAGAAAAGATCATATTCACGTTCAGTAAATTCTTAAATATCTCTCGCTAATAATTAATTAAATTAATAATAATTAATTACACTCATACTGAACTATTCAGGAAAAATGCCATTAATTCATCGTAAAACTTCCCGCATAAATACCTGTTTTTTAGCCAGACGTTTAAAACTATTTCAACATTTTTTTCAGCACTTTTAACCCATTGTCAACAAGTCAGATGCCAACACTCCCTCACAATTTCCCGTCAATTCATCAGTTACAATATGACACAATCGATAAAACAATTTTTTTCCATTTTGTTCCAACTGATCACTCGTTAAGAACTAACCAATTTTGGTTTATATTTTTTCAGACTTTCTGACGATGGAGCTGGTCTCCGAAACATTTAAAGTTGACTAATTTACACATTTTCAATTTAGCTTCTTAAATTCTATTAAATAAGATACCTATCCGTGCTGTATTCTTCGTCTTTAAATTCTTAATGATAGTCCAACTAGGGAGTGATAATTTGACACAATTGATGCAACGTTTTGTTATCCATTTGAGACGCGGTGCGTCGGAGCAGCACGCAACGCAGCTGCGGCGCTGGCAGGGTTACAGACGCAATACTGACGGCTGAAAATGCGTCAATATGAGGCGTGAATATGAAGTACTTATGAAGCGTGAATATGAAGTGTGTATACGAAGCCCAATATGATGCAGAAATGAGTAAATATGACGCATAAATGCAGGTATATGAAGCGTAAATACGCATATATGAAGCATAAAAGAATATATATATGAAGCGTAAATACGCATACATGAAGCATAAAAGTATAAATATGAATCATAAATGACTAAATACGAAGCGTATGCCGCACAAAGTTAGGAGAAATGCGCATTTTAAATTGCAGGTCGAGAAAAAAGAGAATGAACGAACACAACAACAATAATTCGGCATTAGTCATTAGCTAATTAGGCATTAACGCGCCTGCTTAACTGGAGCAGGGAGCGGCTCACCGCTAATTAGGCATTTAACGCACCTGCTTAACTGGAGCAGGGAGCTGCTCGCCGTTAATTAGGCATTAACGCGCCTGCTTAACTAGAGCAGGGAGCGGCTCACCGCTAATTAGGCAGTAACACGCCTGATTAATGCAGTCCAGCTGATGCAGCTAATGAGATGGTGAGCTAATAAGATGCTGCAATGATGAGTGACATACACTTCAAATTCAACACAACAAACTCGTCAAGTTCAGCACAACACATACAACATGACACAACACACATAAGTCCAACACAACACACACAAACACAAACAAAACACACACAAACACAACACACACAACACAACTCACACAAGTCCAACACAACACACACAAACACAAACAAAACACACACAAACACAACACAACACACACAAGTCCAACACAGCACACACAAACACAAACAAAACACACACAAACACAACAAAACACACACAAAAGAACGCACACAAGTCCAACACAACACACACAAACACAAACACAACACACACAAACACTCAACATAACACACCTCTCACACAACACACACACACTAAACACAACACAACACAACAAACACACAAGACAACACACACCTGTCACACAACACCCCGCACCAAAAACAACACAAAAAACACAAACACAACACACACCTGTCCCACAATACCCCGAACCAAAAACAACACAACACACACCGGTCACACAACACCCCGCACCAAAACAACACAACACACGAACAGAAACACAACACGACACACAAACACAACACACACCTGTCACACAGCACCCTGTACCAAAAACAACACAACATACACAAACACAACAACAAACACAACACAACAAACACACAACACAACATACACCGGTCACACAACACCCCACACCAAAAACAAAACAACACAACACAACAAACACAAGCACAAAACACACAACACACACCTGTCACACAACACCCCGCACCAAACACCCCCCCCCAACACTTCTCAACAACTGCCATCTCCACAAATGGAGCACAATCTCCGTGTCTGATGGAGATCCATGTGCTCCATTAACTCCATCTCACTGCCAGTGACCGCTCGGGTTGTGCTCCATGCTGCTATTTGGAGCTCCTGTTATTTGGGCGTTTATTTATTGGAGCTGTTGTTATTTGGGTCTTCATTTATTGGAGCTGTTGTTATTTGGGTCTTTATTTATTGGAGCTGCTGTTATTTGGGTCTTTATTTATTGGAGCTGCTTTTATTTGGGTCTTTATTTATTGGAGCTGCTGTTATTTGGTTCTTTATTGATTGGAGCTGCTGTTATTTGGGTCTTTATTTATTGGAGCTGCTGTTATTTGGGTCTAAATTGATTGGAGCTGTTGTTATTTGGGCCTTTATTTATTGGAGCTGTTGTTATTTGGGTCTTTATTTATTGGAGCTGTTGTTATTTGGGTCTTTATTTATTGGAGCTGCTGTTATTTGGTTCTTTATTGATTGGAGCTGTTGTTATTTGGGCCTTTATTTATTAGAGCTGTTGTTATTTGGGCGTTTATTTATTGGAGCTGTTGTTATTTGGGTCTTTATTTATTGGAGCTGCTGTTATTTGGTTCTTTATTGATTGGAGCTGTTGTTATTTGGGCCTTTATTTATTGGAGCTTATGTTATTTAGGTCTTTATTTATTGGAGCTGCTGTTATTTGGGTCTTTATTTATTGGAGCTGCTGTTATTTGGGTCTTTATTTATTGGAGCTGCTGTTATTTGGGTCTTTATTTATTGGAGCTGCTGTTATTTGGGCCTTTATTTATTGGAGCTGCTGTTATTTGGGTCTTTATTTATTGGAGCTGCTGTTATTTGGGCCTTTATTTATTGGAGCTGCTGTTATTTGGTTCTTTATTGATAGGAGCTGTTGTTATTTGGGTCTTTATTTATCGGAGCTGTTGTTATTTGGGTCTTTATTTATCGGAGCTGTTGTTATTTGGGTCTTTATTTATCGGAGCTGTTGTTATTTGGGTTTTTATTTATTGAACCTTCAGCTGTAGGAGATCTTTAACTTTAACTATGGAATATTGTAATTTAACTGTAATTTTAATCTCCTAAATTTATGTAAACTGAAGTTATATTTGAAATTATTCCAGGTCGAAGTTTTGCATCAAGCTAATGGTGATGAAAAATAAGTATTAGTCCGTTCTTGCTGTTGCTTGGTTTTCTTGAATATTGCTTTTTATTTTGGTTTTGTATATCGTGTGTCAATCGTCATTCATCTCAGGAGAGTTAGTTAAGTGAACACATTCTGAAGCAAGATGATGCATGTCTCTTTTAGACATACTCATCAATACTCTGGGTTGCTTCAGTGCTAGGTAGGTCTTCCACACTATAGCATGAGATCAACCTCTAGCTAGTATTACAGTATGAGCTCAGGTTAGGATACTAATGATTATTACTTATTTCCCTGCATTTAATTTAGCAATAACTACTTAATTTGTAATCATTCGAAGTTACAGTTACCTTCCTTAAATTATACTGAAGTAGAAGTCTTGTCTTTTCTACTCCTGGTTAAGTTGAAGAGTCCATTAAATACATTGCGCTTGCATTTTTTTCATGAATTTAAAAAAATTGAATCGCATTTAATTTTATTGAGGATTATTTTTGCCAAAGTTCTGAGCTTTACAAGACTTTTCTGAATTTGTTGAAGCTGTTAGTTTCTCTCCTCAATTTACGGAGATTATTTTTTAACTGAGATTAATGAAGCAGAAAATTTTCCTGACTTTATCAATGTTAAATTCTTCCTCAGGATTATTGAGCGTGAACCGTGTTAAAAATTTCGATTTTAGGATTTTCCTTGAATTCATTGGGGACAAAGCCGTTCGTTAAGTTATTAAATCTGACTTCTTTTTTTGAATTTATTCAGGGGACAAACTCTCATGAATAAAATTATCTAGAGTTGATTTTCTTCAATAAATATATACATAGTAGCAAGCAAATTCAACTGTGTCTAATAATGGGCAGAAATTTTATAGGCATAACTAGGCCTGAAAAAACCTGCATTCCATGAAGACAATTTCCGATTCAGAAAAATAAAATAATTAGAAATTGTTTGAAAAAAATTCATAAGTTTCCGCAAACCAGTAAAAGTTCTTGATTTCTTAAACATTTTTATTATAAATTTTCCGGTGAAATCGGGTAGCCATTTTTATTTTTGTATTAAAACTAATCTTCACTGCAGTACAAAATAATGAATAAAAATAACTCAGAAGACGAAGAAATCGCCTCTCTCGAATATCGAGTGCTTGATTTATGGCAGCGGAATTGTGTGGTAGATTTATGGCAGTAGAATTGTGTGGTAGATTTATGGCAGTAGAATTGTGTGGTAGATTTATGGCAGTAGAATTGTGTGGTAGATTTATGGCAGTAGAATTGTGTGGTAGATTTATGGCAGTAGAATTGTGTGGTAGATTTATGGCAGTAGAATTGTGTGGTAGATTTATGGCAGTAGAATTGTGTGGTAGATTTATGGCAGTAGAATTGTGTGGTAGATTTATGGCAGCGGAATTGTGTGGTAGATTTATGGCAGTAGAATTGTGTGATAGATTTATGGCAGCGGAATTGTGTGGTAGATTTATGGCAGTAGAATTGTGTGATAGATTTATGGCAGCGGAATTGTGTGGTAGATTTATGGCAGTAGAATTATATAATAGATTTATCGCAGCGAAAGAGCTATTTAACGAAAGATTTATGGCAGCAGAATTATGTGATAGATTTATTCCAGCATATTTATGTGATAGATTTATAACAGCAGAATAAGTATTTACTGATTGATTTATGGCAGCAGAATTATGGGATACAATTATGGCAGCAGAATTTGATGATAAACATATGGCAGCAGAATAACTATTCAATGACAGATTTATGGCAGCATAATTATGTGACAAATTTATGGCATCAGAATAACTACTCAATGATGGATTTACGGTACCAAAATTATGCTGCAAAGATAGGTTTATGGAAGCAGATTTACAATAGAATACAGATATAAGGGGAGGTATTAGGAGTACAGCGCTGCTGCGGCACGCATTCGAGGCCTGGTTCTGTTCTGCCTCCAGCAGTGCTTATATAGCGGTATCCGGCACACAGGGTAGCGGTATCCGGCACACAGGGTAGCGGTATCCGGCGCACAGGGTAGTGGTATCCGGCACACAGGGTAGTGGTATCCGGTACACAGGGTAGTGGTATCCGGCACACAGGGTAGTGGTATCCGGTACACAGGGTAGTGGTATCCGGCACACAGGGTAGTGGTATCCGGCACACAGGGTAGTGGTCTCCGGCACACAGGGTAGTGGTATCCGGCACACAGGGTAGCGGTCTCCGGCACACAGGGTAGTGGTCTCCGGCACACAGGGTAGTGGTATCCGGCACACAGGGTAGTGGTATCCGGCACACAGGGTAGTGGTATCCGGCACACAGGGTAGTGGTATCCGGCACACAGGGTAGTGGTATCCGGCACACAGGGTAGTGGTATCCGGCACACAGGGTAGTGGTATCCGGCACACAGGGTAGTGGTATCCGGCAAACAGGGTAGTGGTATCCGGCACACAGGGTAGTGGTATCCGGCACACAGGGTAGTGGTATCCGGCACACAGGGTAGTGGTATCCGGCACACAGGGTAGTGGTATCCGGCACACAGGGTAGTGGTATCCGGCACACAGGGTAGTGGTATCCGGCACACAGGGTAGTGGTCTCCGGCACACAGGGTAGTGGTATCCGGCACACAGGGTAGCGGTATCCGGCACACAGGGTAGCGGTATCCGGCACACAGGGTAGCGGTATCCTGCACACAGGGTAGCGGTATCCGGCACACAGGGTAGTGGTCTCCGGCACACAGGGTAGTGGTCTCCGGCACACAGGGTAGTGGTATCCGGCACACAGGGTAGTGGTATCCGGCACACAGGGTAGTGGTCTCCGGCACACAGGGTAGTGGTCTCCGGCACACAGGGTAGTGGTATCCGGCACACAGGGTAGTGGTATCCGGCACACAGGGTAGCGGTATCCGGCACACAGGGTAGTGGTATCCGGCACACAGAAGAGTGGTCTCCGGCACACAGGGTAGTGGTCTCCGGCACACAGGGTAGTGGTATCCGGCACACAGGGTAGTGGTATCCGGCACACAAGGTAGTGGTCTCCGGCACACAGGGTAGTGGTATCCGGCACACAGAGTAGCGGTATACGGCACACAGGGTAGTGGTCTCCGGCACACAGGGTAGTGGTATCCGGCACACAGGGTAGTGGTATCCGGCACACAAGGTAGTGGTCTCCGGCACACAGGGTAGTGGTATCCGGCACACAGAGTAGCGGTATACGGCACACAGGGTAGTGGT
Organism: Morinoia aosen; assembly: GCA_030386875.1. Lineage (NCBI taxonomy): Eukaryota > Metazoa > Arthropoda > Malacostraca > Amphipoda > Talitridae > Morinoia > Morinoia aosen. The sequence goes on from CM059565.1 coordinate 18,196,868, forward strand.
CTCCGGCACACAGGGTAGCGGTATCCGGCACACAGGGTAGTGGTATCCGGCACACAAGGTAGTGGTCTCCGGCACACAGGGTAGTGGTATCCGGCGCACAGGGTAGTGGTATCCGGCACACAGGGTAGTGGTATCCGGTACACAGGGTAGTCGTATCCGGCACACAGGGTAGCGGTATCCGGCACACAGGGTAGCGGTATCCGGCGCACAGGGTAGCGGTATCCGGCACACAGGGTAGCGGTATCCGGCACACAGAGTAGCGGTATACGGCACACAGGGAAGTGGTATCCGGCACACAGGGTAGTGGTAACCGGCACACAGGGTAGTGGTATCCGGCACACAGGGTAGCAGTGTCCGGATCCCAGAATAGTAGTATCCGGCTCTCAGAATAACAGAATCCGGCTCCCAGAATAGCAGTATCTGGCTCCCAGAATAGCACTATCCGGCTCCCAGAATAGCACTATCCGGCTCCCAGAGCAGCAGTATCCGGCTCCCAGAATAGCACTATCCAGCTCCCAGAGCAGCAGTATCCGGCTCCCAGAATAGCACTATCCGGCTCCCAGAGCAGCAGTATCCGGTTTCCAGAATAGCACTATCCGGCTCCCAGAATAGCAGTATCCGGCGCAGAGCAGCAGCCAATAAGCTGTCAGGCGGCCCCACAATCGCCCTCTGATTGGTCCGAGTTCCCCTCTCATTTTGTGGCGGCGTCTGCGACAACACGTACACGTGTGCGGGTGTGTGTGTACGCGGGCGTGTGTGTGTGTGTACGTAGGCGTGTGTGTGTACGTGGATGTGTGTGCGTGGTCGTGTATGTGTGTACATGAGTGTGTGTACTTAGGCGTGTGCTTACGTACACGTGTGCGTGTGTGTGCGTAGGTTGAGCACAACACGTACACGTGAACGTATATGTGGGGGTGTGTGGATGCATGAGCGTGAGTACTGTCACATTTTAATCAATGAGGTCTGCCATTCAACATATACACACTGCGTATAAGCATACGCACACGCACACACATGTACACAAACACACGCCAACACACGCACATACACACACGCACACGGGCATGGTTCCAATGCGTAGGAGTTTTGTCGGTGTCGGGAAGCTGAATATTATATATATAAATTGGGGCGAGCCTGTCCTCTCATGGCGGATGTTAGATGTTTAGGTGTACAGGAGTGTCTTCGTGTACGCATGCACACACATGTACGCACGCACATACACATGCCAAAACACGAACGCATACACACACACAGACATACACCACATACACATGCGCCTAAACACGAACGCATACACACACACACGTACACAAGCATCACACACACACACACACACAACACACAACACACAAACACACACACACTGTATATGTGTGTACATAATTCCAATCCTGCTCTTACTAAACTTTTTATCCACTGCAGCATTGGTCCACAGCTGGAAAATGAAGGTATTTATTTAAATTGCATTTTTTCGGCGCCAATTGTACGAGAAAATAACTTATTTCGATTCTGTATGATGATTGTACATGAATTTGATGTCCATTGTTGTACGAAAACCGGTCCATTGTCCGTTGTCAAGTGGTCCATTGTTGTACGAAAACTAAAAAATTATCCAGCGGTTTCATAATTACGCAAAATTAATTTTTTTGGGCTGACATTATAGTAGAGAGCATGAAAAGTTGCACAAGTTCATAGTCCAAATATGTCTAATTGCACAAGTGTCTGGTGCAAAAAGGGACAAATTGTACAAGTGTCTGGTGCAAAAAGGGACAAATTATACAAGTGTCTGGTGCAAAAAGGGACAAATTGTACAAGTGTCTGGTGCAAAAGGGACAAATTGTACAAGTGTCTGGTGCAAAAAGGGACAAATTGCACAAGTGTCTGGTACAAAAGGCACAAATTGCACAAGTGTCTGGTGCAAAAAGGGACAAATTGCACAAGTGTCTGGTGCAAAAAGGGACAAATTGCACAAGTGTCTGGTGCAAAAAGGGACAAATTGCACAAGTGTCTGGTGCAAAAAGGGACAAATTGCACAAGTGTCTGGTGCAAAAAGGGACAAATTGCACAAGTGTCTGGTGCAAAAAGGGACAAATTGCACAAGTGTCTGGTGCAAAAAGGGACAAATTGTACAAGTGTCTGGTACAAAAAGGCACAAATTGCACAAGTGTCTGGTACAAAAGGCACAAATTTCACAAGTGTCTGGTACAAAAAGGCACAAATTGCACAAGTGTCTGGTACAAAAGGCACAAATTGCACAAGTGTCTGGTACAAAAAGGCACAAATTGCACAAGTGTCTGGTACAAAAAGGCACCAATTGCACGACTATGCAATAGCTGCTCTAAATGTACTTATGTGATTTATTTCGACTTTCAATATACTCTTTTCATGAACAACATTGATATTATGCTTCATATACAAAAAATTCTGATAGAAAAAAATTGGAAGCAAAGAAAAACATTCATTTACACACACACCCTCAATGTTGGTGTAAGAGCCTTTTGCTGTTGCCATCAATTATTTTACGATCAATTATTGTTTTTGCTGTTGCCATCAATTATTTTACGATCAATTATTGTTTTTGTTGTTGCCATCAATTATTTTACGATCAATTATTGTTTTTGCTGTTGCCATCAATTATTTTACGATCAATTATTGTTTTTGCTGTTGCCATCAATTATTTTACGATCAATTATTGTTTTTGCTGTTGCCATCAATTATTTACGATCAATTATTGTTTTTGCTGTTGCCATCAATTATTTTGCGATCAATTATTGTTTTTGCTGTTGCCATCAATTATTTTACGATCAATTATTGTTTTTACTGTTGCCATCAATTATTTTGCGATCAATTATTGTTTTGCTGTTGCCATCAATTATTTTGCGATCAATTATTGTTTTTGATGTTGCCATCAATTATTTTACGATCAATTATTGTTTTTGCTGTTGCCATCAATTATTTTACGATCAATTATTGATTTTGCTGTTGCCATCAATTATTTTACGATCAATTATTGTTTTTGCTGTTGCCATCAATTATTTTGCGATCAATTATTGTTTTTGCTGTTGCCATCAATTACTTTACGATCAATTATTGTTTTTGCTGTTGCCATCAATTATTTTACGATCAATTATTGTTTTGCTGTTGCCATCAATTATTTTGCGATCAATTATTGTTTTTGCTGTTGCCATCAATTCTTTTGCGATCAATTATTGTTTTTGCTGTTGCCATCAATTATTTTGCGATCAATTATTGTTTTGCTGTTGCCATCAATTATTTTGCGATCAATTATTGTTTTTGCTGTTGCCATCAATTATTTTACGATCAATTATTGTTTTTGCTGTTGCCATCAATTATTTTACGATCAATTATTGATTTTGCTGGTGCCATCCATTATTTTGCGATCAATTATTGTTTTTGCTGTTGCCATCAATTATTTTGCGATCAATTAGTGTTTTTGCTGTTGCCATCAATTATTTTACTATCAATTATTGTTTTTGCTGTTGCCATCAATGATTTTGCGATCAATTACTGTTTTTGCTGTTGCCATCAATTATTTTACGATCAATTATTGTTTTTGCTGTTGCCATCAATTATTTTGCGATCAATTATTGTTTTTGCTGTCGCCATCAATGATTTTGCGATCAATTATTGTTTTTGCTGTTGCTATCAATTATTTTGCGATGGATTAAGTTGGGTTAGGTTGTATTTAGTTAGGTGAGGTGTGGTTAGATTAGATTTCATTCGGTTAGATTAGATTAGATTAGGTTAGATTAGATTACATTCGGTTAGATTAGATTACATTCGGTTAGGTTAGATTACATTCGGTTAGATTAGATTAGATTAGGTTAGATTAGATTACATTCGGTTAGATTAGATTACATTCGGTTAGGTTAGATTACATTCGGTTAGATTGGATTACATTCGGTTAGATTAGATTACATTCGGTTAGATTAGATTACATTCGGTTAGATTAGATTACATTTGGTTAGATTAGATTACATTTGGTTAGATTAGATTACATTCGGTTAGATTAGATTACATTCGGTTAGATTAGATTACATTCGGTTAGATTAGATTACATTCGGTTAGATTGGATTACATTCGGTTAGATTAGATTACACTCGGTTAGATTAGATTACATTCGGTTAGATTAGATTACATTTGGTTAGATTAGATTACATTCGGTTAGATTAGATTACATTCGGTTAGATTAGATTACATTCGGTTAGATTAGATTACATTTGGTTAGATTAGATTACATTTGGTTAGATTAGATTACATTCGGTTAGATTAGATTACATTCGGTTAGATTAGATTACATTCGGTTAGATTAGATTACATTTGGTTAGATTAGATTACATTCGGTTAGATTAGATTACATTCGGTTAGATTAGATTACATTCGGTTAGATTAGATTACATTCGGTTAGATTAGATTACATTCGGTTAGATTAGATTACATTCGGCTAGATTAGATTACATTCGGTTAGATTAGATTACATTCGGTTAGATTAGATTATATTTGGTTAGATTAGATTACATTCGGTTAGATTAGATTACATTCGGTTAGATTAGATTACATTCGGTTAGATTAGATTACACTCGGTTAGATTAGATTACATTTGGTTAGATTAGATTACATTCGGTTAGATTAGATTACATTCGGTTAGATTAGATTACATTTGGTTAGATTAGATTACATTCGGTTAGATTAGATTACATTTGGTTAGATTAGATTACATTCGGTTAGATTAGATTACATTCGGTTAGATTAGATTACATTCGGTTAGATTAGATTACATTCGGTTAGATTAGATTACATTCGGTTAGATTAGATTACATTCGGTTAGATTAGATTACATTCGGTTAGATTAGATTACATTCGGTTAGGTTAGATTACATTCGGTTAGATTAGATTACATTCGGTTAGATTAGATTACATTCGGTTAGATTAGATTACATTCGGTTAGATTAGATTACATTCGGTTAGATTAGATTACATTCGGTTGGATTAGATTACATTCGGTTGGATTAGATTACATTCGGTTGGATTAGATTACATTTGGTTAGATTAGATTACATTTGGTTAGATTAGATTACATTCGGTTAGATTAGATTACATTTGGTTAGATTAGATTACATTCGGTTGGATTAGATTACATTAGGTTAGATTAGATTATATTCGGTTAGATTAGATTACATTCGGTTAGATTAGATTACATTTGGTTAGATTAGATTACATTCGGTTGGATTAGATTACATTAGGTTAGATTAGATTACATTCGGTTAGATTAGATTACATTCGGTTGGAGTAGATTACATTAGGTTAGATTAGATTACATTCGGTTAGATTAGATTACATTCGGTTAGATTAGATTACATTTGGTTAGATTAGATTACATTCGGTTAGATTACATTCGGTTAGATTAGATTACATTCGGTTAGATTAGATTAGATTAGGTTAGATTAGATTACATTCGGTTAGATTAGATTACATTCGGTTAGATTAGATTACATTCGGTTAGATTAGATTACATTTGGTTAGATTATATTACATTCGGTTAGATTAGATTAGGTTAGATTAGATTACATTCGGTTAGATTAGATTAGGTTAGATTAGATTACATTCGGTTAGATTAGATTACATTCGGTTGGATTAGATTACATTCGGTTGGATTAGATTACATTCGGTTGGATTAGATTACATTCGGTAGGATTAGATTACATTCGGTTGGATTAGATTACATTCGGTTGGATTAGATTACATTCGGTTGGATTAGATTACATTCGGTTGGATTAGATTACATTCGGTTTGATTAGATTAGGTTAGATTAGATTACATTCGGTTAGATTAGATTAGGTTAGATTAGATTACATTCGGTTAGATTAGATTACATTCGGTTAGATTAGATTACATTCGGTTGGATTAGATTACATTTGGTTAGATTAGATTACATTCGGTTAGATTAGATTAGGTTAGATTAGATTACATTCGGTTAGATTAGATTACATTTGGTTAGATTAGATTACATTCGGTTAGATTAGATTAGGTTAGATTAGATTACATTCGGTTAGATTAGATTAGGTTAGGTTTGGACAGTGTCTAATAAAATTAGGTTAGCTTAACTAGATTAGGTTAGGCTAGGTGCGGTTAGGCTTCGGCACTAAGCAACTATTGAAATAGCTAAATAAACGGGACTAGATTGATAGAAGGCTGGAGCACTGGCAGTAATCTGCTAAGAGTGAACATACGGCAGTTTAATGGGGAAGTTGTGCATGTGTGACTTGTGTGTATGTGTATGTGTGACTTGTGTGTATGTGTGACTTGTGTGTATGTGTATGTGTGACTTGTGTGTATGTGTATGTGTGACTTGTGTGTATGTGTATGTGTGACTTGTGTGTATGTGTATGTGTGACTTGTGTGTATGTGTATGTGTGACTTGTGTGCATGTGTATGTGTGACTTGTGTGTATGTGTATGTGTGACTTGTGTGTATGTGTATGTGTGACTTGTGTGTATGTGTATGTGTGACTTGTGTGTAGGTGTATGTGTGACTTGTGTGTATGTGTATGTGTGACTTGTGTGTATGTGTATGTGTGACTTGTGTGTATGTGTATGTGTGACTTGTGTGTATGTGTATGTGTGACTTGTGTGTATGTGTATGTGTGACTTGTGTGTATGTGTGACTTGTGTGTATGTGTATGTGTGACTTGTGTGTATGTGTATGTGTGACTTGTGTGTATGTGTATGTGTGACTTGTGTGTATGTGTATGTGTGACTTGTGTGTATGTGTATGTGTGACTTGTGTGTATGTGTATATGTGACTTGTGTGTATGTGTATGTGTGACTTGTGTGTATGTGTATGTGTGACTTGTGTGTATGTGTATGTGTGACTTGTGTGTATGTGTGACTTGTGTGTATGTGTATGTGTGACTTGTGTGTATGTGTATGTGTGACTTGTGTGTATGTGTATGTGTGACTTGTGTGTATGTGTATGTGTGACTTGTGTGTATGTGTATGTGTGACTTGTGTGTATGTGTATGTGTGACTTGTGTGTAAGTGTATGTGTGACTTGTGTGTATGTGTATGTGTGACTTGTGTGTATGTGTATGTGTAACTTGTGTGTATGTGTATGTGTGACATACCAACACGGCACGCTGGCTCGGTCCTGGCATGAACACGTCACTCAGGCATTGACTAACTTATTCATCCGTTCATTCATGTTTTCATTCACCCATTTATTCATTCTCATTCATGTTTTCATTCGCTCATTTATTCATTCTCATTCATGTTTTCATTCGCTCATTCACTCATTCAGTCATTTATTCATTCACTCACTCATCGTAAACGCGTCCAATGTACGGGTTCTCTCAGTACAATCTACAATCCTCAGCACGACCCTCACACGACCCTCAGCACGACCCTCAGCACGACCCTCAGCACAACCCTCAGCACAACCCTCACACGATTCTCACACGACTCTCAGCATTACCCTCACACGACTCTCAGCACGACCCTCAGCACGATCTCAGCACGACCCTCAGCACGAACCTCAGCACGACCCTCAGCACGACCCTCAGCACGACCCTCAGCATGACCCTCAGCACGACCCTCACACGATTCTCATACCCTCAGCATGACCCTCACACGACCCTCAGCACGACCCTCGCACGACCCTCACACGACCCTCTCACGACCCTCAGCACGAACCTCAACACGACCCTCAGCACGACCTTCATCACAACCCTCACACGACCCTCATCACGACTCTCACACGACTCTCAGCACGACCCTCAGCACGATCCTCAAGACGACCCTCAGCACGACCCTTAACATGGCCCTCAGCACGACCCTAAGCACGACCCTCAGCACGACCCTCAGCACGACCCTTGCCTGACCCTCAGCATGACCCTCAGCACGACCCTCACACGACTCTCAGCACGACCCTCACACGACCCTCACACTACCCTCAGCAAGACCCTCAGCACGACTCTCACACGACCCTCAGCACGACCCTCAGCACGACCCTCAGCACGACCCTCAGCACGACCCTCACACGACCCTCAGCATGATCCTCCGCACGACCCTCACACAACCCTTAACATGGCCCTCAGCACGACCCTCAGCACGACCCTCCGCACGACCCTCAGCACGACCCTCAGCACGACTCTAGCACGACCCTCAGCATGACCCTCAGCATGACCCTCAAACGATTCTCAGCATGACCCTCAGCACGACCCTCACACGACCCTCAGCACATCGGTAATAACTCATTGCCCTCGCGACTCCTCCAATAATTAATTGAATTTTTGCAGCTGCGAGTGTTTGCTTCGCGCGCCGCTCCCCTCTTTATTGTCCCCTCGAGCGACACGTGCTTTGTCCTCGGGCATCCGAGGGTAAGTGTTGCAGCTGAGGGTAAGTGTTGCATACGAGGGTAAGTGTTGTATCCGAGGGTAAGTGTTGCATCTGAGGGTAAGTATTGCAACTGAAAGTAAGTGTTGCATCTGAGGGTAAGTGTTGCATCTGAGGGTAAGTGTTGCACCTACGAGTTAGCGTTGCAGCTGAGTCTACGTGTTGGATCTGAGGGTAAGTGTTGCATTCGAGCGTAAGTGTCGTAGCTGAGGGTGAGTTTCGAATCTGAGGGTAAGTGTTGCATCTGAGGGTAAGTGTTGCATCTGAAGGTAAGTGTCGTAGCTGAGGGTAAGTGTTATGCCTGATAATGAGGGTTGCATTTGAGGGTAAATGTTGCAGCTGAGGGTAAATGTTGTGTGTGAGGGTAAATGTAGCGTCTGGAGGAAAGTGTCGCAACTGAAGGCAGGAAATGAGGGTAAAACTTGAGGGTAGGAACAGAGGCAGACACACAGACACGCACACAGCCACACCATCAAACCAATCACTCATGCGCGGTCACACACGCACATGAACACGCACACACACATGCTGTGACTGTGTGCGTGTGTGTGGGATAGGTTGTGTGCAGTTTCTTTTGTTTGGTCAGGCGTCGTTTGCTTTGGTCAGGCATGGCGTAATCTAGCGGTGCGTAGTGCCGGTCTTGTTTGGTCAGGACTAGTCTTGCTTGGTCATGACTAGTGATTCTTGGTCATGACTAGTTCCTTGGTCATGACTAGTCTTGTTTGGTCATGACTAGTCTTCCTTGGTCATGACTAGTCTTCCTTGGTCATGACTAGTCTTCCTTGGCCATGACTAGTCTTCCTTGGCCATGACTAGTCTTCTTTGGTCATGACTAGTCTTCTTGGTCATGACTAGTCTTCTTTGGTCATGACTAGTGATTCTTGGTCATGACTAGTCTTGTTTGGTCATGACTAGTCTTGTTTGGTCATGACTAGTCTTGTTTGGTCATGACTAGTCTTGTTTGGTCATGACTAGTCTTCTTTGGTCATGACTAGTCTTCTTGGTTATGACTAGTCTTCTTTGGTCATGACTAGTCTTCTTGGTCATGACTAGTCTTCTTTGGTCATGACTAGTCTTCTTGGTCATGACTAGTCTTCTTTGGTCATGACTAGTGATTCTTGGTCATGAATAGTCGTGTTTGGTCATGACTAGTCTTGTTTGGTCATGACTAGTCTTCTTTTATCATTAACAGTTTTCTTCTCTGCTTTGCTATGTTTAGTTATCATTAATTTGCTGTGATCCGTCACGTGATGTTTCGAGAATTAGATATAGTTATTGGTATAAGAGTTGTGTTGAATTAGTATTCCTTTCTTCACGATACACCTGTAATTTCGGCCAGACATAAATTACTGATTTTTTGGGCTGATTTGCTCTGGCATTATTACTTAGAGGAGAATAACGTTCTTAATTATGAGTAATTTTTTTGATTAGTACTTGTGTTTGTAAACATATTTCACGGGATAACTCGAAAAGTTAGTTGTGAGTTTTTTGTTGTGTCTCAACTTTTATTGTCGATTATTGTTGTCCTTTTGTTGAGGTATTGGTGGTGGGGAGCGCGAGTGTCTCGCGAGGTATTGTTTTCGGTGATCGAACAGGTCAAGAATTGTTTTGTGTCATTTTTCTGGTATTATAATTTTTTTGTATTATAAAGATATTGGTTTCGGGTTATAAATTGTGAATTGTACCGAAATTTCTAAATTGCAAAAAAAACGAATGAATGACTCAAAATATAAGGAAATCTTTAGAATATTTCCTATTGTAACCAAACGACAATTTCTGAAGAGTCATGTACTAGATAATCCTCCACATAAGTCGTTGAAATACAAAGAAATACAAATACATAAGAAATTGAATACAAAGTCGTTTAATACAAATTTAATACAAAGTTGTTTAATACAAATTTAATACAAAGTCGTTTAATACAAATTTAATACAAAGTCGTTTAATAAAAATGTTATACAAAGTCGTTTAATAAAAATTTAATGCAAAGTCGTTTAATAAAAATGTTATACAAAGTCGTTTAATAAAAATTTAATACAAAGTCGTTTAATACAGATGTAATACAAAGTCGTTTAATACAAATTTAATACAAAGTCGTTATAAAAATTTAATACAAAGTCGTTCAATACAAAGCCCAACTAAATACATCCACAAGGAGAAACAACCTTCCAAAGTCATTTACCTTAACTAACTCACTCACAAACACCACACAATCACCAGCTCTGAACCCCAACCACACACACAACCACGCACACAACCACACACACAACCACACACACACAACCACACACACACACACACACACACAACCACACACAACCACCACAAAATATTCGCCACAAATCTAAACAAGCGTCCAACACTAGGATGTTGCCGGAATAATTTGCTGAACTGAAGACCATTTTCTTGTTGCCCAGGCCCATTACTCCGCTCTCCTATTACCCCTGCCATTACCTCCCTCATTACCCCTGCCATTACCTCCCTCATTACCCCTGCCATTACCTCCCTCATTACCCCTGCCATTACCTCCCTCATTACCCCTGCCATTACCTCCCTCATTACCCCTGCCATTACCTCCCTCATTACCCCTGCCATTACCTCCCTCATTACCCCTGCCATTACCTTCCTCATTACCCCTGCCATTACCTCCCTCATTACCCCTGCCATTACCTCCCTCATTACCCCTGCCATTACCTCCCTCATTACCCCTGCCATTACCTCCCTCATTACCCCTGCCATTACCTTCCTCATTACCCCTGCCATTACCTCCCTCATTACCCCTGCCATTACCTCCCTCATTACCCCTGCCATTACCTTCCTCATTACCCCTGCCATTACCTCCCTCATTACCCCTGCCATTACCTCCCTCATTACCCCTGCCATTACCTCCCTCATTACCCCTGCCATTACCTCCCTCATTACCCCTGCCATTACCTCCCTCATTACCCCTGCCATTACCTCCCTCATTACCCCTGCCATTACCTTCCTCATTACCCCTGCCATTACCTCCCTCATTACCCCTGCCATTACCTCCCTCATTACCCCTGCCATTACCTTCCTCATTACCCCTGCCATTACCTCCCTCATTACCCCTGCCATTACCTCCCTCATTACCCCTGCCATTACCTCCCTCATTACCCCTGCCATTACCTCCCTCATTACCCCTGCCATTACCTCCCTCATTACCCCTGCCATTACCTCCCTCATTACCCCTGCCATTACCTCCCTCATTACCCCTGCCATTACCTCCCTCATTACCCCTGCCATTACCTCCCTTATTACCCCTGCCATTACCTCCCTCATTACCCCTGCCATTACCTTCCTCATTACCCCTGCCATTACCTCCCTCATTACCCCTGCCATTACCTCCCTCATTACGCTCCCACTTCCAATACTCAAATTTTTCAAAACTCCATACTCCATTTCATCGGTGGCAACAGCCCGGCAACAGTGGCAACAGCCCGACAACAGCCCACCAACAGCCCAGCAACATTGGCAACAACCCGGCAACAGCACGGCAACATCCCACCAACAGCCCGCCAACAGCCCAGCAACAGCCTGGAAATATCCCACCAAAAGCCCGGTAACAGCCCGGCAACAGCCCGGTAGCAGCCCACCAACAGCCCGGCAACAGCCCTGCAACATCCCGGCAACAGCCCGGCAACAACAGCCTGGCAACAGCCCGACAACAGCCCACCAACAGCCTGGCAACAGCCCGGCAACAGCCCGGCAACAACGCGGCAACAGCCCGGTAGCAGCCCACCAACATCCCGGCAACAGCCCGGCAACAGCCCGGCAACAACGCGGCAACAGCCCGGCAACAGCCCGGTAGCAGCCCACCAACATCCCGGCAACAGCCCGGCAACAGCCTGGCTACATCCCGGCAACAGCCCCGCAACAACAGCCTGGCAACAGCCCGACAACAGCCCACCAACAGCTTGGCAACAGCCCGGCAACAAAAGCCCGGCAACAACCCGGCAACAACCCGGCAACAACAGCCTGGCAACAGCCCGACAACAGCCCACCAACAGCCCGGCAACAGCCTGGCTACATCCCGGCAACAGCCCCGCAACAACAGCCTGGCAACAGCCCGACAACAGCCCACCAACAGCTTGGCAACAGCCCGGCAACAGCCTGGCAACAGCCCGACAACAGCCCACCAACAGCCCGGCAACAACAGCCCACCAACAGCCCGGCAACAGCCCGGCAACATTGGCAACAGCCCACCAACAGCCCGGCAACAACAGCCCACCAACAGCTTGGCAACAGCCCGGCAACAGCCTGGCAACAGCCCGACAACAGCCCACCAACAGCCCGGCAACAACAGCCCACCAACAGCCCGGCAACAGCCCGGCAACATTGGCAACAGCCCGGCAACAGCCCGGCAACAACAGCCCACCAACAGCCCGGCAACAGCCCAGCAACATTGGCAACAGCCCACCAACAGCCCGGCAACAACAACCCACCAACAGCCCGGCAACAGCCCGGCAACATTGGCAACAGCCCGGCAACAACAGCCTGGAGTAACACAACACCGCGTTGGACACGCTGGCATCGCAGGCGCTGCATTAGCGTGACCTCGCGAGATATTCAGTGACCTCTTTTGGCAGTGCTGGACCTCGTGAGGTCTGTGGACTGTGGAATTGACATGAGATCCGTTAGTCTCTTCCCTGAGCTCTCGGAGACCTCACTGGGGGAGTGACCTCACTGGGGGTCTGAATGGGGGAGTGACCTCACTGGGGGAGTAACTTCACTGGGGGAGTAACCTCACTGGTGGTGTGACCTCTCTAGGGGTGTGACCTCACTGGGGGTGTGACCTCACTGGGGGTGTGACCTCACTGGGGGGTGTGACCTCACTGGGGAGTGTGACCTCACTGGGGGGTGTGACCTCACTGGGGGTGTGACCTCACTGGGGGGTGTGACCTCACTGGGGGTGTGACCTCACTGGGGGAGTGACCTCACTGGGGGTGGGACTTCACTGGGGGTGTGACCTCACTGGGGGTGTGACCTCACTGGGGGGTGTGACCTCACTGGGGGGTGTGACCTCACTGGGGGTGTGACCTCACTGGGGGGTGTGACCTCACTGGGGAGTGTGACCTCACTGGGGCTGTGACCTCACTGGGGGAGGGACCTCACTGGGGGTGTGACCTCACTGGGGGAGTGACCTCACTGGGGGTGTGACCTCACTGGGGGAGTGACCTCACTGGGGGTGTGACCTCACTGGGGGAGTGACCTCACTGGGGGTGGGACTTCACTGAGGGTGTGACCTCACTGGGGTGTGTGACCTCACTGGGGGTGTGACCTCACTGGGGGAGTGACCTCACTGGGGGTGGGACTTCACTGGGGGTGTGACCTCACTGGGGGTGTGACCTCACTGGGGGTGTGACCTCACTGGGGGGTGTGACCTCACTGGGGGTGTGACCTCACTGGGGGAGGGACCTCACTGGGGGTGTGACCTCACTGGGGGGTGTGACCTCACTGGGGGTGTGACCTCACTGGGGGAGGGACCTCACTGGGGGTGTGACCTCACTGGGGGTGTGACCTCACTGGGGGTGTGACCTCACTGGGGGGTGTGACCTCACTGGGGGTGTGACCTCACTGGGGGGTGTGACCTCACTGGGGGTGTGACCTCACTGGGGGAGGGACCTCACTGGGGGTGTGACCTCACTGGGGAAGTGACCTCAGTGGGGGGATTTATCTCGTGGGGGGATTTATCCCGTAGGGGGATTTATCTCTTGGGGGATTTATCTCGTGCGGCAATTAATCCTGACCTTTAGAAGCTTTACATTACAGGATCACTCACTGCACTCAGTATATTCAGGAACTTATCGGGATTTAAGCCAACATTTTGGGACTATGAATTACTTTCATAACTTTAATAATATAATAATAATAATAATAAATTTAATAATAATAACTTGAATAACTTAATATTTATTTAATAGCTTAATATTTAATAACTTTAATAATAATAACTTGATAATAACTTCGATAATAATAATAATAATAAATTTAATACCTTTAATAAAAAAAACTTTAATAACTTTAATAACTTGGGACTATGAATAACTTAACTATGTATAACTTTACAAATGTTTGATCACTGTTGAACTGCGGCTTGTGGATGATAAATCAACAATATAACTAAACAAAGGTTTGGTCATTATTTAACAACAGTTCGAAGGATGGAAATAGACAAAATTCGAGCTACGCGAGCCTTTTTTGTTATGAACTGGGTGAGCACCATTAAATGTAACGAGCTGGTATGGGTCTTGCCAAGTATGTCAAGCGTCTCTAATTTCTGATGGTCTCCCATCTAAACTTTTTAAATTCAATATTGGCCGTAGTGCTCTAAACCCACGTGACTTGCGTAGTATCAATCTTTGCTTATTTTCACTTAATTCAGGAATGAACAAACCTTCGTAAAATTGTTTAATGTAATATTTAGTGTATACGATACATGTATTTTTATATATATATATATATAGTATACTTCAATACTTCATATATATATATATATGAAGTGTGTATATATATGTATAGTCTTCAGCACTTCAACATCTTTAATATGTATTTGAAATATAATGTTATATATAATAGATAGTTGGCCAGTATTTTAATACTGGCAAATAGCCAATATATTTAACATTCAGACGAGCAAATCAAATTACATTACCAAATTAATTTACGTAAGCTTTAATAGCGATTGACTTTTTTAATGTTTTAACTTTGAAATTTAATCTGTCAACTTTAATCATTTTATTCTTTATTCATTATATCATTTTAGAGCCGAGAAGGAAATTTTTGCCTTACAAAACGACTGCGATATAAAAAGTTTATTTATTATGAATTCGTGTCTCATTTTTGTTTATAAAATTTAAAATTTATAAATTATTTATGAAATTGTTATAAATAAATTGCTGCATAGCAGAATTATAAAATTCTTAGAAATGTTATTGTTATAAATGTTAGTTGGAATGTTTGTTTATTTTCATGTACTTGATAAATGATCTAACATATGCGAAATTATTCAATGTGATACTTAATATATAATAATTATATAATTATTCTATATAATAATATATATATAATATATTATACATCTATATTAGTATATATTATTATATAAATATATAATAATATATTTAATATAGTAATAATAATAATATGAAAAATTCAACATATTCAATATTGGTTTAGACGAGCATGCTAGATTAGGTTACCCAAATTTACCTGCGTAAACTTTAATGACTATTGACTTTTTTGATTAATTACTTTTTGACTTTAATCTAACTTTAAACTTCACCATCTCTAATTCAGTCCGGAATGGTTTTCTTTATTCATTTCACCATTCCAGAACTTCGGACAGAACTTTTCCTTACAAAACGACTGCAATAAAAAAATTGTATGATGCAGTTGTCTCACGTTTTCGTAGTACGTTTAGAAAAATTTATAAAAACGCAATAAATATACGAACAATTTTACAAATCTGGCCAAAACTTATTCACGACAATAACAAAAAAAAATTCTTCTTATGAATGAATTCTCTCCGTTGTGAAACTTTCCTAGTAAAGTAATAACGCTAATTAAACTAGCATTACTACATTTGTTATTAATTATGTTCCAATATCAGTAATGTGGTTCACAAACAATAAGAACAATTCACAATCCGACAAATTTCAACAGTACCGGCCGTAACAATACCCCCTCAACACAACAACACAACAACAACACAATAACAACACATCAACACATCAACAACACAACAACACAACAACACAACAACACAACAACAACATATCAACACATCAACACATCAACAACACAACAACACAACAACACAACAACAACACAACAACCCAACAACACAACAAAAATAACACAACAACCCAACAACAACACAACACAACAACACAACAACAACACAACAACCCAACAACACAACAAAAATAACACAACAACCCAAAAACACAACACAACAACAACACAACAACTCAACACAACAACAACATATCAACACATCAACACATCAACAACACAACAACACAACACAACAACAACACAACACAACAACAACAACACAACAACACAACCCAACAACAACACAACACAACAACACAACAACAACACAACACAACAACAACACAACACAACAACAACAACACAACAACACAACCCAACAACTCAACAACAACACAACACAACAACACAACAACCCAACAACACAACAAAAATAACACAACAACCCAACAACACAACACAACAACAACACAACAACTCAACAACAACACAACAACACAACACAACAACACAACTAAACAACACAACAACACAACAGCAACACAACAACAACACAACAACACAACAACACAACACAACAACACAACAACAGCAACACAAAAACACAACAACACAACAACCACACAACAACACAACAACAACAGAACACATCAACACAACAACAACACAACAACACAACACAACAACACAACAACAACAACAACACAACAACACAATAACAACACAACAACACAACAACAACACAACAACACAACAACACAATAACAACACAACAACAACACAACAACACAACACAACAACACAACAACAACACAACAACACAACAACACAACACAACAACACAACAACAGCACAACAACACAACAACACAACACAACAACACAACAACAACACAACAACCCAACAACACAACAAAAATAACACAACAACCCAACAACACAACACAACAACAACACAACAACTCAACAACAACACAACAACACAACACAACAACACAACTACACAACACAACAACACAACAGCAACACAACAACACAACAACACAACAATTCACAACACAACAACACAACAACAGCAACACAAAAACACAACAACAACACAACACAACAACACAACAACAACACAACAACCCAACAACACAACAAAAATAACACAACAACCCAAAAACACAACACAACAACAACACAACTACTCAACAACAACACAACAACACAACACAACAACACAACTACACAACACAACAACACAACAGCAACACAACAACAACACAACAACACAACAACACAACACAACAACACAACAACAGCAACACAAAAACACAACAACAACACAACAACCACACAACAACACAACAACAACACAACACATCAACACAACAACAACACAACAACACAACAACAACAACACAACAACACAATAACAACACAACAACACAACAACAACAACACAACAACACAACAACACAACAACAACACAACAACACAACAACAACAACACAACAACACAACAACACAACAACAACAACACAACAACACAACAACAACAACACAACAACACAACACAACAACACAACTACGCAACACAACAACACAACAGCAACACAACAACAACACAACAACACAACAACACAACACAACAACACAACAACAACAACACAACAACACAACAACAACAACACAACAACAACAACACAACAACACAACAACAACAACACAACAACACAACACAACAACACAACAACAACAACACAACAACACAATAACAACACAACAACACAACACAACAACACAACAACACAACAACACAACAACACAACAACACAATAACAACACAACAACAACACAACAACACAACACAACAACACAACAACACAACAACACAACACAACAACACAACAACAACACAACAACACAACACAACAACAAACAAACAAACGAACAAAACACTAAAGCCTCGAGGTTTTGCCGCTGAAATTGGCCATCATTACGAGGTAATCCTTTGATTTTCTTAAGGAAAGTCGCTACTTCTGAGGGAGCGGCGGGGGGAAGGGGGGGGGAAGTTGAGGAGAGTCGTGGGGGATTGGGAGAGTAAAAAGAGGTTGGGGGAGTATTTGTGAGGAAGGAGGATGGGGTAGGAGGGAGTATGTGGGATTTGCGAGGGAATGGAAGGAAGGAGTAGGTTGGAGGTTTGAGGAGATGAGAGTAGAGTGAATTGAGAGGGGAAAAAGAGTAGATGAGAGTAGAAAGTAGATTAGAGAAGGGAGTAGATGAAAGTTAGGAGCCTTGTGTGAGTAGACATCCAGTGTCACCACTCCCTGTCCTCACTCCCTGTCAACACTCCTTGTCACCACTCCCTGTCAACACTCCCTGTCACTACTCCCTGTCAGCACTCCCTGTCACCACTCCCTGTCACCACTGCCTGTCAACACTCCCTGTCACCACTCCCTGTCAACACTCCCTGTCAACACCCCCTGTCACCATTCCCTGTTACAACTCCCTGTCAACACTCCCTGTCAACACTCCCTGTCAACACAAAGAATATTTAACAAAATTGTTACGTCAAACAATTGTTACGTTAACTTTCCATAACCAATTTGTTTACCAAAAAAAAACCTGATGTCTCTATACAATACAAACAAAAATAAAATACACAAATATTACCTTTGTGTTTTCATGAGTGCCCCAGTATTTGTGTACAGGCAGAATTCTACAGGCAGTCCGAGCTATAGTGCAGGGGGGAATTGAAAAATTTAGAAAATATTAATAACTTTTTAGTTTTTGTTTACGGTGACGTTGGACGATGATCTTAACTGGTCTTGGTCTTATTTTGAAATATTGAATGGATGAAGAAAATTTACGTTTCTCTTAATTAAATGTTCATGGAGAGGTGCAATAATCCTGTTGTACATCTGTACACATATATATTGTACATGTGAAAATGTCATATTTTAATTTCGATGCTGAACCTTTCCGTCGTTTATCAGAAGCTTCAAAAGTGACAAAAATGTCAAAAATGCCAGTCACACATGCTGTAAGGCTGCATAATGAATAATATATCATGTTGTTCATATATACTCAAACTATATATCAAGCTGTTTCTCATATACACTCAAACTATACACTAAACTGCACCTCACATGTACATTAAACTATACGAAATAAAACAACTCACTTGTACATCAAACTATACGAAATAATACAACTCACATGTATATCAAACTATACAAAATAAAACAACTCACATGTACATCAAACTATACGAAATAATACAACTCACATGTACATCAAACTATACAAAATAAAAAAAACTCACATGTTCATCAAACTATACGAAATAATACAACTCACATGGTAAACCAGCCCACGTCAGACATGACGAGGGCACCCACACATGTGCGTCATGTGGGTGATGCTATTTTCAACATCTACAAAAATTTGACGAGGAATGTTTCCAAAGTTGTACTCGTCCAAAAACTTCACGCCGTGAAGATATTTAAATTTGCATACAGTTCACGACGTGCAACCGACAAACAATAGCGTATAATTCATAAGCCAACAAACAAAAGGTTATAAGTCAGATAAGCCAACCAACAAAAGGTTATAAGTCAGATAAGCCAACAAACAAAAGGTTATAAGTCAGATAAGCCAACAAACAAAAGGTTATAAGTCAGATAAGCCAACCAAAAAAAGGTTATAAGTCAGATAAGCCAACAAACAAAAGGTTATAAGTCAGATAAGCCAACAAACAAAAGGTTATAAGTCAGATAAGCCAACCAACAAAAGGATATAAGTCAGATAAGCCAACAAACAAAAGGTTATAAGTCAGATAAGCCAACAAACAAATGGTTATAAGTCAGATAAGCCAACAAACAAAGGGTTATAAGTCAGATAAGCCAACCAACAAAAGGTTATAAGTCAGATAAGCCAACAAACATAAAAGATTTTATGTAAATCATTTAAGCCAAGACACAAACACAAAGGCACGTGCAGCACACGAGCAGCACACGCGCAGCCCACGTGCAGCACACGCGCAGCACACGTGTAGCACACGCACAGCACACGTGCAGCAGACGCACAGCATACGTGCAGCACAAGTGCAGCACACGCGCAGCACACGTGCAGCACACGTGCAGCACACGTGCAGCACACGTGTAGCACACGTGCAGCATACGCGCAGCACACGTGCAGCAAACGTGCAGCACACGCGCAGCACACGTGTAGCACACGCACAGCACACGTGCAGCACACGTGCAGCAGACGCACAGCACACGTGCAGCACACGTGCAGCACACGCGCAGCACACGTGCAGCACACGTGCAGCACACGTGCAGCACACGCGCAGCACACGTGCAGCAAACGTGCAGCACACGTGCAGCAGACGCACAGCACACGTGCAGCACACGTGTAGCACACGCACAGCACACGTGCAGCACACGTGCAGCAGACGCACAGCACACGTGCAGCACACGCGCAGCACACGTGCAGCACACGTGCAGCAGACGCACAGCACACGTGCAGCACACGCGCAGCACACGTGCAGCACACGTGCAGCACACGTGCAGCACACGTGCAGCACACGCGCAGCACACGTGCTGCACACGTGCAGCACACGTGTGCAGCACACGTGCAGCAGACGCACAGCACACGTGCAGCACACGTGCAGCACACGTGCAGCAGACGCACAGCACACGTGCAGCACACGTGCAGCACACGCGCAGCACACGTGCTGCACACGTGCAGCACACGTGCAGCACACGTGCAGCAGACGCACAGCACACGTGCAGCACACGTGCAGCATACGTGCAGCAGACGCACAGCACACGTGCAGCACACGTGCAGCACACGCGCAGCACACGTGCAGCACACGTGCAGCACACGCGCAGCACACGTGCAGCAAACGTGCAGCACACGTGCAGCAGACGCACAGCACACGTGCAGCACACGTGTAGCACACGCACAGCACACGTGCAGCACACGTGCAGCAGACGCACAGCACACGTGCAGCACACGCGCAGCACACGTGCAGCACACGTGCAGCAGACGCACAGCACACGTGCAGCACACGCGCAGCACACGTGCAGCACACGTGCAGCACACGTGCAGCACACGTGCAGCACACGCGCAGCACACGTGCTGCACACGTGCAGCACACGTGTGCAGCACACGTGCAGCAGACGCACAGCACACGTGCAGCACACGTGCAGCACACGCGCAGCACACGTGCTGCACACGTGCAGCACACGTGCAGCACACGTGCAGCACACGCACAGCACACGTGCAGCACACGCACAGCACACGTGCAGCACACGTGCAGCACACGTGCAGCACACGTGCAGCACACGCGCAGCACACGTGCTGCACACGTGCAGCACACGTGTGCAGCACACGTGCAGCAGACGCACAGCACACGTGCAGCACACGTGCAGCACACGTGCAGCAGACGCACAGCACACGTGCAGCACACGTGCAGCACACGTGCAGCACACGTGCAGCACACGTGCAGCACACGCGCAGCACACGTGCTGCACACGTGCAGCACACGTGTGCAGCACACGTGCAGCAGACGCACAGCACACGTGCAGCACACGCACAGCACACGTGCAGCACACGTGCAGCACACGTGCAGCACACGTGCAGCACACGCGCAGCACGGCGAGCTGTCGCGCGAGGCCAAAATTGATGAATTTCTTCTCAATTTTGCCGCCAGTCTGACCTGGGCCATCATTTTTAATAGAGATCCGGCCCTCTGTGTGGGTGTGGGTGGGTGTGTGTGGGTGTGTGGAGGGGGTGTGTGGGTGTGTGGGTGTGTGGAGGGGGTTTGTGGGTGTGTGAAGGGGGTGTTTGGGTGTGTGGGTGTGTGGAGGGAGTGTGTGTGTGTGTGTGTGTGTGTGTGTGTGTGTGTGTGTGTGGGTGTGGGGTGTGGTGTGTGTAGGTGCATGGGGTGTAATGGGGAAATACACGTCAAAGTGCGTCTTGTGAATAGTAAAATTTCTTACTGGAAATCTGCGTCTACTTATAAGCAACTTTTCTTTCAACTATTCTTTTTAGCCATCCATGTTAATTTTGAAATAAATGTCTTTTTGTATTGATAATTGAAGAACAATTTCAAGTTTCAACATGGCGTTTCAACTCTTCTCCTTACAGTCTATGTATAATTTGAAATAAATTATTTTTTTTGTATTAGGAATTCACTAAAAATTCAGTTTCAACATAGCTCCAAGTGCGAGACCATTGGTACCCATAAAACTCTTCACCAAATCAATCATTTGGTCACGCCGCAGTTGCCATGGGAACGCCAGTTGCGAGTGTACTCTTTTCTGGATACTATAGTAGCAGCGAGTGCACACGGCCTCTAAAAAATCAACACTATAATAAAATAATCTTCTATATTATAAAAGGAGCCGCGTCCGTCCGTCCGTCCGTCCGTCCGTCCGTCCGTCCGTCCGTCCGTCACACCCACCAGCCTGCAGTGTGAGATGAGCGTATCTGTGATACAAGCTTCATCAACTCCACAATTTTCGGTGCCTTAACCCAGCAGATTGGGAGTCGGAATGTCACGTGTATTGGTAGGTTAGATTAGTTAGGTTGTATAGAATATCAGCAGTTGATACTTAGGAAAGTATGGGAAAGCCATAGAATAGTGTAGAAAATCATGGGAAAGCCATGTTGAAGCTCAGTTGGTCCTATATCTAATCCTGTCATTTTTTGAAGGGCCGTGAGCACTCAATAAATAACAATAAACACTCCCTAATAAAACGCCAGGTGTCTCCTTAAATTTGAGAAAAAATATATTTTTTTATACGTTATTTTTCATACGTTAGTACAATGGGAATGGTCTTGCTTAGTTGGTACCATAGATACCATTCAAATGGTATAAAAAAACTATCACCTGCTCACTTTTGTTTATTAGTCAAAAATATTGCATGAAAATTGAATCTATTGCA
Source organism: Morinoia aosen (assembly GCA_030386875.1). Lineage (NCBI taxonomy): Eukaryota > Metazoa > Arthropoda > Malacostraca > Amphipoda > Talitridae > Morinoia > Morinoia aosen. Next base: position 18,220,022 of record CM059565.1, read on the forward strand.
CAACCAATGCAGCTATCGCGATAAAAATGGCCATTGCTAATTTTTCAAAAGCTTTTGGCCAATAATATTTAAGCAATAATACAGAGTTGTTGCTTGCTTGGTTGGTGCGTGTGTCTGTGACGCTCACCAGGACGCTCAATGACCGTATCTGTGATACGAGTTTCACCAGTGCACAAGTACAAGAATATTTTGATGGCGGGTACTGTTGGGGTGGATATGTTTGTTTGTAATTCACACATTGAGACTTTTTTAAAGAAAACTATCGATTCCCAGTCTAAATTTTTCGCAGGAGCATGCATGTTTTTCGCCGCCTAAGCGATTTAATTACAGTGGCGGCGAAAAACATGCATGCATGCGGCGAAAAAGTTAGACTGGGTTACCATCTTTTTTGACAGGTCGAGTACACCAGTGTATTATTTGTTTATTATTATTATTACAAATCATTTGACACACCTTCCTATTTCCTAACACTTCACGTGATTTCAATTGATCTTGGTCTCATTTTTAAACATTAAATGATTAAATAAAACTTTCCTTTCCCTTAGATACTCATGGAGAGGTTAATACACCGAATTTAGTAAGTTAATACACCGAAAGTTGTGAAGTTGATGAAGCTTGTAACACAGATACGCTCATCTCACACTTTCTGCTGGTGGGTGTGACGCACAGACGGACGGACGGACGGATGGACGGACAGACGGACGGACAGACGGGCAGACACGGCTTTTATTATAATATGGATTTATGTGCAGTGAAAATGTGGAATTTAACAAACTCAGCGATCTAAGAGAATAAGAGACACTATTTTATTTTTTTAGTTGTCTCCAAACTATGCCATTTCCTTTAATTGCGCCAGATATTTTAATGCACCTCATATATGCACTTAAATTAAATACTTTAAGAACTAATCAATGTCATCTAAACTAACTGAAGCATTCAAACTGCAGTTGATAACTATTGTATTACATATGAACTTGCGTGTAAGTTTATTTTTTTGTGTTTTGTGCCAGTAGTCTACGGACTTTGCAACCAATATTTAAATTACCCACCAGACATTCGCATATTACTCTACGGAATTTAAAACCAGTATTTCAGTTACTTCCAAAATGGCACACTCTTCGAACTGCTTCACGAACATCGAAACTAGTAATTCAATTAGTGATAGTTTTGGGTTTTTTTTACGCATTTTAGTAACTTTGAAGTCTGTACCTCAATTGAGTTGCGTTCAAATCTTTTTGCGGGCCACACTTTGGAAGCAGAGTTTGCTGGAAATCGTTTTCCAAGGGAAAAGGGATTTTGAAATAGAATTTTGTCATTTTTTAGTACAATGTTCTACCATATCACTATTTTAACTGACATCCTTCTGCTTCGTACCGTGACCTAGCACTCCACTCAGCTACCCCCACTCAGATACTCCTTCTCAGTTACTCCCACTCAACTGCTCCCATTCACAGACTCCCTCTCAGCTGCTCCCTCTCAGCAGTTCCCACTCAGTTTTTCCCACTCAGATGCTTCCACTCATCTCCCACTCGCCAGACCCTTCAAAACAAACGACGTCTGAGGCCACAAGTCAGGGAGGTGTAATCTTTGCGGCCCAGCCGTGCTGTGGTGCTGTGGTGCTGTGGTGGTGTGGTGCTGTGGTGGTGTGGTGCTGTGGTGCTGTGGTGCTGTGGTGCTGTGGTGGTGTGATGCTGTGGTGCTGTGGTGCTGTGGTGCTGTGGTGCTGTGGTGCTGTGGTGGTGTGGTGCTGTGGTGGTGTGGTGGTGTGGTGCTGTGGTGGTGTGGTGGTGTGGTGCTATGGTGCTGTGGTGCTGTGGTGGTGTGGTGCTGTGGTGGTGTGGTGGTGTGGTGGTGTGGTGCTGTGGTGCTGTGGTGGTGTGGTGCTGTGGTGGTGTGGTGGTGTGGTGGTGTGGTGCTATGGTGCTGTGGTGCTGTGGTGGTGTGGTGCTGTGGTGGTGTGGTGGTGTGGTGGTGTGGTGCTGTGGTGCTGTGGTGCTGTGGTGGTGTGGCGCTGTGGTGCTGTGGTGCTCTGGTGGTGTGGTGCTGTGGTGGTGTGGTGGTGCGGTGGTGTGGTGCTGTGGTGGTGTGGTGCTGTGGTGGTGTGACGTGGTGTGGTGGTGTGGTGCTGTGGTGCTGTGCACGTGCACACAGCACCATAGCACCACAGCACGTGCTGTGGTGCTATGGTGCTGTGGTGCTGTGGTGCTGTAGTGGTGTGGTGCTGTGGTGCTGTGGTGCTGTGTGGTGCTGTGGTGTTGTGGTGCTGTGGTACTGTGGTGCTGTGGTGTTGTGGTTCTGTGGTGGTGTGGTGCTGTGGTGCTGTGGTGATGTAGTGATGTGGTGCTGTTGTGGTGTGGTGCTATGGTGCTGTGGTGGTACCACTCTACACTCACACCACTCTAAACTCACACCATTCTATACTCACAACACTCTACACTCACACCACTCTATAATCACACCACTCTATACTCACACCACTCTATACTCACACCACTCTACACTCACACCACCCTACACTCACACCACTCTACACTCACACCACTCTACACTCACACCATTCTATACTCACACCACTCTACACTCACACCACTCTATACTCACACCACTCTATACTCACACCACTCTACACTCACACCACTCTACACTCACACCACGCTACACTAACACGAGTGGCCGTGTCCTGCCACTCGAGGGACACTCCGGCGCCCCTCAACAACCACTCAATCTCTATAACAAGTCTACGGCCACTCAATTGCCACTCCATCGCCTTCGCTAATCCACTTAACGGCCGGTCAACCCAAAACATCCCATGGGGGGTCCCTGACCCTCCCCCCCTTGGACCCCCTTCCCCACATTGCCATTTTTGGTACCCCCAGAACCTTCTTCCCCCACACTGCCATTTGTGATATCCCCAGAACCCCCACACTGTAATTTTTTGTACCCCCAGAACCCCCTTCCCCCACGCTGTAATTCTTTATACAAGGAGTGTTGTTCATACGAGATGTTTTGTTAATAAAAGATGTTTTATTCATCCGAGGTGTGTTATTAATACAAGATATGTTATTCATACAAAGGTGTGTTATTTACACAAGGTACATTATTTCTGTACAGCGTGTTGCTTCTTCAATGTGCGGTACTTATGCAGGGGGCGTTATTTCTGTGTAGAGTGCTACATCCATGCTGTGCGATGTTTTTATAATTATATTTTTGTATTATTCGAATGCCGTATAATTTCTACACAGTGCTTTATTTCTTGGGGACATGTGTGGAAGTGTGTTGAACAGAGCGAAGATTCTAACCTGTGTGGTATTCAATCCTGTATGGAAATGCCTGGGGCTGTGTTGTATTTCTTGAGTATTGACATGGAGGGTCAAAGCAACTCCTTGTGCTTGATGTGAGGGTAGGTAGAGTGAGGGTAGGGCGAGGGTAGGGTGAAGGTAGGGTGAGGGTAGGGTGAGGGCAGGATAAGGGCAGGATGAGGGTAGGGTGAGGGTAGGGTGGGGTGGGGGCAGGGTGAGGGTAGTGTGAGGGTATGGTGAGGGTAGGGTGGGGTGGAGGCAGGGTGAGGGTAGTGTGAGGGTATGGTGAGGGTAGGATGAGGGTAGGGTGAGGGTAGGATGAGGGTACTAACATAGTGTCAGTTTAGAAAGCAGTAGCGGAGGATGATGAGGATGCACTATGGAGTGAGTGCAACAGGCTGGTACGGAAGAGATTGTTGGGATGCAGTGGTCCGTGTGTGGGAGCAATATAATGGGAGAGGGAAGTGGAGAATAATTCATGGAGGAAGTAGAGTTTTATGAGAAAAGGAAGTGGAGAATAGTACACGGAGAAAATAGAACTTTATGAGAGATAAAAATGAAGAATAGTAGCTGAAGAAAGAAGAGCTTTATGAGAGAAGAATATTATGAATGATTCATGGAGATGCAGAGATTTATGAGAGTACCGGAAGAGGATAATTGAAAGTAATAAAAGAACGAAGAAGAGACTGATAAAAGGTGGGAACATTAGGAGAATGAAAAGGACTGAAATATACGAAGAAAAAATAATATACAAGAATAATAAATGAATAGAAGATATGAAAGAAACCAATCCTAAAGCGTAGACTGCTCTAATGGAAGGAGGGAAGTGTTCAAAGGGAAGGTTAAGCGAACAAAAATAGGGGAAGATAGTTAATTTATAAACAAAGGGTAAATAATAGCGGTAAATGGTTATATGAAGGTTGAATAACAATGTTAAATGGTGGAATGAAGGTTGAATAACAATGTTAAATGGTGGAATGAAGGTTGAATGATAATGTTAAATGGTGGAATGAAGGTTGAATAACAATGTTAAATGGTGGAATGAAGGTTGAATAACAATGTTAAATGGTGGAATGAAGGTTGAATAACAATGTTAAATGGTGGAATGAAGGTTGAATAACAATGTTAAATGGTGGAATGAAGGTTGAATAACAATGTTAAATGGTGGAATGAAGGTTGAATAACAATGTTAAATGGTGGAATGAAGGTTGAATAACAATGTTAAATGGTGGAATGAAGGTTGAATAACAATGTTAAATGGTGGAATGAAGGTTGAATGATAATGTTAAATGGTGGAATGAAGGTTGAATGATAATGTTAAATGGTGGAATGAAGGTTGAATGATAATGTTAAATGGTGGAATGAAGGTTGAATAACAATGTTAAATGGTGGAATGAAGGTTGAATAACAATGTTAAATGGTGGAATGAAGGTTGAATAACAATGTTAAATGGTGGAATGAAGGTTGAATAACAATGTTAAATGGTGGAATGAAGGTTGAATGATAATGTTAAATGGTGGAATGAAGGTTGAATGATAATGTTAAATGGTGGAATGAAGGTTGAATAACAATGTTAAATGGTGGAATGAAGGTTGAATAACAATGTTAAATGGTGGAATGAAGGTTGAATAACAATGTTAAATGGTGGAATGAAGGTTGAATAACAATGTTAAATGGTGGAATGAAGGTTGAATAACAATGTTAAATGGTGGAATGAAGGTTGAATAACAATGTTAAATGGTGGAATGAAGGTTGAATAACAATGTTAAATGGTGGAATGAAGGTTGAATAACAATGTTAAATGGTGGAATGAAGGTTGAATAACAATGTTAAATGGTGGAATGAAGGTTGAATAGCAATGTTAAATGGTGGAATGAAGGTTGAATAACAATGTTAAATGGTGGAATGAAGGTTGAATAACAATGTTATGTGGAGATTTTCTTCACACAACTCTTGCTGGAGGGTCAAACAAAAGTAATATTACCAATAGATTTATTGGATCTAACTCTGAACAAGACGCAAAACAAGGCGCAAAGCTCCAACGGGAGCCCAAGCTCAACGCAGTAACAAGAGTAGGCGTAAAACCCTCCAGTTTGGTGACAAATTTTTGTCAGTTAATTAAGGCCATTAAGAGGACATCCAGAAATAGCAACGACTAGGTTTACAAATTCTTGAATGAAAATAGACGTCATAGCCAGCACTTCCGTTAACTTCAGCGAAGAACAGACGGCTTAAGAACTTGGAAGGTTGAAATTTTGTCGGTCGAACGTCGGGGCATGCAGAGCGAGGCAGCGGCATGCGAACACCGCTAAGGCCGACAAACGACAATCTAGAAAGACAAATTTAAATTAGAGGCAATAGGAGAAAGAAAGTGAAGTTTGAGCTTAATTTTAATATCTCTCAAAATTTAGAGGAATTTAATATGGGAGTATTTACCTCATAGTCAAGGACTGAGTGAAATCGAAAGAAGTAGCAATAACTGGTCCAAGGGAGCCATTGCAGCGAGAGTTATACTGAAAAGAAAGATTAAGGCATTGGTAAGCATACAGCCAGAAACTTAAGAAATATAAAGAAGGAATTTATCAAGTTATACTCAGATTTAGATTGGATTACAGACAAGATGCCCCGTACCTGAACTTATTTTGGTCCAGTGTGCGGCGACTTTCGGACGTAGACTTGTAGTTGAGAAAAGATTTAAGGTTGCAAAGGCAACAAGAAGAAAGAAGGAAGAATTGCTCGGAGAGAGTTTGCACTCTCTTGCTAGATGAGCAAATCTTAGTTGAGGTAATATAGGCAACAGCCAAGGTAAGGTGAGGTAATATAGGCAAAAGCCAAGGTAAGGTGAGGTAATATAGGCAACAGCCAAGGTAAGGTGAGGTAAGGTAATATAGGCAACAGCCAAGGTAAGGTGAGGTAATATAGGCAACAGCCAAGGTAAGGTGAGGTAATATAGGCAACAGCCAAGGTAAGGTGAGGTAATATAGGCAACAGCCAAGGTAAGGTGAGGTAATATAGGCAACAGCCAAGGTAAGGTAAGGTAATATAGGCAACGGCCAAGGTAAGGCAAGGTAATTTTACCTCGCACACTATTATACACACACACACATACAAGCACACATACACAGTCACACCAAGCATTAAGGAAAGGTGCAAGTAAGGTAAGGGGAGTTGAGTAAAGGAGAGAAACGATTGCGAGAAGATTGACTCGCACTTGCACTTGCACTTGCAGATCTTCCACACAGTTGAAGTTACGCTAATCTTGGCAAAACGGCAACATGCCAGACGAGCACGCATGAAGAACGCAGATCGCTGGGCACATAAACTTTAAAGAACGTAAAGGTGTTCGACACTAACTGACGAAAATAGCTAGATGGACGAGCTTTCCGAATTAAAGGCTGGCCTGGAGATCACTGCTCTCCATCGTTCTACTACACCCTAAGTAAAACTTACAAAAGAATCCACTGTCACAACAAAAGGTTGGCCCGCAATGTTACGGTCAGACCCCCACTAGAAAATGTGAGGAAATTCCTCACAGTTAAATGGTGGAATGAAGGTTGAATAACAATGTTAAATGGTGGAATGAAGGTTGAATAACAATGTTAAATGGTGGAATGAAGGTTGAATAACAATGTTAAATGGTGGAATGAAGGTTGAATAACAATGTTAAATGGTGGAATGAAGGTTGAATAACAATGTTAAATGGTGGAATGAAGGTTGAATAACAATGTTAAATGGTGGAATGAAGGTTGAATAACAATGTTAAATGGTGGAATGAAGGTCTAATAATAAGGTTGAATGATGGAATGAGGGTTGAATGATAAAAAGGTTAAATAATAAGACTAACTAGCTAAATGAAGGTCAAATAACAAACAAAGTGAGAAGGGACTCGCGATAACTGGGCGTAGAAAGCGTATAAGAACTGAGAGAAAAGGAAGAAGAAGAAGAAGATGATGATCATGAAAAGGAAAAGGGTGAAAATTCAGAAAATGGCGAAGAAGCAGAGCAAAAAAGATGGATATAAATAACATAGGAAAAGAGGTATAATATAACCAGGAAGTGAAAACGAAGCGGAGAGGAAAACAAAATAACAATGCACGAGAAATGAAACAAGAAAGGTGAAGCAAGTGAGGGAAAGCCGACCATAAAACAATCTTCAAAAAGAGAAAGAAGAAGTAAAAGAATTAAAAAAACGAAAATTGAAGAAGAAATAGAAAAAAAATTGTAGTCGTAGCATAAGAAAAAGAAAAAGAGAAGAAGAAGCAAAAGAAGAAAAATAGATAATGAGAAGAGAGGCAGAGAGCCACAATCTCAGCTTCATGGCTCAGCCCTAGGCTTCAATTAGGCGGCCGGGCATAATTGGTGTTGTGTTGTTGTGTTGTGTTGCTGTGTTGTTGTGTTGTTGTGTTGTTGTGCTGTGTTGTTGTGTTGTTGTGTTGTTGTGTTGTTGTGTTGTGTTGTTGTGTTGTTGTGTTGTGTTGTTGTGTTGTGTTGTTGTGTTGTTGTGTTGTGTTGTTGTGTTGTTGTGTTGTGTTGTTGTGTTGTTGTGTTGTGTTGCTGTGTTGTTGTGTTGTTGTGTTGTTGTGCTGTGTTGTTGTGTTGTTGTGTTGTTGTGTTGTTGTGTTGTGTTGTTGTGTTGTGTTGTTGTGTTGTTGTGTTGTGTTGTTGTGTTGTTGTGTTGTTGTGTTGTTGTGTTGTGTTGTTGTGTTGTGTTGTTGTGTTGTAGTGTTGTGTTGTTGTGTTGTGTTGTTGTGTTGTTGTGTTGTGTTGTTGTGTTGTGTTGTTGTGTTGTTGTGTTGTGTTGTTGTGTTGTTGTGTTGTGTTGTTGTGTTGTTGTGTTGTGTCGTTGTGTTGTGTTGTTGTGTTGTTGTGTTGTGTTGTTGTGTTGTTGTGTTGTGTTGTTGTGTTGTTGTGTTGTTGTGTTGTTGTGTTGTTGTGTTGTGTTGTTGTGTTGTTGTGTTGTTGTGTTGTTGTGTTGTTGTGTTGTTGTGTTGTATTATTGTGTTGTTGTGTTGTGTTGTTGTGTTGTTGTGTTGTTGTGTTGTTGTGTTGTTGTGTTATTGTGCTGTGTTGTCGTGTTGTGTTGTTGTGTTGTTGTGTTGTGTTGTTGTGTTTTTGTGTTGTTTTTTTTTTTTTGTGTTGTTGTGTTGTGTTGTTGTGTTGTTGTGTTGTTGTGTTGTTGTGTTGTGTTGTATTGTTGTGTTGTTGTGTTGTTGTGTTGTGTTGTTGTGTTGTTGTGTTGTTGTGTTGTGTTGTTGTGTTGTTGTGTTGTGTTGTTGTGTTGTTGTGTTGTTGTGTTGTTGTGTTGTTGTGTTGTTGTGTTGTTGTGCTATGTTGTTGTGTTTTGTTGTTGTGTTGTTGTGTTGTTGTGTTGTGTTGTTGTGCTGTTGTGTTGTGTTGTTGTGTTGTTGTGTTGTTGTGTTGTTGTGTTGTGTTGTGTTGTTGTGTTGTGTTGTTGTGTTGTTGTGTTGTGTTGTTGTGCTGTTGTGTTGTGTTGTTGTGTTGTTGTGTTGTTGTGTTGTTGTGTTGTTGTGTTGTGTTGTTGTGTTGTTGTGTTGTGTTGTTGTGTTGTTGTGTTGTTGTGTTGTTGCGTTGTTGTGTTGTTGTGTTGTTGTGCTATGTTGTTGTGTTTTGTTGTTGTGTTGTTGTTGTGTTGTGTTGTTGTGTTGTTGTGTTGTGTTGTTGTATTGTTGTGTTGTTGTGTTGTGTTGTATTGTTGTGTTGTTGTGTTGTGTTGTTGTGTTGGTTGTTGTGTTGTTGTGTTGTTGTGTTGTTGTGTTGGTTGTTGTGTTGTTGTGTTGTTGTGTTGTTGTGTTTTGTTGTTGTGTTGTGTTGTTGTGTTGTTGTGTTGTGTTGTTGTATTGTTGTGTTGTTGTGTTGTGTTGTTGTGTTGTTGTGCTGTGTTGTTGTGTTGGTTGTTGTGTTGTTGTGTTGTTGTGTTGTTGTGTTTTGTTGTTGTGTTGTGTTGTTGTGTTGTTGTGTTGTGTTGTTGTATTGTTGTGTTGTTGTGTTGTGTTGTATTGTTGTGTTGTTGTGTTGTGTTGTTGTGTTGTGTTGTTGTATTGTTGTGTTGTTGTGTTGTGTTGTATTGTTGTGTTGTGTTGTTGTGTTGTGTTGTTGTATTGTTGTGTTGTTGTGTTGTGTTGTATTGTTGTGTTGTTGTGTTGTGTTGTTGTGTTGTGTTGTTGTGTTGTTGTGTTGTGTTGTTGTATTGTTGTGTTGTTGTGTTGTGTTGTATTGTTGTGTTGTTGTGTTGTGTTGTTGTGTTGTGTTGTTGTGTTGTTGTGTTGTTGTGTTGTTGTGTTGTTGTCTTGTGTTGTTGTGTTGTTGTGTTGTTGTGTTGTATTGTTGTGTTGTTGTGTTGTGTTGTTGTATTGTTGTATTGTTGTGTTGTGTTGTGTTGTTGTGTTGTTGTGTTGTTGTGTTGTTTTGAGTTGTGTTGTTGTGTTGTGTTGTTGTATTGCTGTGTTGTTGTGTTGTGTTGTGTTGTTGTATTGTTGTATTGTTGTGTTGTGTTGTGTTGTTGTGTTGTGTTGTTGTGTTGTTGTGTTGTTTTGAGTTGTGATGTTGTGTTGTGTTGTTGTATTGTTGTGTTGTTGTGTTGTGTTGTATTGTTGTGTTGTTGTGTTGTGTTGTGTTGTTGTGTTGTGTTGTTGTGTTGTTGTGTTGTTGTGTTGTGTGGTTGTGTTGCTGTGTTGTTTTGAGTTGTGATGTTGTGTTGTGTTGTTGTGTTGTTGTGCTGTGTTGTTGTGTTGTTGTGTTGTGTTGTTGTGTTGTGTTGTTGTGTTGTGTTGTTGTGTTGTGTTGTTGTGTTGTGTTGTTGTGTTGTGTTGTTGTGCTGTGTTGTTGTGTTGTGTTGTTGTGTTGTGTTGTTGTGCTGTGTTGTTGTGTTGTTGTGCTGTGTTGTTGTGTTGTGTTGTTGTGTTGTGTTGTTGTGTTGTGTTGTGTTGTATGTTGTGTTAGGTGGGCTATGTGCAGTGTATGTGTTGTGTTGGGAGTGGTGTGTTGTGTGTTGGGGGTGGTGTGTTGGGGGTGGTGTGTTGTGAGTGGTGTGTTGTGGGGGGTGTGTTGTGGGTTTTGTGTTGTGGGTGGTGCGTTGTGAGTGATGTGATGTGGGTGGTGTGCTGCGCAGGGTTGCGGAGTTGGAGTCGGAGTTGCATGTTTCAGAGTGGACTCGGAGGCGGAGTCGTTTTTCCACATATGGTGGAGTCGAAGTGACTTATACTTTTGTGCCTTCGACTCTGAAATTTTTACTAAAATATGATTATATTTTAAAACGGAAAGTACACAAACCAACGTTAAATACTTAACTAACAACATAAAGAATAATCAATGTTTTTGATATGATCATTTTGTTCTAAGTAATAAACAACGTATCTTTATCTATTGTTACCTAGTACGTTCATTCATATCAAGTCATTGTGGGCTCGCATGCATATATTTGCTACGTGCGAGTTCTAAATTCAATTTCCATACAGGAGTGATTATGAATATTTTACAAATAAATAGCAAGAATTAGTCATTGAAACTATTGCAAATCCATTCGGTTTATTTTTGTCTCCGTTATTTCCCATTTAATAAATGTTCTGGAATTAAAACTAGAAACTTGTAATAAGTGTGTTGCGTTGTGAGTTACTTGCTGGGCAGCACAGCTGATACTCTATGTCACGGTAGAGGGAACAAGGTAGGGTCATTTCTATGGGGTAAAATGCACCTCCTCTTGTTCGGAGCCAATAGAACGGCTTTATTTCAAACAAACTATACGACGTCAACAAAGCGCCATATCGTTAGGCCAATAGTGGAGCTAGATTTGGGGGTAGCAGTGCTACCAGAAGCAATATGAGCGCTGCTATTGGTTCGTTGCCGTGACGTCAGCAAAACCCCATCGTCTACGAAAAAAAAACTGGTTTGAACCTCCCTTGTTTCCTCTACCATGCTCTACATTGCACTGACATACAGAGTGGCAACTGATTCTTTTTTTGACTGTTGTATCATGAATACGTAGGTACAAAATAAAGACATAAATCTCATTATTCTACAGTCGTATTGTTTTAAAAAATCCGTTCATTGTATCAAAAGTTAGTAAAGATTGTTCCGGATTCCATATTTAAAAAACACCTTGTATTTCAAGCACGGTAACTGGATCAACTGTTAAAATTTTGTTGGATTTGGTCCATACTTTGTCATAGAAAGGAATTGTTGATGATGATCTATGTTTCTCATTGCCTACCTTTGCCTACTCAGAGGGTACGTTCCTGTGATATATAAATATATATAATAATAAACTTTGATTTCTAACACCTAATCATTAATTCAAATGGATTTGTAAATTAAGAATAAAAACACACATACACTGGTTGCAACACCTGCAACCATTTAGAACTATAATATTTATCATAAAAATAATGAACAGGTGAAGTTAGAGTCTTAAAATTGTGAATAGGTTCAGTCAAAGTTGGAGCCGCAAAATTCTGAAAAGGTGGAGTCGGTGTCGGAGATGCAAATTAATTCCTCCGACTCCGCCACCGTGGTGTTGCGTTGTGTGTTACATGTGTCCCCCTGTCAGTGTTGTGTTATGTGCGTTGCGCCGCGTGTTATGGTGTAATAAGTAATTCGTAATAAGTAATAAGTGAAGTGATAGGTGTTATGAAGTAATGAGTGTTATGAAGCAATAAGTGTTATGAAGCAATAAGTGTTATGAAGTAATAAGTGTTATGAAGCAATAAGTGTTATGAAGTAATAAGTGTTATGAAGCAATAAGTGTTATGAAGTAATAAGTGTTATGAAGCAATAAGTGTTATGAAGTAATAAGTGTTATGAAGCAATAAGTGTTATGAAGTAATAAGTGTTATGAAGCAATAAGTGATATGAAGCAATAAGTGTTATGAAGCAATAAGTGTTATGAAGCAATAAGTGTTATGAAGCAATAAGTGTTATGAAGCAATAAGTGATATGAAGCAATAAGTGTTATGAAGCAATAAGTGATATGAAGCAATAAGTGTTATGAAGCAATAAGTGTTATGAAGCAATAAGTGATATGAAGCAATAAGTGTTATGAAGCAATAAGTGTTATGAAGCAATAAGTGTTATGAAGCAATAAGTGTTATGAAGCAATAAGTGATATGAAGCAATAAGTGTTATGAAGCAATAAGTGTTATGAAGCAATAAGTGTTATGAAGCAATAAGTGATATGGAGCAATAAGTGTTATGAAGCAATAAGTGTTATGAAGCAATAAGTGTTATGAAGCAATAAGTGTTATGAAGCAATAAGTGTTATGAAGCAATAAGTGTTATGAAGCAATAAGTGTTATGAAGCAATAAGTGATATGAAGCAATAAGTGTTATGAAGCAATAAGTGTTATGAAGCAAAAAGTGTTATGAAGCAATAAGTGATATGAAGCAATAAGTGTTATGAAGCAATAAGTGTTATGAAGCAATAAGTGATATGAAGCAATAAGTGTTATGAAGCAATAAGTGTTATGAAGCAATAAGTGATATGAAGCAATAAGTGTTATGAAGCAATAAGTGTTATGAAGCAATAAGTGATATGAAGCAATAAGTGTTATGAAGCAATAAGTGTTATGAAGCAATAAGTGATATGAAGCAATAAGTGTTATGAAGCAATAAGTGTTATGAAGCAATAAGTGTTATGAAGCAATAAGTGATATGAAGCAATAAGTGTTATGAAGCAATAAGTGTTATGAAGCAATAAGTGTTATGAAGCAATAAGTGATATGAAGCAATAAGTGTTATGAAGCAATAAGTGTTATGAAGCAATAAGTGATATGAAGCAATAAGTGTTATGAAGCAATAAGTGATATGAAGCAATAAGTGTTATGAAGCAATAAGTGATATGAAGCAATAAGTGTTATGAAGCAATAAGTGATATGAAGCAATAAGTGTTATGAAGCAATAAGTGTTATGAAGCAATAAGTGATATGAAGCAATAAGTGTTATGAAGCAATAAGTGATATGAAGCAATAAGTGTTATGAAGCAATAAGTGTTATGAAGCAATAAGTGTTATGATGTAATAAGTGATATGAAGCAATAAGTGTTATGATGTAATAAGTGATATGAAGCAATAAGTGTTATGAAGCAATAAGTGTTATGAAGCAATAAGTGTTATGAAGCAATAAGTGTTATGAAGCAATAAGTGATATGAAGCAATAAGTGTTATGAAGCAATAAGTGTTATGAAGCAATAAGTGTTATGATGTAATAAGTAATTAGTAATAAGTAATAAGTGAAATGATAAGTGTTATGAAGCAATAAGTGTTATGAAGCAATAAGTGTTATGAAGCAATAAGTGTTATGAAGCAATAAGTGATATGAAGCAATAAGTGTTATGAAGCAATAAGTGTTATGAAGCAATAAGTGTTATGAAGCAATAAGTGTTATGAAGCAATAAGTGATATGAAGCAATAAGTGTTATGAAGCAATAAGTGTTATGAAGCAAAAAGTGTTATGATGTAATAAGTAATTAGTAATAAGTAATAAGTGAAATGATAAGTGTTATGAAGCAATAAGTGTTATGAAGCAATAAGTGTTATGAAGCAATAAGTGTTATGAAGCAATAAGTGATATGAAGCAATAAGTGATATGAAGCAATAAGTGATATGAAGCAATAAGTGATATGAAGCAATAAGTGTTATGAAGCAATAAGTGTTATGAAGCAATAAGTGATATGAAGCAATAAGTGTTATGAAGCAATAAGTGTTATGAAGCAATAAGTCTTATGATGTAATAAGTAATTAGTAATAAGTAATAAGTGAAATGATAAGTGTTATGAAGCAATAAGTGTTATGAAGCAATAAGTGTTATGAAGCAATAAGTGTTATGAAGCAATAAGTGATATGAAGCAATAAGTGTTATGATGTAATAAGTAACTAGTAATAAGTAATAAGTGAAGTGATAAGTGTTATGAAGCAATAAGTGTTATGAAGCAATAAGTGTTATGATGTAATAAGTAATTAGTAATAAGTAATAAGTGAAATGATAAGTGTTATGAAGCAATAAGTGTTATGATGTAATAAGTAATTAGTAATAAGTAATAAGTGAAATGATAAGTGTTATGAAGCAATAAGTGTTATGAAGCAATAAGTGTTATGATGTAATAAGTAATTAGTAATAAGTAATAAGTGAAATTATAAGTGTTATGAAGCAATAAGTGTTATGAGGTAATAAGTGTTATGAAGTAATAAGTAATTAGCGTGAGTTGTGTTGTGTTAGTTCACTGGGTTGCTTACAATCAGCACAAACGACAATTCACACACTGTCTACAACACTCACACAAGGCTGCCCTGACGCGACACTATGTGTGAGGGGTGAGTGGTGTGGGTCTGCAGAGCATACTTCCCTCCCTCACCCCACACTCCCAACCCTCACCCCACACTCCTACCCTCACCTCACACCACTACCCTCACCCCACACCAATACCCCCACCCCACACTCCCTACCCTCACCCCACACTCCTATCCTCACCCCACATACCTACCCTCACCCCACACACCTACCCTCACCCCAAACACCTACTCTCACCCCACACACTTACCCTCACCCCAAACACCTATCCTCACCCCAAACACCTACCCTCACCCCACACTCCCCATCCTCATCCTACACCACTACCCTCACTCCACACCCTTACCCTCACCTCACACACCTACCCTCACCCCACACACCTACCCTCACCCCACACCCCTACCCTCGCCTCAAACTCAACCTTCTCTAACTCAACCTAACACCTCAAAAAAAATTTCATCCCTAACACAAAAACACTGCAACCCACATCCCCACCCTCCCAATCTTCACCCCACACCTCAATAAGCGCCACACTCCCCCCCCCCCCCCAATAAACACCCCACACCCCCAAAAAGTACCCCACATCCCTTTACCACCCCCCCCCCCCCCCAACCCTCACCTCACACTCCAATAACCGCCCCGGCTGCAGCCCTCGGATAACCGCCAAAATGTGCCCTCAAATTTAAAGAGGAGATGCGTCGCAGTCTTTCAGCCTACGGCGCGCCTTGGGCGAAATTGAATTGCATCGATTGACTTATATGTTGAGATTGTACGAGGCGCTTATACCACTTACACCACACACACACCAGTGAGCAGCACTTACACCACTCAGCAACACACACCTACACCACTCAGCAACACACACCTACACCACTCAGCAACACACACCTACACCACTCAACAACACACACCTACACCACTCAGCAACACTCACCTACACCACTCAGAAACACACACCTACACCACTCAGCAACACACACCTACACCACTCAGCAACACACACCTACACCACTCAGCAACACACACCTACACCACTCAGCAACACACACCTACACCACTCAACAACACACACCTACACCACTCAGCAACACTCACCTACACCACTCAGCAACACACACTTACACCACTCAGCAACATACACCTACACCACTCAGCACACACACCTACACCACTCAGCAACACACCTACACCACTCAGCAACACACACCTGCACCACTCAGCAACACACACACCTACACCACTCAGCAACATACACCTACACCACTCAGCAACACACACACCTACACCACTCAGCAACATACACCTACACCACTCAGTAACACACACCTACACCACTCAGCAACACACACCTACACCACTCAGCAACACACACGCCTACACCACTCAGCAAAACAAACCTACACCACCTCGGCACCACCCCTGCACCACCCCTGCACAACCGCAGCACCCCCCCTGCACCACCGCAGCACCACCACAGCACCACCACAGCACCCCCACAGAACCACCCCTGCACCACCGCAGCACCACCCCTGCACCACCGCAGCACCACCACAGCACCACCACATCACCACCACTGCACCACCACAGCACCACCACAGCACCACCACAGCACCACCCCTGCAACACAGCAGCACCATCGCAGCACCACCACAGCTCCACCACAGCACCACCACAGCACCACCACAGCACCACCACAGCACAACCACAGCACCACCGCAGCACAACCACTGCACCACCACAGCACCACCACAGCACCACCACAGCACCACCGCAGCACCACCACTGCACCACCACAGCACCACCACAGCACCACCACAGCCCCACCACAGCACCACCACTGCACCACCACAGCACCACCGCAGCACCACCACAGCACCACCACAACACCACCACAGCACCACCACAGCACCACCACAGCACCACCACAGCACCACCACAGCATCACCGCAGCACCACCACAGCACCACCACAACACCACCACAGCACCATCACAGCACCACCACAGCACCACCACAGCACCACCACAGCACCACCACAGCACCACCACAGCACCGCAAAAAAGCCAGTATTTATGAGAGAGTCGCTCTTCCCTCACATTTATGGAGACAAACTGCGGTGTGAGCTGAACTCTCTGGGCTGCTGGGCACTGCTGGGCACTGCTGGGCACTGCTGGGCTCTGCTGGACACTGCTGGGCACTGCTGGGCACTGCTTGGCACTGCTTGGCACTGCTTGGCACAGCTGGGCTCTGCTTGGCACTGCTTGGCACTGCTTGGCACTGCTGGGCTCTGCTTGGCACTGCTGGGCACTGCTTGGAACTGCTGGGCTCTGCTTGGCACTGCTTGGCACTGCTGGGCACTGCTTGGCACTGCTTGGCACTGCTTGGCACTGCTTGGCACTGCTGGGCACTGCTGGGCACTGCTGGGCACTGCTGGGCTCTGCTGGGCACTGCTTGGCACTGTTGGGCACTGTTGGGCACTGCTGGGCTCTGCTTGGCACTGCTTGGCACTGCTGGGCACTGCTTGGCACTGCTTGGCACTGCTTGGCACTGCTGGGCACTGCTTGGCACTGCTTGGCACTGCTGAGCACTGCTTGGCACTGCTTGGCACTGCTGGGCACTGCTTGGCACTGCTTGGCACTGCTTGGCACTGCTTGGCAGTGCTGGGCACTGCTGGGCACTGCTGGGCACTGCTTGGCACTGCTGGGCACTGCTTGGCACTGCTTGGCACTGCTTGGCACTGCTTGGCACTGCTGGGCACTGCTGGGCACTGCTTGGCACTGCTGGGCTCTGCTGGACACTGCTGGGCACTGCTTGGCACTGCTTGGCACTGCTTGGCAGTGCTGGGCACTGCTGGGCACTGCTGGGCACTGCTTGACACTGCTGGGCACTGCTTGGCACTGCTTGGCACTGCTGGGCACTGCTTGGCACTGCTGGGCACTGTTTGGCACTGCTTGGCACTGCTGGGCACTGCTTGGCACTGCTGAGCACTGCTTGGCACTGCTGGGCACTGCTGGGCACTGCTGGGCACTGCTTGGCACTGCTTGGCACTGCTGGGCACTGCTTGGCACTGGAATTTTCTAGCTAAAGGAACAGAATAAATTCTACGAACATTCCGGGCTCCACTTACTATTTTCCTAATTCATGTATATATGTATATACTATTTTAATAAGTCATGTAAATATGTACCATTTTCATATAAGTTATTAGCGTGCTCTGATATAATCAGCAGCAAAGCTCCCTAGATCAGTTTGCAATATAAGCAGTGACTGAGTGCAGACAAGATGTCGACTTGGACATCTATCATTCATGGTCCGATGCTGTGAGATTATTTACTATTTTTGGTAGTCATGCATCAGTCTTACATCAGTCATAAATCAGTCATACATCAGCCATACATCAGTCATACATCAGTCATACATCAGTCATACATCAGACATACATCAGTCATACATTAGTCATACATCAGTCATACATCAGTCAAACATCAGTCACACATCAGCCATACATCTGTCATACATCAGTCATACATCATTCATACATCAGCCATACATCAGCCACACATCAGTCATACATCCGCCACACATCAGCCATACATCAGCCACACATCAGTCATACATCAGCCACACATCAGCCACACATCAGCCATACATCAGCCACACATCAGTCATACATCAGCCATACATCAGCCATACATCAGCCACACATCAGTCATACATCAGCCACACATCAGTCATACATCAGCCACACATCAGCCATACATCAGCCACACGTCAGCCACACATCAGCCATACATCAGCTACACATCAGCCACACATCAGCCACACATCAGCCATACATCAGCCATACATCAGCCACACATCAGTCATACATCAGCCATACATCAGCCATACATCAGCCATACATCAGTCATACATCAGTCAAACATCCAGCACACAAGTTTCGACTAATTTAAATGTCTCACAAAAGGGCAAGTCATGGTACATTTAAAATATGACAGAAAACTTTTGTTCATAACACCATCCCCATTTTTGTTGCAATATTATGAAATACTTTTTTCATCTCATTCACCGAAAAAACTCAGTAACGATCGTGCTCTTCAGCAAATTCCACGTCAAGTCCAGCGGCTCAGTGTTGGTTACGGTAGAGGGAACAAGGTATGGTCATTTCTGTGGGGGAAAATACACCTCCTCTTGTTCGGCTAGCCATTAAAAAGGCTTTATTTTAAACAAACTTTATGACGTCACCAAAACGTCATGTCGTGAGGCCAATAGTGGAGTCAATTTTAGGGGTAACAGTGCTACCAGATGCAATGTGAACGGGGCTATTGGTTCGTTGCTGTGACGTCAGCAAAACCTCAACGAGAAAAGACTGGTTTGAACCTACCTTGTTTCCTCTAATGTGGTGTTAATGGAGTTATCACTCAAGCAATAACATATAACTCTAATTTATGTAATTTTTAGATAAACTTCAACTCGACTAAAGAAAACTAAGTTACCAAAAGGATGGCATATTTGCAGAGCTGAAAATCTGCCAACAGATGTTGATCGTTTTCTATAATAATGTACAAGAGAAGGTTCATTAAATCCTCACAAAATTCATTTCGAGAAAAATTCACAGTTTTTTTAGATGACCTCAAAAACATTTACTTTCAGAATACTTCACAACATTCATTTTCAAAAAACTTCACAACATTATTTTCTAAAGAATAACCATGTTCTGACACACCACCACACTACCTCGCAGTTCAACAAGGCAATCAGGACACAAAAACAATATGTACCCTGAAACAAGGGAAGCGGTGAAGTCTGGAAATCTGCCCCCGTAGAGTTGTTGTGTTCCCGGGGATTTGGGGATTCTCTGGGGAGTGCCCTGATCTGCTCATTACGGAGGTGATTTGGGGACGTGTGGGGGGAGTTGTAGCCCCAACTCCTTGTTGGGGGAGTTGTAGCCCCAACTCTGCATTGTTGGGGAAATTGTATCATGTGACGGGCGTTGTAGCCCCCAATACCGTCATGTGGCGGGCGTTGTAGCCCCAATACCGTCATGTGGCGGGCGTTGTAGCCACAATACCGTCATGTGGGAGGCTTTGTAGCCACAACACCGTCATGTGGCGGGCGTTGGAGCCCCAATACCGTCATGTGACGGGCGTTGTAGCCCCAATACCGTCATGTGACGGGCGTTGTAGCCACAATACCGTCATGTGGCGAGCGTTGTATCCACAATACCGTCATGTGGCGGGCGTTGTAGCCACAATACCGTCATGTGGCGGGCGTTGTAGCCACAATACCGTCATGTGGCGGGCGTTATAGCCACAATACCATCATGTGGCGAGCGTTGTATCCACAATTCCGTCATGTGGCGGGCGTTGTAGCCACAATACCGTCATGTGACGGGCGTTGTAGCCCCAATACCGTCATGTGGCGGGCGTTGTAGCCCCAATACCGTCATGTGACGGGCGTTGTAGCCACAATACCGTCATGTGGCGAGCGTTGTATCCACAATACCGTCATGTGGCGGGCGTTGTAGCCACAATACCGTCATGTGGCGGGCGTTGTAGCCACAATACCGCCATGTGGCGGGCGTTATAGCCACAATACCATCATGTGGCGAGTGTTGTATCCACAATACCGTCATGTGGCGGGCGTTGTATCCACAATACCGTCATGTGGCGGGCGTTGTAGCCACAATACCGTCATGTGGCGGGCGTTGTATCCACAATACCGTCATGTGGCGAGCGTTGTAGCCACAATACCATAATGTGGCGAGCGTTGTAGCCACAATACCGTCATGTGGCGAGCGTTGTCCCCACAATACCGTCATGTGGCGGGCGTTGTAGCCACAATACCGTCATGTGGCGGGCGTTGTAGCCACAATACCATCACGTGGCGAGCGTTGTAGCCACAATACCGTCATGTGGCGGGCGTTGTAGCCACAATACCGTCATGTGGCGGGCGTTGTAGCCACAATACCATCATGTGGCGGGCGTTGTAGCCACAATACCATCATGTGGCGAGCGTTGTAGCCAAAATACCATCATGTGGCGGGCGTTGTAGCCACAATACCGTCATGTGGCGGGCGTTGTAGCCACAATACCGTCATGTGGCGGGCGTTGTAGCCACAATACCGTCATGTGGCGGGCGTTGTAGCCCCAATACCATCATGTGGCGAACGTTGTAGCCACAATACCGTCATGTGGCGAGCGTTGTCCCCACAATACCGTCATGTGGCGGGCGTTGTAGTCACAATACCGTCATGTGGCGGGCGTTGTAGCCACAATACCATCACGTGGCGAGCGTTGTAGCCACAATACCGTCATGTGGCGGGCGTTGTAGCCACAATACCATCATGTGGCGGGCGTTGTAGCCACAATACCATCATGTGGCGAGCGTTGTAGCCACAATACCATCATGTGGCGGGCGTTGTAGCCACAATACCGTCATGTGGCGCGCGTTGTAGCCACAATACCGTCATGTGGCGGGCGTTGTAGCCACAATACCGTCATGTGGCCAATAGAAAAAAATTAAAATAAAGCCAATAGAAAGGCTTTATTTTAAACAAACTTCATGACGTCACCAAAACGTCATGTCGTTAGGCCAATAGTGGAGTCAAATTTAGGGGTAACAGTGCTACCAGATGCAATATGAGCGGTGCTATTGGTTCGTTGCTGTGACGTCAGCAAAACCACTCTGTCAACGAGAAAAGACCGGTTTGAACCTACCTTGTTTCCTCTAATGTGATGTTAATGGAGTTATCACTCAAGCAATAACATATAACTCTAATTTATGTAATTTTTAGATAAACTTCAACTCGACCAAAGAAAACTAAGTTACCAAAACGATGGCATATTTGCAGAGCTGAAAATCTGCCAACAGATGTTGATCGTTTTCAATAATAATGTACAAGAGAAGGTTCATTAAATGCTCACAAAATTCATTTCGAGAAAAATTCACAGTTTTTTTAGATGACCTCAAAAACATTTACTTGCAGAATACTTCACAACATTTATTTTCAAAAAACTTCACAACATTATTTTCAAAAGAATAACCACGTTCTGACACACCACCACACTACCTCGCAGTTCAACAAGGCAATCAGGACACAAAAACAATATGTACCCTGAAACAAGGGAAGCGGTGAAGTCTGGAAATCTGCCCCCGTAGAGTTGTTGTGTTCCCGGGGATTTGGGGATTCTCTGGGAAGTTCCCTGATCTGCTCATTACGGAGGTGATTTGGGGACGTGTGGTGGGAGTTGTAGCCCCAACTCCTTGTTGGGGGAGTTGTAGCCCCAACTCTGCATTGTTGGAGAAATTGTATCATGTGACGGGCGTTGTAGCCCCAATACCGTCATGTGACGGGCGTTGTAGCCCCAATACCGTCATGTGACGGGCGTTGTAGCCCCAATACCGTCATGTGACGGGCGTTGAAGCCCCAATATCGTCATGTGGGAGGCTTTGTAGCCACAACACCGTCATGTGACGGGCGTTGTAGCCCCAATATCGTCATGTGGGAGGCTTTGTAGCCACAACACCGTCATGTGACGGGCGTTGTAGCCCCAATACCGTCATGTGACGGGCGTTGTAGCCACAATACCGTCATGTGACGGGCGTTGTAGCCCCAATACCGTCATGTGGGAGGCTTTGTAGCCACAACACCGTCATGTGACGGGCGTTGTAGCCCCAATATCGTCATGTGGGAGGCTTTGTAGCCACAACACCGTCATGTGACGGGCGTTGTAGCCCCCAATACCGTCATGTGGGAGGCTTTGTAGCCACAACACCGTCATGTGACGGGCGTTGTAGCCCCAATATCGTCATGTGGGAGGCTTTGTAGCCACAACACCGTCATGTGACGGGCGTTGTAGCCCCAATACCGTCATGTGACGGGCGTTGTAGCCCCAATATCGTCATGTGGGGGGCTTTGTAGCCACAACACCGTCATGTGACGGGCGTTGTAGCCCCAATATCGTCATGTGGGAGGCTTTGTAGCCACAACACCGTCATGTGACGGGCGTTGTAGCCCCAATATCGTCATGTGGGAGGCTTTGTAGCCACAACACCGTCATGTGACGGGCGTTGTAGCCCCAATATCGTCATGTGGCTGGCGTTGTAGCCCCAATACCGTCATGTGACGGGCGTTGTAGCCCCAATATCGTCATGTGGGAGGCTTTGTAGCCACAACACCGTCATGTGACGGGCGTTGTAGCCCCAATACCGTCATGTGACGGGCGTTGTAGCCCCAATACCGTCATGTGACGGGCGTTGTAGCCCCAATACCGTCATGTGACGGGCGTTGTAGCCCCAATATCGTCATGTGGGAGGCTTTGTAGCCACAACACCGTCATGTGACGGGCGTTGTAGCCCCAACACCGTCATGTGACGGGCGTTGTAGCCCCAATACCGTCATGTGACGGGCGTTGTAGCCCCAATACCGTCTTGTGGGAGGCTTTGTAGCCACAACACCGTCATGTGACGGGCGTTGTAGCCCCAATATCGTCATGTGGGAGGCTTTGTAGCCACAACACCGTCATGTGACGGGCGTTGTAGCCCCAATATCGTCATGTGGCTGGCGTTGTAGCCCCAATACCGTCATGTGACGGGCGTTGTAGCCCCAATATCGTCATGTGGGAGGCTTTGTAGCCACAACACCGTCATGTGACGGGCGTTGTAGCCCCAATACCGTCAGGTGACGGGCGTTGTAGCCCCAATACCGTCATGTGACGGGCGTTGTAGCCCCAATACCGTCATGTGACGGGCGTTGTAGCCCCAATATCGTCATGTGGCTGGAGTTGTAGCCCCCAATACCGTCATGTGGCGGGCGTTGTAGCCCCAATACCGTCATGTGACGGGCGTTGTAGCCACAATACCATCATGTGGCGAGCGTTGTAGCCACAATACCGTCATGTGGCGAGCGTTGTTGCCCCAATACCGTCATGTGACGGGCGTTGTAGCCCCAATATCGTCATGTGACGGGCGTTTTAGCCACAATACCGTCATGTGACGGGCGTTGTAGCCCCAATATCGTCATGTGACGGGCGTTGTAGCCCCAATACCGTCATGTGACGGGCGTTGTAGCCCCAGTATCGTCATGTGGCGGGCGTTGTAGCCCCAATACCGTCATGTGACGGGCGTTGTAGCCCAAATACCGTCATGTGACGGGCGTTGTAGCCACAATACCGTCATGTGGCGAGCGTTGTATCCACAATACCGTCATGTGGCGGGCGTTGTAGCCACAATACCGTCATGTGGCGGGCGTTGTAGCCACAATACCGTCATGTGGCGGGCGTTATAGCCACAATACCATCATGTGGCGAGCGTTGTATCCACAAGACCGTCGTTTGGCGGGCGTTGTATCCACAATACCGTCATGTGGCGGGCGTTGTAGCAACAATACCGTCATGTGGCGGGCGTTGTATCCACAATACCGTCATGTGGCGAGCGTTGTCCCCACAATACCGTCATGTGGCGGGCGTTGTAGCCACAATACCGTCATGTGGCGGGCGTTGTAGCCACAATACCATCACGTGGCGAGCGTTGTAGCCACAATACCGTCATGTGGCGAGCGTTGTAGCCACAATACCGTCATGTGGCGGGCGTTGTAGCCACAATAGCATCATGTGGCGGGCGTTGTAGCCACAATACCATCATGTGGCGAGCGTTGTAGCCACAATACCATCATGTGGCGGGCGTTGTAGCCACAATACCGTCATGTGGCGGGCGTTGTAGCCACAATACCGTCATGTGGCGGGCGTTGTAGCCACAATACCATCATGAGGCGGGCGTTGCAGCCACAATACCATCATGTGGCGAGCGTTGTAGCCACAATACCATCATGTGGCGGGCGTTGTAGCCACAATACCGTCATGTGGCGGGCGTTGTAGCCACAATACCGTCATGTGGCGGGCGTTGTAGCCACAATACCGTCATGTGGCCAATAGAAAAAAATTAAAATAAAGCCAATAGAAAGGCTTTATTTTAAACAACTTTATGACGTCACCAAAACGTCATGTCGTTAGGCCTATAGTGGAGTCAAATTTAGGAGTAACAGTGCTACCAGATGCAATATGAGCGGTGCTATTGGTTCGTTGCTGTGACGTCAGCAAAACCACTCTGTCAACGAGAAAAGACCGGTTTGAACCTACCTTGTTTCCTCTAATGTGATGTTAATGGAGTTATCACTCAAGCAATAACATATAACTCTAATTTATGTAATTTTTAGATAAACTTCAACTCGACTAAAGAAAACTAAGTTACCAAAACGATGGCATATTTGCAGAGCTGAAAATCTGTCAACAAATGTTGATCGTTTTCTATAATAATGTACAAGAGAAGGTTCATTAAATGCTCACAAAATTCATTTCGAGAAAAATTCACAGTTTTTTTAGATGACCTCAAAAACATTCACTTTCAGAATACTTCACAACATTCATTTTCAAAACTTTGCAACATTATTTTCAAAAGAATAACCATGTTCTGACACACCACCACACTACCTCGCAGTTCAACAAGGCAATCAGGACACAAAAACAATATGTACCCTGAAACAAGGGAAGCGGTGAAGTCTGGAAATCTGCCCCCGTAGAGTTGTTGTGTTCCCGGGGATTTGGGGATTCTCTGGGGAGTGCCCTGATCTGCTCATTACGGAAGTGATTTGGGGACGTGGTGGTTAGAGTTGTAGCCCCAACTCCCATTTGTTGGGGGAGTTGTAGCCCCAACTCTGCATTGTTGGGGAAATTGTATCATGTGACGGGCGTTGTACCCTCAATACCGTCATGTGACGGGTGTTGTAGCCACAATACCGTCATGTGGCGGGTGTTGTAGCCACAATACCGTCATGTGGCGGGTGTTGTAGCCACAATACCGTCATGTGACGGGTGTTGTAGCCACAATACCGTCATGTGGCGGGCGTTGTACCCTCAATACCGTCATGTGACGGGTGTTGTAGCCACAATACCGTCATGTGGCGGGTGTTGTAGCCACAATACCGTCATGTGACGGGTGTTGTAGCCACAATACCGTCATGTGGCGGGTGTTGTAGCCACAATACCGTCATATAACGGGTGTTGTAGCCACAATACCGTCATGTGGCGGGTGTTGTAGCCACAATACCGTCATGTGACGGGTGTTGTAGCCACAATACCGTCATGTGGCGGGTGTTGTAGCCACAATACCGTCATGTGACGGGTGTTGTAGCCACAATACCGTCATGTGGCGGGTGTTGTAGCCACAATTCCGTCATGGGGCGGGTTTTGTAGCCACAATACCGTCATGTGACGGGTGTTGTAGCCACAATACCGTCATGTGACGGGTGTTGTAGCCACAATACCTTCATGTGACGGGTGTTGTAGCCACAATACCGCCATGTGGCGGGCGTTGTAGCCACAATACCGTCATGTGACGTGTGTTGTAGCCACAATACCGTCATGTGGCGTGTGTTGTAGCCACAATACCGTCATGTGGCGGGTGTTGTAGCCACAATACCGTCATGTGGCGTGTGTTGTAGCCACAATACCGTCATGTGGCGGGCGTTGTAGCCACAATACCGTCATGTGGCGTGTGTTGTAGCCACAATACCGTCATGTGGCGGGTGTTGTAGCCACAATACCGTCATGTGGCGGGCGTTGTAGCCACAATACCGTCATGTGGCAGGCGTTTTAGCCACAAAAACGTCATGTGGCAGGCGTTGTAGCCACAATACCGTCATGTGACGGGTGTTGTGGCCACAATACCGTCATGTGGCGGGTGTTGTAGCCACAATACCGTCATGTGACGGGTGTTGTAGCCACAATACCGTCATGTGGCGGGTGTTGTAGCCACAATACCGTCATGTGACGGGTGTTGTAGCCACAATACCGTTCATGTGGCGGGTGTTGTAGCCACAATACTGTCATGTGACGGGCGTTATAGCCACAATACCGTCATGTGGCGGGTGTTGTAGCCACAATACCGTCATGTGGCGGGCGTTGTAGCCACAATACCGTCATGTGGCGGGCGTTGTAGCCACAATACCGTCATTTGGCAGGCGTTGTAGCCACAAAACCGTCATGTGGCAGGCGTTGTAGCCACAATACCCTCATGTGGCGGATGTTGTAGCCACAATACCGTCATGTGGCGGGCGTTGTAGCCACAATACCGTCATGTGGCAGGCGTTGTAGCCACAATACCGTCATGTGGCAGGCGTTGTAGCCACAATACCGTCATGTGACGGGTGTTGTAGCCACAATACCGTCATGTGGCGGGTGTTGTAGCCACAATACTGTCATGTGGCGGGCGTCGTAGCTACAATACCGTCATGTGGCGGGCGTTGTAGCCACACAACCTCACCACGCCATTCATACTCCATTTCACACACACCCCTTCACTTACACACATTTTCACACGTTTAAAGAACGTATTTACCATTCCCCTCCATACACATACACACGATTCTGAGCAGACACACACACCTTCACACCTACACACACACCTACACACCTATACACCCACACACACACCCACCCACCCACACACACACACACACACACGCAGCACAAGTCGCTTTAATTAAAAGACGCCGATGCAAAAATTGCAACTTGCGCCCGCATGCGAGTTTTGCGCCGCGGGTGGGCTGAGCTGGGGGATTTGGGGGGGATTTTGAGGGGATTAGGGAAGGGATTTTGAGGGGATTAGGGGAGGAATTTTGAGGGGATTAGGGGAGGGATTTTGAGGGTATTAGGGGAGGGATTTTGAGGGGATTAGGGGAGGGATTTTGAGGATTATAGGAAGGATTTTGAGGGGATTAGGGGAGGGATTTTGAGGATTATGGGAAGGATTTTGAGGGGATTAGGGGAGGGATTTTGAGGATTAGGAGATGGATTTTGAGGGATAAGGGGAGGGATTTGGCTGGATAAGCGGAGGAATTTATGAAAATATGAGGGACAGTATTCGTTGAGGGATTAATGAGGGAAAATAAGTTAGATTTTTGAGACAAAAATAGGAGGAGACTTGGTGATAATTCGCGAAAAGATTTTCTTTCGGGGGAGGGGGAATATTTTTGAGGAAGTTGATGCATGGATATTTTCGTGGGCTTTTGCGAATAGATAAGAAAACTGGTTTTATAGAGGTGAGGAAATGAAGTTTTTTTTCCGGTTGAGAAAGGACTTGTATGAGGGAATGAGGGGAGTTTTTGAGGGGAAGCGAAACAGAATTTTCGAAGAATGAGGCCACGGGGTGGAAGGAGAAATTTGTGAGGGAATGACGAAGTTTATGAGGGAATAAAAAAGGGGAGGAGAAGAGGGAGTTTTTTGAGGACATGAAAAAGTAATTTGTAAGGAATAAATTTAAGTTGTGAGAAGATTAAAAAAAGAATTTTGAAGAGAAGAGCATGGATATTTTCGCGTTGAAAAGTGAAAATATATTTTTGAGAAAATGTGGTGAGGGGATTTTAGGGATGAGAATTCATTTTGAACTTATAAAGGAAGTTTTTTGACACATTATTGAACTTGTTTTCAGAACTAGCATGACAATAAAACTTTCTAGCGAGGACAGCGTCAGAACTTCGGTGACTCCACAAAATTATGCTGAGTCACAATTTGTAAGCATCAATAAAAATTATTTAATAATCGTTTTCAGGAAGTGAATAAACAGCTGAGTTGCGAAAATAGTTACCTTATACCCCATACCCCATACCCCATACCCCATACTTCCATACCCTATACCACACACCTCCATACCTCCATACCTACACACCTCCATACCCCCATACCCCGTACCACATACTTCTTTACCCCAAACCCCATACTCCCATACCCCATACCACTTTACTCCATACCCCATACCTCCCTACCTTTGTATCCCATACCTCCATACCCCCATACCCATAAATCAATACCCCCACACCTCCATACCCCCATACCCCCACACTCTCATACCCCCATACCCCTATACCCCCATACGTCATACCCCATACCCCATACCCCATACCCCATACCCCATACCCCATACCCCATACCCCGTACCCCGTACCCCATACCCCATACCTCATACCCCATACCCCATACCACATACCTCCATACCCCATACCCCATACCCCATACCCCATACCACATACCTCATACCTCATACCCCATACCCCAAACCCCATACCCCATACCCCATACCCCATACCACATACCTCAATACCCCATACCCCATACCCCATACCCCATACCCCATACCACATACCCCATACCCCATACCCCATACCACATACCTCCATACCCCATACCCCATACCCCGTACCCCATACCCCATACCCCATACCCCATACCCCATACCACATACCTCCATACCCCATACCCCATACCCCATACCCCATACCACATACCTCCATACCCCATACCCCATACCCCATACCCCATACCCCATACCCCATACCCCATACCCCATACCACATACCTCATACCTCATACCCCATACCCCATACCCCATACCCCATACCCCATACCCCATACCACATACCTCCATACCCCATACCCCATACCCCATACCCCATACCAAATACCTCATACCTCATACCCCATACCCCATACCCCATACCCCATACCACATACCTCCATACCCCATACCCCATACCCCATACCCCATACCCCATACCACATACCTCCATACCCTATACCCCATACCCCATACCCCATACCCCATACCCCATACCCCATACCACATACCTCCATACCCCATACCCCATACCCCATACCCCATACCCCATACCACATACCTCCATACCCCATACCCCATACCCCATACCCCATACCCCATACCCCATACCCCATACCCCATACCCCATACCCCATACCACATACCTCATACCTCATACCCCATACCCCAAACCCCATACCCCATACCCCATACCCCATACCACATACCTCCATACCCCATACCCCATACCCCATACCCCATACCCCATACCACACACCTCCATACCCCATACCCCATACCCCACACCACATACCTCCATACCTCCATACCTCCACACCTCCATACCCTGTACCACATACCTCCATACCTCCAAACCTCATACTCCCATATCCCATACCCCCTTACCTCACACCCCATACCTCCATACCTTTACACCTCCATACCCTGTACCACATACCTCCATACCCCCATACCCCCATACCCCCATACCCCCATACCCTCATACCCCACACCCCACACCCCAGACCCACACACCCCCAGCAGCGTGGGCGGCACCAGAGGCCCCATCGATCTCACTGCCCGAACGCCACAAGCGCTGCCGCCGAACCTAATTTTATGAATGGGCACTCAGCGGGGCCTTAGCACACCTACTTATGTATATCTATCTCTTGATTTATATACAGATATAATACATCTATGTGTCTATACAGTTTGCATCAATAAATTTGTACACAGAGGTAGGACAAAATAATGGAAACACAATATTTTCGAATCATAATCTTTAAACGTATTATATACGATCAAAACGTGACATATTTAAAAGTTTCGTTTCTTATCATTGTAGGGATTCCATGTTTTCTTTGATTAACTTTTTTTCAAAGATTTCTGATGGATAATTTTTGTTATAACCTTTACAAAAAACGGCAGACCTCTCAGACTTTCAAAGATGCCGATCTGTTGGTGCTCGTATGGCAGTCGCTGGTGTGACAGAAACTGCCGTAATGATCGGAGGTTGAGGAGGAACCGCCTCAAAAGTATTGACTGCCTTTGAAAGGGTAGGAAAAACGTCCTCAGCAAAGCGCAGGTCCGGCCGAACGTCGAAGTTGTCGGAGAGAGACCGTCGGACTCTAAATCAAATCGTTAATCTAATCAAAAATCGCTGGGGTGACCCCCTTAAAGTCACTGAACAATACAAAATGAACAATAATAACCGTCATTAAAAATAACCAATAATAACCAATACAAAATGAACAATAATAACCAATACAAAATGAACAATAATAACCAATACAAAATGAACAATAATAACCAATACAAAATGAACAATAATAACCAATACAAAATGAATAATAATAACCTCAATGAACAATACAAACCCCAGTTTCCACAAAAACTGTTCGTCGGTAGCTGCACAAATCTGGATTTTACGAGAGAACAGCAATTAGAAAACCTCTGCTCTCTAAGACAAATGTTTCGGAGCGTTCAGAGTACATAAAAACCACCAGAATTAGTCCATCGAGCAGAGGAAGAAAGTTATTTTCCCTGACGAATCATCGCTTACTTTGTTTCCTACCTCCGTCCGAGTGTGCGTTTGGAGACAGCCGAAATAAGCCTTTAATCCAGACCGCCTTCTCCCAACCGCAAAACAAGGCGGGGGTTCTATAACGATCTGGGGTGCTATTTCTTGGAAATTCGGGTGGCCAATGACTTCCCTTCACAAAAAAATTAACAGCCAATACTATTTAGGAATTTTTTGAGACCAAGTTCATTCTATCGTTCAAGCTCTGTTTCTGGAGGGTAACGCCTTCTTTCAAGACGGTAATGCCGCAATGCATACAGTTAGATTGTTAAAGAATGGCACGAAGAACATTCTAGTGAAGTTGAGCATCTCATCTGGGCGCCCACGACCCCCAGACCTCAACATTATTAAGCATTTATGGCCGGTTTTAGAGACAACATGCAGCCCACAACACGCAGCCCACAACACACAGCCCACAACACAGCCCACAACACGCAGCCCACAACAATGCCCACAACACAGCCCACAACACGCAGCCCACAACAATGCCCACAACACAACCCAAAACACGCAGCCTACAACATACCGCCCACAACACACAGCCCACAACACGCAGCCCACAAGACGCAGCCCACAATACAGCCCACAACACACAGCCCACAACACACAGCCCACAACACAGCCCACAACACGTAGCCCACAACACGCAGCCCACAATACAGCCCACAACACACAGCCCACAACACACAGCCCACAACACACAGCCCACAACAATGCCCACAACACAGCCCACAACACGTAGCCCACAACACGCAGCCCACAATACAGCCCACAACACACAGCCCACAACACACAGCCCACAACACACAGCCCACAACAATGCCCACAACACAGCCCACAACACGCAGCCTGCAACACACAGCCCACAACACGCAGCCCACAACACGCAGCCCCCAACACACAGCCCACAACACACAGCCCACAACACACAGCCCACAACAATGCCCACAACACAGCCCACAACACGCAGCCTACAACACACCGCCCACAACACAGCCCACAACACACAGCCCACAGCACACAACCCACAACACACAGCCCACAACACACAGCCCACAACACACAGCCCACAACACACAGCCCACAACAATGCCCACAACACAGCCCACAACACGCAGCCTACAACACACCGCCCACAACACAGCCCACAACACACAGCCCACAGCACACAGCCCACAACACGCAGCCCACAACACGCAGCCCACAACACGCAGCCCACAACACACAGGCCACTACCGCCCACCACAACACGCAGCCCACTACCGCCCACCACAACACACAGCCCACTACCGCCCACCACAACACACAGCCCACTACCGCCCACCACAACACACAGCCCACTACCGCCCACCACAACACGCAGCCCACTAACGCCCACCACAACACACAGCCCACTACCGCCCACCACAACACACAGCCCACTACCGCCCACCACAACACGCAGCCCACTACCGCCCACCACAACACACAGCCCACTAACGCCCACCACAACACACAGCCCACTACCGCCCACCACAACACACAGCCCACTACCGCCCACCACAACACGCAGCCCACTACCGCCCACCACAACACACAGCCCACTACCGCCCACCACAACACGCAGCCCACAACACACAGCCCACTACCGCCCACCACAACACGCAGCCCACTAACGCCCACCACAACACACAGCCCACTACCGCCCACCACAACACACAGCCCACTACCGCCCACCACAACACGCAGCCCACTACCGCCCACCACAACACACAGCCCACTACCGCCCACCACAACACGCAGCCCACTAACGCCCACCACAACACGCAGCCCACTACCGCCCACCACAACACACAGCCCACTACCGCCCACCACAACACACAGCCCACTACCGCCCACCACAACACGCAGCCCACTAACGCCCACCACAACACGCAGCCCACTAACGCCCACCACAACACGCAGCCCACTAACGCCCACCACAACACACAGCCCACTACCGCCCACCACAACACACAGCCCACTACCGCCCACCACAACTCGCAGCCCACTAACGCCCACCACAACACACAGCCCACTAACGCCCACCACAACACACAGCCCACTACCGCCCACCACAACACACAGCCCACTACCGCCTACCACAACACGCAGCCCACTACCGCCCACCACAACACACAGCCCACTACCGCCCACCACAACACGCAGCCCACAACACGCAGCCCACAACACACAGCCCACTACCGCCCACCACAACACGCAGCCCACTAACGCCCACCACAACACACAGCCCACTACCGCCCACCACAACACACAGGCCACTACCGCCCACCACAACACGCAGCCCACTACCGCCCACCACAACACACAGCCCACTACCGCCCACCACAACACACAGCCCACTACCGCCCACCACAACACACAAGCCACTACCGCCCACCACAACACACAGCCCACTACCGCCCACCAGAACACACAGCCCACTACCGCCCACCACAACACACAGCCCACTACCGCCCACCACAACACACAGGCCACTACCGCCCACCACAACACACAGCCCACTACCGCCCACCACAACACACAGCCCACTACCGCCCACCACAACACGCAGCCTACTACCGCCCACCACAACACGCAGCCCACTACCGCCCACCACAACACACAGCCCACTACCGCCCACCACAACACGCAGCCCACTACCGCCCACCACAACACGCAGCCCACTACCGCCCACCACAACACGCAGCCCACTACCGCCCACCACAACACATAGCCCATTACCGCCCACCACAACACACAGCCCACTACCGCCCACCACAACACACAGCCCACTACCGCCCACCACAACTGCCGCCAAAAATACCCGCCACAAGTTGGTCATGACAGAGATGGGCTAACTTATGGTGGGGGGCGGGGTCGGGTCGTGGTGGGGGGCGGGGTCGGGGGGGGGGGGTGGGGGTGTAGAGATAATATGAGGAGGTTATGACGGGGGTTCAAAATGAAGCTGCCATGCGGGGGATAGGGCGGAGGGGGTTAGAGGGGGTGGGGTGCAGATATGATGTGGGGAGGCGGTTGCGGGGTTAGGGTTGTTCGAATTGAGGGCTGTGGCGGGATTTGGGTAGTTCGAATTGAGGTTGATTGTATTTGTAAAGAGGTTTGAGTTCATTTATAAGCACATGAACGAATTTACATCATATTTTAATTACAAGCACTCCTATCCCTGCCCTCTTGAAATAACTCCCTTTAACTCCATGTGGCCATAACTCCTATATGGCCAAATAAGGCAAAGATTATTTAGAATGAAATGTGAGAAAATGGTCGTCAATTATCACTGGAAAATTCCGCTTCTAAATTTCCGTTGACAAAACTAGATTCCGGCTATACATATATAATATTTTTATTTTCATCACAAAAAACTGGTTTTCCTTTTTTGTTATGTCCTAACTGTATCGAAAATACACCGTTTTTAACTTTTCTGTTTCAGAGTGAACCGTTCGTGAGTTTTCCCTGTTTTTTATAACTTTTAACTTTTTAACTTTTTCATTAATAATTTTTAATTTTTAAACTCTTAACGTTCACGCTAAACATTCAAGTAAACAGCCAATCAAACAAGCAGGCAAACAAGCAGGCAAACATTCAAGTAAACAGCCAATCAAACAAGCAGGCAAACAAGCAGGCAAACATTCAAGTAAACAGCCAATCAAACAAGCAGGCAAACAAGCAGGCAAACATTCAAGTAAACAGCCAATCAAACAAGCAAGAAAGCGACGCGTTTTGTCGTTATTCCGAGTGCCAGCACTTTGTGATTTCCAAGCCCTCACACAAAGCCGAGCTCGAGTCCACAACGTTCATCTCAACATCAACAACATCGTGGACTCCAAAATCTACAATAAACAACATTCACACAAAAACATTTCAATATGAACTTAAAAATCCAAAAAACCAAAACTGGTGCCCATAAGATCTCTGTTTCTCATCCCAAAAGTTCCGCTCCCATACCTCTTTCTCCCAATTCCCCCCTCTCCTCCCCATTTCCCCCCTCTCCTCCCCAATTCTCCCCCTCTCCTCCCCATTTCTCCGCCTTTCCTCCCCATTTCTCCCTCTCTTCTCCCCATTTCCCCCCTCTCCTCCCCATTTCTCCACCTCTCCCCCCCATTTCTCCGCCTTTCCTCCCCATTTCTCCCCCTTTCCTCCCTATTTCTCCCCTCTCCACCCCATTTCTCCCTCTCTTCTCCCCATT
This sequence comes from Morinoia aosen, assembly GCA_030386875.1. Taxonomy (NCBI): domain Eukaryota; kingdom Metazoa; phylum Arthropoda; class Malacostraca; order Amphipoda; family Talitridae; genus Morinoia; species Morinoia aosen. The sequence goes on from CM059565.1 coordinate 18,255,071, forward strand.
TCCCCCCTCTCCTCCCTATTTCTCCCCTCTCCACCCCATTTCTCCGCCTTTCCTCCCCATTTCTCCCCCTTTCCTCCCTATTTCTCCCCTCTCCACCCCATTTCTCCGCCTTTCCTCCCCATTTCTCCCCCTCTCCACCCTCATTTCTCCCCTTTCGGCCCATTTCTTCCTCTCTCTCCCCTATTCCTCCCCCTCCCCTCCCTATCTCCCCTCTCCCCATTATCCCCCTCTCCCCCATTCCCTCTCTCCTCCCACGCTCCCCATGCGGCTTTTGAGCAAAAATCGAGGCTCCCGCGAAGTTTTTATAGGACCTCCGTGTTGTCCTTATGTTGCTTGAAGTTACCCCCCTCTTCCCCCCCGCTGCTCCCCTTCCCTCACCCTCGCTGCTCTCCCTTTCCCTCCCCCCGCTGTCCCCCCTTTCCCTCACCTTCGCTGTTCTCCCTTTCTTTCCCTTACCCCTTCTCCCCCCCCTTCCTCCCCCCATTTGTTTTCCCACCTCCTGTGCACTCCCCCCCACTACTACCCCCCTTGTTTCCTCCACTGACATCCTCTGACCTCGGCTCCCCCTCCCCTCGAGCCTCCCCCTTTATCCCCCCCGCACCTGAGCTTCTCAGCCTCTCCCATGCTACAAAAAAATTCTGTGGGTTGATTTGGCACTCAAAAAACGCTTTATTTCAACGCATTTGTAACGAGTGTGTGTGTGTGTGTGTGTCTGTTTGTTGTGTGCTGTGTGGGGCGCATACATCCACTGTGTGTTGTATTTTTATTATGTTGGGGTGGTTGTAATTTTTTTTGAGTGGCTTCAATTATGTTCGAGTGGTTGTAATTATTTTTGAGTGGCTTCAATTATGTTCGAGTGGTTGTAATTATTTTTGAGTGGTTTTAATTATGTTCGAGTGGCTGTAATTATTTTTGAGTGGTTTTATTAATTCCAAGCGGTTTTCATAATTTCCGTTCAGTTATAAGCATTTCCTTGATGGTTATATTATCGAAAAAAAGAGTGTGCCTCGTCCGTTTGAGCGAACTGTTGGGCAAAAACTTTGTCTCGCGCTGGAGTCGATCCCGCGACTTGCTGATAACGACGCTGCGAGTCTGTTGTGTTCGATGATATTTACTCTCTAATTTAGTATGGAGAAAAAGGCTCCTGTTCCGTAGACATTTTTACACTAAAAACTAAAATACTTCATTAAAACATCAGTTCAACAAGCTACATTCATGAGCATTGAATGTTCATAAAATATTTGTTCAGAGATGTGTTATTTGTGATTTATTCTTGATACTATTTAAGAAAAAATCGAATTGCGATTTTTTCGTAGCTTAAAGACTTGCAAATGCATTGATTATATGCGTATATATACATATATATATATAATATATATATATATATATATAATATATATATATATATATATATATATATTATATATAATATATATATATATTATATATATATAATATATATATATATATTATATATATAATATATATATATATAATATATATATATATATATATACTTTTGCCTTTAACTTATCAATTTACGAGTACAATCATTGAATACCTTGCACATTGGTACAGATGTTAACGCTACGGAAATTTAGTTAATAAAAAGCCACATTCTTGTTTTGAAAATTAAAACGAGAACACTAGAATAATTAATAATTAAATAAATAATAATTCGTTGAATGAAACACAAATGATGTGTCAAGCAAAAAATGTGAAATGCTTCTCCTGAGGAAATTTGAAAATGGTAAAAAAGGCAAACCTGCGTCAGCAAATGAGTGTCACCATTATCACAAGCACAACACAAACACGGAACACAACACAACACACGACACAATTAGCACTCCATAATCACGCCTCACACAAACACGATACAAACACAACACAACACACGAAATTAGCACGGGATAATCCCGCCTCACACAAACACAACACAAACATGGAACACAACAAAACACACAATTAACACTCCATAATCACGCCTCACACAAACACGACACAAACAAACACAAACATAATGGAGGACCTGAGACAGACCCTTGGGGGACACTGAGATCTGCCAAAGCTGCGCGTCCGACTCCCTGCAAACTCATGCTTATTCATGAACGATAATGAGACGCCATCTGGCGGCGGTGTTGTGATACGCTGCAGTTTGCTATGCTGAGCGCACCACATGATGCTGGGCCGGAATACATATGTAGCCGACTCTACATGCACACCACTCCCCCTCTGTTATGTATGTAAGAGATGGCTTCTGAAATGTGCCGCTCGTGTTGCATAATTTATTCATAAGAAATGTTTTTTTTTTCATGTCAACGCTGAACCTCGCGCATTTAAAGTGACTTTTTTTGCGTCTTCAAATTACATATGTTGTGTCTACCACAGTTTGTTTGTAATTCTAAATTCGTGTGAATTATTTTTTATTCACGGCCGTACGGTCCCTCACCACCACCACGGCCGTACGGCCCCTCACCACCACGGCCGTACGGTCCCTCACCACCACCACGGCCGTACGGCCCCTCACCACCACGGCCGTACGGTCCCTCACCACCACCACGGCCGTACGGCCCCTCACCACCACGGCCGTACGGTCCCTCACCACCACCACGGCCGTACGGCCCCTCACCACCACGGCCGTACGGTCCCTCACCACCACCACGGCCGTACGGCCCCTCACCACCACGGCCGTACGGCCCCTCACCACCACGGCCGTACGGCCCCTCACCACCACGGCCGTACTCCTTGCACAAAACTTGGACAACTTTAGACAAAGTTAGGCTAACAGGCGCAATGATTTGCCGCTGCAGACAACTTCTTATCATTGCAGGCAGTTAGTAAGCCTGTGGACATGGCGGCCGTGGTGATGATACTTGCTGCACCGGGCGATGGTACGGCGATGATTTGATGATGATTGTGCTCAACTGATGATACCTGCAGCACCGGGCGATGATACGGCGATGATTTGATGATGATTGTGCTCCCTTACTGATGATACTTGCAGCACCGGACGATGATACGGCGATGATTTGATGATGATTGTACTCACTGGTAGCGACGGTTGCTTGAGGAATGGTGAGAGGAAATGTGTGTGTGTGTGTTGTTCATGAAGAAATGTTGTGATGCGTGAGATGTGATTCTATTTTTCTGTTAGATCTAATTATTTTAGCACATGATTGTTGGTCTGTTAGATCTAATCATTTTACAAGTTGATTAGTATTTCATTAAACCGAATTATTCTACCAGAAGATTATCATTCTACCCGATGGTTATCATTCCACAAGATGGTTATTATTCTATTAGATGATTAGCATTCTATTAGATGGTTATTATTCTACCAGAAGATTAGCATTCTACTAGATGGTTATTTTTCTAAAAGATGATTAGCATTCTACCAGATGGTTATTTTTTTACCAGATGATTAGCATTCTATAAGATGGTTATTTTTCTACCAGATGATTAGCATTCTACCAGACGGTAATTTTTCTACCAGATGATTAGCATTCTATAAGATGGTTATTTTTCTACCAGATGATTAATATTCTGCCAGATAATTATAATTTCATCAGACCTAATAACTTTATCCTAACTTTTTAGGTCAGGTTGCTTGCATAACTAACTTTTGGGAAATGTTCTACATAAAATGGGGGTTTGCAACACATCGTATATATGGTACACACAGTACCTAATCACCTCAAATTTTACCCCATGTTATTTATAGAGACAGAATATTAAATTGTGCCCTATGTTATTACTGAAAGAAGGGTGCTGAATTTTTCCCTCTGCTATTACTATTACTGAAGACCGACCGAGACTGGTGTTAAAATACTATTGCTAAACTATGAAATGATCTAAATTAGCAAGTTTTCAGAAATATCTTAAAACAGAAATATTGAAAAAAAATTTGGGCTTATGAATAAAATCTTGAAAAATATTAAGAGAAGATTGAGTGCCACAGAAGTATAGATCATTTAGACTTTGTTGCGTTACTGCATCGCACTCACCATACTCACAACTCACCACACCCACCACCCACACAACTCACCATTTCACCACACCCACCACCCTCACAACTCACCACTTCATCACACCCACCACCCACACAACTCACCATTTCACCACACCCACCATCCTCACAACTCACCACTTCATCACACCCACCATCCTCACAACTCACCACACCCACCACCCACACAACTCACCACTTCATCACACCCACCATCCTCACAACTCACCACTTCATCACACCCACCATCCTCACAACTCACCCCACCCACCACCCTCACAACTCACCACACCCACCACCCTCACAACTCACCATTTCACCACACCCGCCACCCTCACAACTCACCCCACCCACCACCCTCACAACTCACCATTTCACCACACCCACCATCCTCACAACTCACCACACCCACCACCTTCACAACTAACCATTTCACCACACCCACCACCCTCACAACTCACTCCACCCACCACCCTCACAACTCACCATTTCACCACACCCACCATCCTCACAACTCACCACACCCACCACCCTCACAACTCACCATTTCACCACACCCACCACCCTCACAACTCAACCCACCCACCACCCTCACAACTCACCCTACCCACCACTCTCACAACTCACCACTTCATCACACCCACCACCCTCACAACTCACCCCACCCACCACCCTCACAACTCACCACTTCATCACACCCACCATCCTCACAACTCACCACTTCATCACACCCACCATCATCACAACTCACCACACCCACCACCCTCACAACTCACCCCACCCTCCACCCTCACAACTCACCACTTCATCACACCCACCACCCTCGCAACTCACCACTTCATCACACCCACCATCATCACAACTCACCACACCCACCACCCTCACAACTCACCACTTCATCACAGCCACCATCATCACAACTCACCACACCCACCACCCTCGCAACTCACCACTTCATCACACCCATCATCCTCACAACTCACCACACCCACCATCCTCACAACTCACCACACCCACCACCCTCACAACTCACCACACCCACCACCCACACAACTCACCACACCCACCACTTTCACAACTCACCACACCCACCACCCACACAACTCACCACACCCACCACCCTCACAACTCACCCCACCCTCCACCCTCACAACTCACCACTTCATCACACCCACCATCCTCACAACTCACCACTTCATCACACCCACCATCCTCACAACTCACCACACCCACCACCCTCGCAACTCACCACTTCATCACACCCACCATCCTCACAACTCACCACACCCACCATCCTCACAACTCACCACACCCACCACCCTCACAACTCACCACACCCACCACCCACACAACTCACCACACCCACCACCCACACAACTCACCACACACACCACCCTCACAACTCACCACACCCACCACCCTCAAAACTCACCACACCCACCACCCACACAACTCACCACACCCATCACCCACACAACTCACCACACCCACCACCCACGCAACTCACCACACCCACCACCCACACAACTCACCACACCCACCACCCACACAACTCACCACACCCACTACCCTCACAACTCACCACACCCACCATCCACACAACCCACCACACCCACCAGCCTCACAACTCACCACACCCACCACCTACACAACCCACCACACCCACCACCCACAAAACCCACCACCCACACAACCCACACAACAACCCACCACCCACACAACAACCCACCACCCACACAACCCACGCAACCCATCACCCACACAACCCACACAACAACCCACCACCCACACAACCCACACAACAACCCACCACCCACACAACCCACACAACAACCCACCACCCACACAACCCACACAACGACCCACCACCCACACAACAACCCACCACCCACACAACAACCCACCACTCACACAACCCACACAACAACCCACCACCCACACAACCCACACAACAACCCACCACCCACCCACACAACAACCCACCACCCACGCAACCCACACAACAACCCACCACCCACACAACTCACACAACAACCCACCACCCACACAACAACCCACCACCCACACAACAACCCACCACCCACACAACAACCCACCACCCACACAACAACCCACCACTCACACAACCCACACAACAACCCACCACCCACACAACCCACACAACAACCCACCACCCACCCACACAACAACCCACCACCCACACAACCCACACAACAACCCACCACCTACACAACTCACACAACAACCCACCACCCACACAACTCACACAACAACCCACTACCCACACAACAACCCACCACCCACACAACAACCCACCACCCACACCACCCACACAACAACCCACCACCCACCACTTCATCACACAACAACCCACCACCCACCCACATAACAACCCACCACCCACACAACCCACACAACAACCCACCACCCACACAACCCACACAACAACCCACCACCCACACCACCCACACAACAACCCACCACCCACACAACCCACACAACAACCCACCACAACCCACCACCCACACAACAACCCACCACCCACACAACAACCCACCACCCACATAACAACCCACCACCCACACCACAACCCACCACCCACACAACAACCCACCACCCACACAACAACCCACCACCCACACAAACACCCACCACCCACACAACAACCCACCACCCACACAACAACCCACAACCCACACAACAACCCACCACCTACACAACAACCCACATCACCCACACAACAACCCACCACCCACACAACCCACACAACCCATCACCCACACAACCCACACAACAACCCACCACCCACACAACCCACACAACAACCCACCACCCACACAACCCACACAACAACCCACCACCCACCACTTCATCACACAACAACCCACCACCCACACAACAACCCACCACCCACACAACAACCCACCACCCACACAACCCACACAACAACCCACCACCCACACCACCCACACAACAACCCACCACCCACACAACCCACACAACAACCCACCACCCACACAACCCACACCATAACCCACCACCCACACAACAACTCACCACCCACACAAGCCACACAACAACCCACCACCCACACAACAACCCACCACCCACACAACCCACACAACAACCCACCACCCACACAACCCACACCACAACCCACCACCCACACAACAACCCACCACCCACACAAGCCACACAACAACCCACCACCCACACAACAACCCACCACCCACACAACAACCCACCACCCACACAACCCACACAACAACCCACCACCCACACAACCCACACAAAAACCCACCACCCACACAACAACCCACCACCCACACAACAACCCACCACCCACACCACAACCCACCACCCACACAACCCACACAACAACCCACCACCCACACAACCCACACAAAAACCCACCACCCACACAACAACCCACCACCCACACAACCCACACAAAAACCCACCACCCACACAACAACCCACCACCCACACAACAACCCACCACCCACACAACAACCCACCACCCACCACTTCATCACACAACAATCCCTGGAAGGCCCCAATTTACGGCCGCTCAGGCCTGGCCCGGCGCACAAATTCCTACAGAGGCCCATACGTCGGCATTAGGCCTGCTGAGCAGCCCCGGTGTCGCTCTCCCTGATGTTCCCGCCACTTCGGCGCGCGACAATTCCCTCTTGCTTCCTCTATGGCTTTTTTTGCCATTTTTCCCTAGTTTCGTTTATTTTCGTTTTCATTCTTTCCCTGCTTCGTTTTTCGTTGTCATTTTTTCCTGTTTCTTTTCACAGTCATTTTTTCCCTGTTTCTAAAGCAATGAAAGTCGTTCGTCCTGCGCTGCAACACTTTGGGGAATTTTTGTGTCGAGTCTGGGGAGCAAAGTCCGTGGATTTTCGTGAAGTTTTCAGGCGTACGCTGACCTGTCTTCAGTTAGTGAAGTGTTTCGTGTGAGGTGATAGAAATTCGTGAAGAGTGCTCGAATCATTTGGTTAGTCATTGCATAGCGCTTGTAACAAGTAATGATGAAATTAAGGTGGTACAATTAACAAGAAATAGAAGATGGTATTGGTTATTACCTGAGTTTTGCAAGTGATTCATACTCATATTCATTAGATAATCGTATTTTTAAATCATTGAAAATAGATAAATTTTTTTCACTCCTTGTCTCGCGAGAGAAATTCACTAGCAAGTGAAATACACTTACACTGTACACCTGCACCATTGCAGTGTACACCTGCACCATTGTACTGTACACCTGCACCATACAGTGTACACCTGCACCATTACATTGTACACCTGCACCATTACAGTGTACACCTGCACCATTACAGTGTACACCTTCACCATTACAGTGTACACCTTCACCATTACAGTGTACACCTGCACCATTACAGTGTACACCTTCACCATTACAGTGTACACCTTCACCATTACAGTGTACACCTGCACCATTACAGTGTACACCTGCACCATTACAGTGTACACCTTCACCATTACAGTGTACACCTTCACCATTACAGTGTACACCTTCACCATTACAGTGTACACCTGCACCATTACAGTGTACACCTGCACCATTACAGTGTACACCTTCACCATTACAGTGCACACCTTCACCATAACAGTGTACACCTGCACCATTACAGTGTACACCTGCACCATTACAGTGTACACCTTCACCATTACAGTGTACACCTGCACCATTACAGTGTACACCTGCACCATTACAGTGTACACCTTCACCATTACAGTGTAAACCTTCACCATTACAGTGTACACTTGCACCATTACAGTGTACACCTGCACCATTACAGTGTACACCTTCACCATTACAGTGTACACCTTCACCATTACAGTGTACACCTTCACCATTACAGTGTACACCTGCACCATTACAGTGTACACCTGCACCATTACAGTGTACACCTTCACCATTACAGTGTACACCTGCACCATTACAGTGTACACCTGCCACCTGCACCATTACAGTGTACACCTTCACCATTACAGTGTACACCTTCACCATTACAGTGTACACCTTCACCATTACAGTGTACACCTTTACCATTACAGTGTACACCTGCACCATTACAGTGTACACCTGCACCATTACAGTGTACACCTGCACCATTACAGTGTACACCTGCACCATTACAGTGTACACCTGCACCATTGCAGTGTACACCTTCACCATTACAGTGTACACCTTCACCATTACAGTGTACACCTTCACCATTACAGTGTACACCTTCACCATTACAGTGTACACCTTCACCATTACAGTGTACACCTGCACCATTACAGTGTACACCTTCACCATTACAGTGTACACCTTCACCATTACAGTGTACACCTTCACCATTACAGTGTACACCTTCACCATTACCGTGTACACCTTCACCATTACAGTGTACACCTGCACCATTACAGTGTACACCTTCACCATTACAGTGTACACCTTCACCATTACAAAGTACACCTGCACCATTACAGTGTACACCTGCACCATTACAGTGTACACCTGCACCATTACAGTGTACACCTTCACCATTACAGTGTACACCTTCACCATTACAGTGTACACCTGCACCATTACAGTGTACACCTTCACCATTACAGTGTACACCTGCACCATTACAGTGTACACCTTCACCATTACAGTGTACACCTGCACCATTACAGTGTACACCTTCACCATTACAGTGTACACCTGCACCATTACATTGTACACCTGCACCATTGCAGTGTACACCTGCACCATTTTACTGGACACCTGCACCATTACATTGTACACCTGCACCATTACAGTGTACACCTGCACCATTACACTGTACACCTGCACCATTGTAATGTACACCTGCACCATTACACTGTACACCTGCACTATCGTACTGTACACCTGCACCATTGTACTGTACACCTGCACCGTTACAGTGTACACCTGCACCATTGTACGGTAACCCTGCACCATTACATTGTACACCTGCACCATTACAGTGTACACCTGCACCATTACACTGTACACCTGCACCATTGTACTGTACACCTGCACCATTACATTGTACACCTGCACCATTACAGTGTACACCTGCACCATTACAGTGTACACCTGCACCATTTTACTGTACACCTGCACCATTACATTGTACACCTGCACCATTACAGTGTACACCTGCACCATTTTACTGTACACCTGCACCGTTAAATTGTACACCTGCACCATTACAGTGTACACCTGCACCATTACACTGTACACCTGCACCATCGTACTGTACACCTGCACCATTACAGTGTACACCTGCACCATTGTACTGTACACCTGCACCATTGTACCGTACACCTGCACTATTGTACTTTACACCTGCACCATTACAATGTACACCTGCACCATTGTACTGTACACCTGCACCATTAGTGTACACCTTCACCATTACACTGTACACCTGCACCATTATACTGTACACCTGCACCATTACACTGTACACCTGCACCATTGTACTGTACATCTGCACCATTGTACTGGACACCTGCACCATTACACTGTACACCTGCACCATTACACTGTACACCTGCACCATTGTACTGTACACCTGCATCATTATACTGTACACCTGCACCATTACACTGTACACCTGCACCATTGTACTGTACACCTTCACCATTGTACTGTACACCTGTACCATTACACTGTACACCTGCACCATTACAGTGTACACCTGTACCATTGCAGTGCACACCTGCACCATTGTACTGTACACCTGCACAATTACACTGTACACCTGCACCATTACAGTGTACACTTGCACCATTATACTGTACACATGCACCATTACAGAGTACACCTGCACCATTACAGTGTACACATTCACCATCATACTTTACACCTGCACCATCATACTGTACACCTGCACCGTTGCACTGTACACCTGCACCATTGTACTGTACACCTGCACCATTACCCTGTACAATTGCACCATTACAGTGTACACCTGCACCATTATACTGTACACATGCACCATTACAGTGTTCACCTGCACCATTACAGTGTACACCTGCACCATTACAGTGTACACCTGCACCATCATACTGTACAGCTGCACCATCATACTGTACACCTGCACCATCATACTGTACTACTGCACCATTGCACTGTACACCTGCACCATTGTACTGTACATCTGCCTGCACCATTACCCTGTACACCTGCACCATTACAGTGTACACCTGCACCATTATACTGTACACATGCACCATTACAGTGTTCCCCTGCTCCATTACAGTGTACACCTGCACCATTACAGTGTACACCTGCACCATTACAGTGTACACCTGCACCATCATACTGTACAGCTGCACCATCTTACTGTACAGCTGCACCATTGTACTGTACACCGGCACCATTGTACTGTACACCTGCACCATTACACTGTACACCTGCACCATTACACTGTACACCGGCGCCATTACACAGTACACCTGCACCATTACAGTGTACACCTGCACCATTAAAGTGTACACCTGCACTATTACAGTGTACACCTGCACCATTACAGTGTACACCTGCACCATTACACTGTACACCTGCACCATTACACTGTACACCGGCGCCATTACACAGTACACCTGCACCATTACAGTGAACACCTGCACCATTACAGTGTACACCTGCACTATTACAGTGTACACCTGCACCATTACAGTGTACACCTGCACCATTACACTGTACACCTGCACCATTACACTGTACACCGGCGCCATTACACAGTACACCTGCACCATTACAGTGTACACCTGCACCATTACAGTGTACACCTGCACCATTACACTGTACACCTGCACCATTACACTGTACACCGGCGCCATTACACAGTACACCTGCACCATTACAGTGTACACCTGCACTATTACAGTGTACACCTGCACCATTACAGTGTACACCTGCACCATTACACTGTACACCGGCGCCATTACACAGTACACCTGCACCATTACACTGTACTAGTGTAGACAACCCGTCAAAAATGACGGGATGCGATATTTTCCTTGAATAAATCTCCCAAATGTGGATGCCCAACAAATATATCCATCCCAATAGTACCCGCCATCAAAATATTCTTATTTCTTTCAAAAAAGTACACATATTTTAATTTCCATATATTATTATTCCGATCCCCGTCACCACTTTACAGTACTGTTAAATGCCTCAGAGTACCATAAATGGCTCATATCTACCATATATGACATCCATCATACAAGATCGCATCACCAGCACCGTTTCATTACATTATAAACATTATAAGGCAACATACTTAACATATATGGTTCATATTACAATAATAACCCCATCCACACTTAACAGCACCACTGTCATTTCCTTAAAAAGTACCATATCTACTATATATCGCCCAGGACCATATTCCCCCTGATAAGACCACTACCATCTCCATAAAGCCATGTAAGTTTCATCTCGACCATATATGGTCTATATCACCGTGTTAACTTCATCCCACTCGGCCACTCCGCTACCCCCTCCGGAGCACCCCTCCCTCCCTTGTAAGGCACTCCTCCTCCTCGTATTAGGCACCCCTCCCCATATTAGGCACCCCTCCCCATATGAGGCACCCTTCCCAATATGAGGCACCCCTTCCCCATATAAGGCACCCCTCCCCATATGAGGCACCCTTCCCCATATAAGGCACCCCCTCCCCAGATAAGGCACCCCCTCCCCATACAAGGCACTCCCTCCCCATATGAGGCACCCCTCCCCAGATGAGGCACCCCCTCCCCATACAAGGCACCCCCTCCCCATATGAGGCACCCCTCCCCATATAAGGCACCCCCTCCCCATACAAGGCACCCCCTCCCCATACAAGGCACCCCCTCCCCATATGAGGCACCCCCTCCCCATACAAGGCACCCCCTCCCCATATGAGGCACCCCCTCCCCATATGAGGCACCCTTCCCAATATGAGGCACCCCTTCCCCATATAAGGCACCCCTCCCCATATGAGGCACCCTTCCCCATATAAGGCACCCCCTCCCCAGATAAGGCACCCCCTCCCCATACAAGGCACCCCCTCCCCATATGAGGCACCCCCTCCCCATACAAGGCACCCCCTCCCCATATGAGGCACCCCCTCCCCATATGAGGCATCCCTCCCCAAATGAGGCATCCCTCCCCATATGAGGCACCCCTCCCCATATGAGGCACCCCCTCCCCATATAAGGCCCCCATATAAGACACCTCTTCCCCATATAAGGCTCCCCTCCCCATATAAGGCACCCCCTCCCCATATGAGGCACCCCTCCCCATATGAGGCACCCCCTCCCCATATGAGGCACCCCCTCCCCATATAAGGCCCCCAAATGACACCTCTTCCCCAAATAAGGCTCCCCATATAAGCCCCCCCTCTCCATATAAGCATCCCCACCCCATATAAGGCACCCCCTCCCCATATAAGGCCCCCCCCCTAAAATAAAGCCCCCCATAAGCCCCCCCACAACGCCCCACGAGCACCAATCCCTCTCAGCAGCCCCACTCCAGCACACCAACACCACAATTCGCGAGGTTCGAGTGCGCGTAAAGTCTGCGGTGTTTACTCCGAAGATTTGAGTAACTCTTCCGCTCACACGCGCACACACACACACAAGCGCACGCATCCGAACACACTCACTATCACACACACAGAGATGCACTCACACGCACACACGCGCGCATGCATGCGCTCACACACACGCGCACACGCACAAACGTACACACGTACACTTACAGATGTACCCACATGCGTGCATGCACACACACACGCACAAACGCACACACGTTCCCTAGCTCACTAGCCCACGTACACACAAGCGTACATGCACACACACATACACACACACACACACACGTGCCAGTAACGCAAACTTATGAGACAGTTACGCATTTTGTTTCGTTCTTTCGATGATCGAACGTCAAAGTTTTTGAAATTTTGAATTTTTATTTTGAAATCATTCGAATTTTGAATTTTGATTTTGAGATTTTTGAACTCATATTTTTGGAATTTTGATTTTTCACATGAGAGCATTAATAGCAAATTTAAGTTGGGGATTCCTAAACAAAACTGGAAAAGCTATGCTTCGCGTCAACAAACCAAAGACATGCCAGAAAATTTGACTTTTCCTTCTCGTGTCACAATTTTGAGCGGTTTTTGTTTAAAATAGATTGTAATAAAAAAGTAGAGCGTGACTAGTATCTGTATCTTTTTTTTCTCTTAGCTGGCACTGCACCACACAACACAGAGCACCACACAACATACATCACCACAAAACACACATCGCCACAAAACACACAGCACCACAAAACACACAGCACCACACAACACACAGCACCACACAACACACAGCACCACACAACACACAGCACCACACAACACACAGCACCACACAACACACAACACCACACAACACACATCACCACACAACACACAACACCACACAACACACAGCACCACACAACACACAGCACCACACAACACACATCACCACACAACACACAGCACCACAAAACACACAGCACCACACAACACACAGCACCACACAACACACAACACCACACAACACACAGCACCACACAACACACAGCACCACACAACACACAGCACCATACAACACACAGCACCACACAACACACAGCACCACACAACACACTGCACCACACAACACACAACACCACACAACACACAGCACCACACAACACACAGCATCACACAACACACAGCACCACACAACACACAGCACCACACAACACACAGCACCACACAACACACAGCACCACACAACACACAGCACCACACAACACACAGCACCACACAACACACAGCACCACACAACACACAGCACCACACAACACACAGCACCAAACAACACACAGCACCACACAACACACAGCACCACACAACACACAGCACCACACAACACACAGCACCACACAACACACAGCATCACACAACACACAGCACCACAAAACACACAGCACCACACAACACACAGCACCACACAACACACAGCACCACACAACACACAGCACCACACAACACACACACACACACACACACACACACACACACCTTCGGCTGCAGTCGCTGATGAATTGCAGCCTGCCTTATCAGGGAGCTGATAGCAGGGGTCTGTGTGGGCTGTGTGTGGACTGTGTGGTTTGTGTAGCCTGGTTATGGAATGTGTGGGGCTGTGTGGGGAGAGTGGATGTTAATAGGGCTGTGTGAGGCTGTGTGTGTTATGTGAGGAGTGTGTTTTTTCTGTGTTGGGCTGTGTGTGTGTTATGTGAGGAGTGTGTTTTTTCTGTGTTGGGCTGTGTGTGTTGTGTGGGGAGTGGGTTTTTTCTGTGTTGGGCTGTGTGTGATGTGTGGGGAGAGGGTTTTTTTCTGTGTTGGGCTGTGTGTGTTGTGTGGGGAGTGGGTTTTTTCTGTGTTGGGCTGTGTGGAGATGTTTAACATCTGCATAAAAATGTGGGGATGTGTAGATATGAGTGGCTGTGTGGGGATGTGTGAGGAGAAGTGTAGTGGGGAGAAGTGTAGTGGAGAGAAGTGTAGTGGGGAGAAGTGTAGTGAGGAGAAGTGTAGTGGGGAGAAGTGTAGTGAGGAGAAGTGTAGTGAGGAGAAGTGTAGTGGGGAGAAGTGTAGTGGGGAGAAGTGTAGTGGGGAGAAGTGTAGTGGGGAGAAGTGTAGTGGGGAGAAGTGTAGTGAGGAGAAGTGTAGTGGGGAGAAGTGTAGTGGGGAGAAGTGTAGTGGGGAGAAGTGTAGTGAGGAGAAGTGTAGTGGGGAGAAGTGTAGTGAGGAGAAGTGTAGTGGGGAGAAGTGTAGTGGGGAGAAGTGTAGTGGGGAGAAGTGTAGTGGGGAGAAGTGTAGTGGGGAGAAGTGTAGTGGGGAGAAGTGTAGTGAGGAGAAGTGTAGTGGGGAGAAGTGTAGTGGGGAGAAGTGTAGTGAGGAGAAGTGTAGTGGGGAGAAGTGTAGTGAGGAGAAGTGTAGTGGGGAGAAGTGTAGTGGGGAGAAGTGTAGTGAGGAGAAGTGTAGTGGGGAGAAGTGTAGTGAGGAGAAGTGTAGTGGGGAGAAGTGTAGTGGGGAGAAGTGTAGTGAGGAGAAGTGTAGTGGGGAGAAGTGTAGTGGGGAGAAGTGTAGTGGGGAGAAGTGTAGTGAGGAGAAGTGTAGTGAGGAGAAGTGTAGTGGGGAGAAGTGTAGTGGGGAGAAGTGTAGTGGGGAGAAGTGTAGTGAGGAGAAGTGTAGTGAGGAGAAGTGTAGTGGGGAGAAGTGTAGTGAGGAGAAGTGTAGTGGGGAGAAGTGTAGTGGGGAGAAGTGTAGTGAGGAGAAGTGTAGTGAGGAGAAGTGTAGTGGGGAGAAGTGTAGTGAGGAGAAGTGTAGTGAGGAGAAGTGTAGTGGGGAGAAGTGTAGTGAGGAGAAGTGTAGTGGGGAGAAGTGTAGTGGGGAGAAGTGTAGTGGGGAGAAGTGTAGTGGGGAGAAGTGTAGTGGGGAGAAGTGTAGTGGGGAGAAGTGTAGTGGGGAGAAGTGTAGTGAGGAGAAGTGTAGTGGGGAGAAGTGTAGTGGGGAGAAGTGTAGTGAGGAGAAGTGTAGCTAGTGAAACATGCACACGAAATTTCCTAGTATCAGATATATGTATTCAGAAAATAATTCATTCATTTTTGAATACAAATGCTTGAATAATACTCACTCTAAATTCTCCTACACACTCCAGCTGCGTGAATGTCTATTTGTAAGTTAGGCTCTGCGTGGAAACGATTTGTGTGAACTGAAAATACGTGTATGGCTTGTGTGTGTGTGTGTGTGAGTATTGTTTGTGATCGTGTGTGTGTCTCGTGTGAGTGTGTGTCTGGTGTGTGTGTGTGTCTCGTGTATGCGTGTGTCTGGTGTGTGTCTCGTGTGTGTGTGTTTCTGGTGTGTAAGTATGTGCGTCAGTGTAAACTCGTGTAGCCTTGTGTGTGTACAGAATATTTGTGTCCAGTTACATATACGAAAAGTTCATCAAAAAATCCAAGGGGAAGTTATTGCCTTCAATGCCATCGAGCATCTGAGTGTCGTAAAAAGCTGCGTTAAATCGTTCATCATCTCCAACACTCTGTTAAATAAAAACATCGACTGTAGTTTAAAATATCACAAAGACCTGGCCACTACGCTCATAAATTACCCCAAAAAACCCTCAAAAAAGCGTAATTGTAAAAGCTTGCGAAAAAACACGTCAGCGACCTGTTCCCACCACGCACGCTCTCGCTCAGAACGCGTCAGCAACATGAAAGCGGCCCCCCGTAGCGTGGGTGTATATATAACTCTTGTTTACTTACTTAGGAGGGGGGGAGGGGTCAGTAGAGGGGGGTTAGCAGAGGGGAGGGGGTTATATGAGGAAGGAGGGGGTTGTATGAGGAAGGAGGGGGTTGTATGAGGAAGGAGGGGGTTGTATGAAGAAGGAGGGGGTTGTATGAGGAAGGAGGGGGTTGTATGAGGAAGGAGGGGGTTGTATGGGGAAGGAGGGGTTGTATGAGGGAGGAGAGGGTTGTATGAGGGAGGAGGGGGTTGTATGGGAAGGAGGGGGTTGTATGAGGAAGGAGGGGGGTTGTATGGGGAAGGAGGGGGTTGTATGAGGAAGGAGGGGGTTGTATGAGGGAGGAGGGGGTTGTATGAGGAAGGAGGGGGTTGTATGAGGAAGGAGGGGGTTGTATGAGGAAGGAGGGGTTGTATGAGGAAGGAGGGGGTTGTATGAGGGAGGAGGGGGTTGTATGAGGGAGGAAGGGGTTGTATGAGGGAGAAGGGGGTTGTATGAGGGAGGAGGGGTTGTATGAGGGAGGAGGGGGTTGTATGAGGGGAGGAAGGGGTTGTATGAGGGAGGAGGGGGTTGTATGAGGGAGGAGGGGGTTTATCTCCCCTCTCCTGAGGGTGATGACGTCATGAAGAGAGGTAATGACGTCATTTTTGTGTATCAGTGATTGGCTCGTGCGTAATTTATTGCAGAATAAAATATTATTGATTGGATTTAGGATGGGATGAAGTTCACGCACTCAATTCACCCATAAAAAAAAACTCATCAGTAACTTTGCGTCAAATATATATATATATATATATGTTTCATTAAAAGTAATGCCACATTGATTATTAATAACGGTTTTGTTCAATTTTTCTAGTTTTCGAAGAGTTTACTTTGATCGGAATTTATTGAACTTAAAAGCTTCCATAACGTTTTGGGATTAAAATTTTGCAATGCGTTTTGTCCTGTGTCCACGGACATCATCAGGCTAAAAATAGTTTAAGTTTTGCAGCTAATAGAATGGAGATGTGGGCAGAGTGGCTGCAGTTACCCGAATGTAGAAATGTGCATTTGATGCAAGTTAGAAGGTGTACAGTTGGTCTGCGAAGTGAGGAGGGCTAGGCGACCTAGGTTCCATAGTGGAAGGTACAGCTAGACGGAATTATTTGTGTGACTATGTTGTGAAGCAGGAATCAGACTGTTGTTTGAACGTGGATACAATGGTTTGATACTAGGGACTGTACCGTCCCTAGGAGTAGAGTTTCAAGATGCGTTGTGTTCCTCTTGATTGGTGGTTGAAGGTTGGTTTGCGCGTTGAATAAGGAGTGATTCCATTATTTGCACCCTGCTGTAATCTATTTCTTTCTTTATAATTTAGCGTTGTTACCTAGATTTTCGCGTTTTAGGATTGTATTGTGGTTGTGATTCAAGCCAATTGTTAAGTCTGAAAAAGTCTGGAAAAAGTCTGGAAAAAGTCTACAAAAAGTCTGGAAAAAGTCTGGAAAAAGTCTGGAAAAAGTCTGGAAAAAGTGTGGAAAAAGTCTGGAAAAAGTCTGGAAAAAGTCTGGAAAAGGTCTGGAAAAAGTCTGGAAAAAGTCCGGAAAAAGTGTGGAAAAAGTCTGGAAAAAGTGTGGAAAAAGTCTGGAAAAAGTGTGGAAAAAGTCTGGAAAAAGTCCTGGAAAAAGTCTGGAAAAAGTCTGGAAAAAGTCTGGAAAAAGTCTGGAAAAATTCTGTAAAAAGTCTGGAAAAAGTCTGGAAAAAGTCTGGAAAAAGTCTGGAAAAAGTCTGGGAAAAGTCTGGAAGAAGTCTGGAAAAGTCTGGAAGAAATCTGGAAAAAGTCTGGAAAAAGTCTGGAAACAGTCTGGAAAAAGTCTGGAAGAAGTCTGGAAAAAGTCTGGAAAAGTCTGGAAAAAGTCTGGAAAAAGTCTGTGAAAAGTCTGGAAAAAGTATGGAAAAAGTATGGAAAAAGTCTGGAAAAAGTCTGGAAAAAGTCTGGAAAAAGTCTGGAAAAAGTATGGAAAAAGTCTGGAAAAGTCTGGAAAAAGTCTGGAAAAAGTCTGAAAAGGTCTGGAAAAAGTCTGGAAAAAGTCTGGAAAAAGTCTACAAAAAGTCTGGAAAAAGTCTGGAAAAAGTCTGGAAAAAGTCTGAAAAAAGTGTGGAAAAAGTCTGTAAAAAGTCTGGAAAAAGTCTGGAAAAGGTCTGGAAAAAGTCTGGAAAAAGTCCGGAAAAAGTGTGGAAAAAGTCTGGAAAAAGTGTGGAAAAAGTCTGGAAAAGTGTGGAAAAGTCTGGAAAAAGTCTGGAAAAAGTCTAGAAAAAGTCTGGAAAAAGTCTGGGAAAAGTCTGAAAGAAGTCTGGAAAAGTCTGGAAGAATCTGGAAAAAGTCTGGAAAAAGTCTGGAAACAGTCTGGAAAAAGTCTGAAGAAGTCTGGAAAAAGTCTGGAAAAAGTCTGGAAAAAGTCTGGAAAAAGTCTGTGAAAAGTCTGGAAAAAGTATGGAAAAAAGTATGGAAAAAGTCTGGAAAAAGTCTGGAAAAAGTCTGGAAAAAGTCTGGAAAAAGTATGAAAAAGTCTGGAAAAGTCTGGAAAAAGTCTGGAAAAAGTCTGAAAAGGTCTGGAAAAAGTCTGGAAAAAGTCTGGAAAAAGTCTGGAAAAAGTCTGGAAAAATCTGGAAAAAGTCTGGAAAAAGTCTGGAAAAAGTCTGGAAAAAGTTTGGAAAAAGTCTTGAAAAGTCTGGAAAAAGTCTGGAAAAAGTCTGGAAAATGTCTGGAAAAAGTCTGGAAAAAGTCTGGAAATTGTCTGGAAAAAGTCTGGAAAAAGACTTGAAAATGACTGGAAAAAGACTGGAAAAAGACTGGAAAAGTCTGGAAAATGTCTGGAAAAAGTCTGGAAATAGTCTGGAAAAAGTCTGGAAAAAGTCTGGAAAAGTCTGGAAAAAAGTCTGAAAAAAGTCTGGAAAAAGTCTGGAAAAGTCTGGAAAATGTCTGGAAAAAAGTCTGGAAAAAGACTGGAAAAAGACTGGAAAATGACTGGAAAAAGACTGGAAAAAGACTGGAAAAATACTGGAAAAAGTCTGGAAAAAGACTGGAAAATGACTGGAAAAAGACTGAAAAAGACTGGAAAAAGACTGGAAAAAGACTGAAAAAAAACTGGAAAAAGACTGGAAAAAAGACTGGGAAAAGACTGGAAAAAGACTGGAAAAAGACTGGAAAAAGTCTGGAAAAAGTCTGGAAAAAGTCTGGAAAATGTCTGGAAAAAAGTCTGGAAAAAGTCTGGAAAAAGTCTGGAAAAAGTCTGGAAAAAGTCTTGAAAAAGTCTTGAAAAAGTCTGGGAAAAGTCTGGAAAAAGTCTGGAAAAAGCCTGGAAAAAGTCTGGAAAAAAGTCTGGAAAATGTCTGGTAAATGTCTGGAAAAAGTCTGGAAAAAGCCTGGAAAAAGTCTGGAAAAAGTCTGGAAAAAGTCTGGAAAATGTCTGGAAAAAATAAGACGCATATCATAATAGGTAAGAAACGCATCATAGATATTCACCTAAATCGTCATAATCGGGTCAGCTCATAATGAACACAAACAATATGATCGGGTCAGCTCATAATGAACACAAACAATATGATCGGGTCAGCTCATAATGAACACAAACAATAGGAAAAAAACAGTCACTCCCACAATACCCCTCACACGCTCGTCAATAACACCAACACCAACGGCGGTATTGTACCAACCATACCGCCAACAACAATGACGCCAACATCAACAATGACGCCACCTACAACAATGACGCCAACAACAACAATGACGCCAACAACAACAATGACGCCAACAAAAACAATGACGCCAACAACAACAATGACACCAACTACAACAATGACGCCAACTACAACAATGACGCCAACAACAACAATGACGCCAACAACAACAATGACGCCAACAACAACAATGACACCAACTACAACAATGACGCCAACTACAACAATGACGCCAACAACAACAATGACGCCAACAACAACAAGGACGCCAACAACAACAATGACGCCACCAACAACAATGACACCAACTACAACAATGACACCAACAACAACAATGACGCCAACAACAACAATGACGCCAACAACAACAATGACGCCACCAACAACAATGACACCAACTACAACAATGACACCAACAACAACAATGACGCCAACAACAACAATGACGCCAACAACAACAATGACGCCACCAACAACAATGACACCAACTACAACAATGACACCAACTACAACAATAACTCTAACAATAAGACATTAACACCACTAACAGCAATATCGCCAACAATAACACCAGCAATAACACCAGCAATAACACCAGCAATAACACCAGCAATAACACAACACCACCACCAACAACAAAAACAACACAACACCACCACCAACAACAACACAACACCACCACCACCAGCAACAACAACACAACACCACCACCACCAGCAACAACAAAACAACACCACCACCACCAGCAACAACAACACAACACCACCACCACCAGCAACAAAAACACAACACCACCACCACCAGCAACAACAACACAACACCACCACCACCAACAACAACAACACAACAACACCACCACCACCAACAACAACACAACAACACCACCACCAGCAACAAAAACACAACACCACCACCACCAACAACAACAACACAACAACACCACCACCAACAACAACAACACAACAACACCACCACCAGCAACAACAACACAACACCACCACCACCAACAACAACAACACAACAACACCACCACCAGCAACAAAAACACAACACCACCACCACCAACAACAACAACACAACAACACCACCACCAACAACAACAACACAACAACACCACCACCAACAACAACAACACAACAACACCACCACCAGCAACAAAAACACAACACCACCACCACCAACAACAACAACACAACAACACCACCACCAACAACAACAACACAACAACACCACCACCAGCAACAAAAACACAACACCACCACCACCAACAACAACAACACAACAACACCACCACCAACAACAACAACACAACAACACCACCACCAGCAACAACAACACAACACCACCACCACCAGCAACAACAACACAACAACACCACCACCAGCAACAACAACACAACAACACCACCACCACCAACAACAACACAACAACACCACCACCACCAACAACAACACAACACCACCACCACCAGCAACAAAAACACAACACCACCACCACCAGCAACAACAACACAACAACACCACCACCACCAACAACAACACAACACCACCACCACCAGCAACAACAGCAACAACACAACACCACCACCACCAGCAACAAAAACACAAAACCACCACCACCAGCAACAACAGCAACAACACAAAACCACCACCACCAGCAACAACAGCAACAACACAAAACCACCACCACCAGCAACAACAGCAACAACACCACCACCACCAGCAACAACAGCAACAACACCACCACCACCAGCAACAACAGCAACAACACCACCACCACCAGCAACAACACCACCACCACCACCACCACCAGCAACAACAGCAACAAAACCACCACCACCAGCAACAACAACACAACACCACCACCACCAGCAACAACAGCAACAAAACCACCACCACCAGCAACAACACCACCACCACCACCACCACCAGCAACAACAGCAACAACAGCAACAAAACCACCACCACCAGCAACAACAACACAACACCACCACCACCAGCAACAACAGCAACAAAACCACCACCACCAGCAACAACAACACAACACCACCACCACCAGCAACAACAGCAACAAAACCACCACCACCAGCAACAACACCACCACCACCACCACCACCAGCAACAACAGCAACAACAGCAACAAAACCACCACCACCAGCAACAACAACACAACACCACCACCACCAGCAACAACAGCAACAACACCACCACCACCAGCAACAACACCACCACCACCACCACCACCAGCAACAACAACAACAACACAACACCACCAGCAACAACAGCAACAACACCACCACCACCAGCAACAACAGCAACAACACCACCACCACCAGCAACAACAGCAACAACACCACCACCACCAGCAACAACAACAACAACACAACACCACCAGCAACAACAACAACAACAACAAACAACAGCACACACACGTGGGTTATTTTTGCGTCTCTGCCTCGGGCACCGCGAGAGGATCTTTGATGTGGCCCCCCCCCTTCCCCTCCTCCCCTTCACCCCCTCTACCCCCACCTCTCTCTGGGGGTCAAAAGTTTCTTCTCAAGCCCCCCCCTCGCTCCCTACCACCACCTTCCCCTGAGGGGTCAAAAGTTGCTTTCTATGACTTTCTCCCCACTTAATCCCCCCCACATCCCTTACCCCCTGGGCGGGTCAAAAGTTGGTTTTAAAACCTCCCCTCACTCCCTCTACCCCCATCCCCCTCAGGTGGTCAAAATTTGCTCCTTATGCTCACCCCCTCACCCCTCACCCCCATCTCAATCCCCGTCTCCCCCAGGGGGTGAAAATTTGCTTCTCATGCTCACCCCTTCTACCCCCCACCCTTCCCCATGGGGGCAAAAGTAAGTTGCTTCTCACGCCCCAGGGGGTGGGGGCAGAAGTTGTGTTCACGTGGCGTATAAAAAAGACTAAAATTTTTTTGCAGCGTGAACGCGTCCTGTTAACAGCTTTGGGGGTGGGGGGGAATGAAAGGCAAGGGGGGGGGGGAGGGAAGAGGGGAGAGAGAAACGGGAAAGGGGGGGGATGGTTGATTGGTTTGGGGGGCACAATTGGGGGTGAGAATTAGGGGACGAATATTGGGGTGTAAATTGGGGGGCAAATATTGGGGGACATTGGGGATGCGAACACTGAATTTGAGGAAGAAAGCAGCTTAAATTTTGGAGATATGGAATTAATTCATGGAGTAAAGCTGGGGAATATTTGAAAAGTGGGAACGTGGAGAATAGTACTGAAAATACGTATTGCATTTATTAAATGTATTGCATTTCTGAAATATATTGCATTTATGAAATGTATTGCATTTATGAAATGTATTGCGTTTATTAAATGTATTGCATTTATGAAATGTATTGCATTTATTAAATGTATTGCATTTATTAAATGTATTGCATTTCTGAAATATATTGCATTTATGAAATGTATTGCATTTATGAAATGTATTGCATTTATTAAATGTATTGCATTTATGAAACGTATTGTATTTATTAAATGTATTGCGTTTATTAAATGGACATAAATAGACTTAATTCTGTTTATTTTTCCTATTAGCTCACCTAATTGATCGAATAATTGACCTTTTATTATTATCCTAATGATAACTCCTAAAATTATGCGTGAAATTAGCTTCTATTTTGTGGATATAATTTCCAAAGGGATATCCCTGCTGCTGCCACACCCAGGGGATATCCCTGCTGCTGCCACACCCAGGGGATATCCCTGCTGCTGCCACACCCAGGGGATATCCCTGCTGCTGCCACACCCAGGGGATATCCCTGCTGCTGCCACACCCAGGGAATATCCCTGCTGCTGCCACACCCAGGGGATATCCCTGCTGCTGCCACACCCAGGGGATATCCCTGCTGCTGCCACCCCCAGGGGATATCCCTGCTGCTGCCACACCCAGGGGATATCCCTGCTGCTGCCACACCCAGGGGATATCCCTGCTGCAGCCACACCCAGGGGATATCCCTGCTGCTGCCACACCCAGGGGATATCCCTGCTGCGGCCACACCCAGGGGATATCCCTGCTGCTGCCACACCCAGGGGATATCCCTGCTTCTGCCACACCCAGGGGATATCCCTGCTGCTGCCACACCCAGGGGATATCCCTGCTGCTGCCACACCCAGGGGATATCCCTGCTG
Source organism: Morinoia aosen (assembly GCA_030386875.1). Lineage (NCBI taxonomy): Eukaryota > Metazoa > Arthropoda > Malacostraca > Amphipoda > Talitridae > Morinoia > Morinoia aosen. The sequence goes on from CM059565.1 coordinate 18,280,289, forward strand.
CTGCCACACCCAGGGGAAATCCCTGCTGCGGCAACACCCAGGGGATATCCCTGCTGCTGCCACACCCAGGGGGTATCCCTGCTGCTGCCACACCCAGGGGAAATCCCTGCTGCGGCAACACCCAGGGGATATCCCTGCCGCTGTCACACTCAGGGGATATCCCTGCTGCGGCCACACCCAGTGGATATCCCTGCTGCGGCCACACCCAGGGGATATCCCTGCTGCTGCCACACCCAGGGGAAATCCCTGCTGCTGCCACACCCAGGGGATATCCCTGCTGCTGCCACACCCAGGGGATATCCCTGCTGCGGCCACACCCAGGGGATATCCCTGCTGCGGCCACACCCAGGGGTTATCCTTGCTGCGGAGCTCCCCCAAATCCCCCCCCCCGTACCCCCAAATTATGCTCCGCCAGAATTTATTAATATTTAATCATGCGGCGCTCATTGGTCGGCGTGATGAGGGCCAGCGTTGTTGTATTTAGGCCGCCCCCCCCAGTGCGTTCCCCCTACCCCCACCCCCTCTGTGTCCCCCCTACCCCACCCTCTTTTGTGGTTCCCCCTCTCCTCATCATTTGCATCAGTCCCCCTCTTCGTGTCTGCCGCAAGCAGAATAACTTTGGAAATGAGTTGGTTTTTGTTATTGAATTGGATTTTGAGTGGGAATGGTGAGTTTAAGTTTGGAAATTATGTTTTGGGGGGTGTGGGGTGTGTGGGGGGTGTGGGGGTGTATGGGGGGTGTGGGGATGTGTGGGGGGTGTGTGAGGGTATGGGTGGTGTGGGGAGTGTGGGAATGTGAGTGTGGCGGGTATAAGCGGTGTGGGGGGAGGGATTTTGGTCCCCCTGGAGAAAGATGGAACTCTGGACACTCAACCCACGTCCCTACGCTTTTCGCAAGTCCCCTTTTCCCCTTGCATTCCCCTCACCATCTCCCCTCACACCAGCCGGGGTATTTACGAGGGGAACTTTGCGCAAAACTTGTCGAACTGAGTTGCCGTGTTCTGCTCATCTGTGTAGCTTTGGTGAGGGTAGGGTGAGGGTAGGTGAGGGTAGGGTGAGGGTAGGGTGAGGGTAGGGTGAGGTAGATGAGGGTAGGTGAAGGTGGTGAGGGTAGGGTGAGGGTAGAGTGAGGGTAGGATGAGGGTAGGTGAAGTTAGGTGAGGGTATGTGAAGGCAGCGGAGAGTAGGGAAGGGTATGAAGGGCAGGGGAGAGTGTGGAAATTAAGGGAGAGTATGGAGAGCAAGGCAAAGTATAGAGAGTTAGGGAGAGTATGGAGAGTTAGAGAGTACAGAGGTTTGTGAAAGATAGTGGAAAGTATTGAGGGTAATGAAAGATAGAGGGTGGTGATGAGGGTATTGGAGGTTGAAGGAGAGTATGGAGAGTAGGTGAGGGCAGGTGAGGGTATGGAGAGTAGGTGAGGGCAGGTGAGGGTATGGAGAGTAGGTGAGGGCAGGTGAGGGTATGGAGAGTAGGTGAGGGCAGGTGAGGGTATGGAGAGTAGGTGAGGGCAGGTGAGGGTATGGAGAGTAGGAGAGGGCAGGTGAGGGTATGGAGAGTAGGTGAGGGCAGGTGAGGGTATGGAGAGTAGGTGAGGGCAGGTGAGGGTATGGAGAGTAGGTGAGGGCAGGTGAGGGTATGGAGAGTAGGTGAGGGCAGGTGAGGGTATGGAGAGTAGGTGAGGGCAGGTGAGGGTATGGAGAGTAGGTGAGGGCAGGTGAGGGTATGGAGAGTAGGTGAGGGCAGGTGAGGGTATGGAGAGTAGGTGAGGGCAGGTGAGGGTATGGAGAGTAGGTGAGGGCAGGTGAGGGTATGGAGAGTAGGAGAGGGCAAGTAAAGGGAAATTAATTCTAGGCCGGAAATTAATTTCTGTCACTTTTTATTGCCGCGACGACTTCTCGATTGTCACCTGACGGGTGAGTGCAGCTGGTGGGTGAGTGCAGCTGGTGGGTGAGTGCAGCTGGTGGGTGAGTGCAGCTGGTGGGTGAGTGCAGCTGGTGGGTGAGTGCAGCTGGTGGGTGAGTGCAGCTGGTGGGTGAGTGCAGCTGGTGGGTGAGTGCAGCTGGTGGGTGAGTGCAGCTGGTGGGTGAGTGCAGCTGGTGGGTGAGTGCAGCTGGTGGGTGAGTGCAGCTGGTGGGTGAGTGCAGCTGGTGGGTGAGTGCAGCTGGTGGGTGAGTGCAGCTGGTGGGGGAGTGCAGCTGGTGGGTGAGTGCAGCTGGTGGGTGAGTGCAGCTGGTGGGTGAGTGCAGCTGGTGGGTGAGTGCAGCTGGTGGGTGAGTGCAGCTGGTGGGTGAGTGCAGCTGGTGGGTGAGTGCAGCTGGTGGGTGAGTGCAGCTGGTGGGTGAGTGCAGCTGGTGGGTGAGTGCAGCTGGTGGGTGAGTGCAGCAGGTGGGTGAGTGCAGCTGGTGGGGGAGTGCAGCTGGTGGGGGAGTGCAGCTGGTGGGTGAGTGCACTCAAGGGGAACATGTGAAGTCTTGAACTGTAGGTAAGAAAGGCTTCCCTTTAGTTGAAATAGGAGAGGTTTTCTGCTTAGTTACGGACCATGTTTTTCGGTTCACTAATGACCTGTTTTTTCAATACCTATAATTTTCTTATTCACCTTTTGTTTTACGATATTTGCAATTTTTGTCACTTCTGTTTCTATGCGCATGGGATCTTGAGTGAGAATATACCTAGTGCATAGATTCCCCGTTCCCTTAGTTTGTGCTTAACGGTGCCTTCAACTGTCCTCTCTTTGGAACACCTTAGTTGCGGCTAGACCGACTTTAACTAACTTATTTATTCAAGTTTACATGAGGTTTTCCTACGTGGCAAATTTTGCGAGTAAAAAGTTACATTGTTGTACAAGAAACCTCTAAATTCGAAGACGATGGATCTGTCAACAGGGCAGTGATCCAAACTTACGTGCGAACGAGTGACCGAGCAGCGGAAAATTCAAGCTTGACAACGCCGGTGTTTTGGATTTAGAAGTTTCCAAAGTAAATTTCTGCTCGAATGATAAGAGCGATAACTTACGCATGCTAAGCTCAAGAGGACTTTTACTTCTGCATTATACTTTTGAATTTGTACTCATGTTCTTTATTCTATGTAATACGGACCTTGTTTTCATTTACTTATACTAATCTTTTTCTGTACTTATTCATTCCAAGGAGCTGAGATCGCTAACGATGCGCACAGAAATGGCTCTGAGAACTCAACTTTTGAAGTTCATACCTTAAGCCTTTGTTTAAAAAAACATACATAAATATCTACCTGAAAATATGGACTTGGGATAAATATGTAACTTTTCCACGTACCTCAAGCCTATATTCTGCGTGGCATTCTTACCTGATCTAATCGGCGTCAAGGTCCCCAAAACCGGTTTGGATTTGTGTGCATCTACGCGAACCAAAAATTTCAGGAGTCACCCTCTAGAACAAAGACATTTAGATATTTTCATTTAGTCTTCATTCATTTCCTTTATTCAGAGCAAAAAAAATCCTATGAATGAAAAAAGAACTGAATGAATTTATTCATCTCGTACAGGACCACCTTCATCACCACCAGTAGCACGCATGAAATAAAATATTGTTTTTTCAAAATAATGCGAACTGTATGTATGAATAATGAAATATGAAATGTATAAATAAGCGAACGTTTGAAATATTTAACACATGACCACACAAACATACAAACACATAACACAAGCAATACATTCACACAGCTGCGCAATTCTCCACACAGCATGCAGCAATGCACTCTGTATTTTCAATGTCACACAGCCGCTTGTGTACAGAGCACTACACAGCACACAACACGGCTTGTATGAAGCCGCCACACAGAGCTTGTGTACACAGCTGCTCGTGTGGCGGTCAATTGGAGCGGTATTGGGCTGCTCTGTGTGCTGTGTGAACACAGGGTATACAGCCCTCACACAGTGTATGCAGACCTCACACAGTGTACACAGCCCTCACACAGTGTATACAACCCTCACACCGTGTACACAGCCCTCAAACAGTGTACACAGCCCTCACACAGTGTCCACAGCCCTCACACAGTGTACAAAGCCCTCACACAGTGTACACAGCCCTCACACAGTGTCCACAGCCCTCACACAGTGTACACAGCCCTCACACAGTGTCCATAGCCCTCACACAGTGTACACAGCCCTCACACAGTGTACACAGCCCTCACACAGTGTACAAAGCCCTCACACAGTGTACAAAGCCCTCACACAGTGTCCACAGCCCTCACACAGTGTACAAAGCCCTCACACAGTGTCCACAGCCCTCACACAGTGTACACAGCCCTCACACAGTGTCCACAGCCCTCACACAGTGACCACAGCCCTCACACAGTGTACACAGCCCTCACACAGTGTACACAGCCCTCACACAGCGTACACAAGCATTGTGTGTGCGTTATTTTTATATCAACTGAGAGTGAGCATCGGCCGTTTTATGGTCTATATTTACTCCAATCTTTTTATGGGTGTATTGTGCATCAGCCGTTTTATGGGCGCATTTTGAACGCGTCGTTTTATGCATACTGGGAGCGTTGGTCGTTTTATGGGCGCATTTTGAACGCGTCGTTTTATGCATACTGGGAGCGTTGGTCGTTTTATGGGTGCGTTTTGTGAGCGTCGTTTTATGCATACTGGGAGCGTTGGTCGTTTTATGGGTGCGTTTTGTGAGCGTCGTTTTATGCATACTGGGAGCGTTGGTCGTTTTATGGGTGAGTTTTGTGAGCGCCGTTTTATGGATACTGGGAGCGTTGGCCGTTTTATGGGCGCATTTTGAGCGCGCTGTTTTATGGATACTGGGAGCGTTGGCCGTTTTATGGGCGCATTTTGAGCGCGCCGTTTTATGGATACTGGAAGCGTTGGTTGTTTTATGGGCGCATTTTGAGCGTGCCGTTTTATGGATACCGGGAGCGTTGGCCGTTTTATGGGCGCATTCTGAGCGCGCCGTTTCATGGTAGCAGCGCCCTACATTGCTTGCACGCCGTTTCGAGGCTCATTGTGCAGGTTTCTCATGGCCACGTTTAGCATCGGCCATTATATGCCATACTTTTTATACATCCCGTTTTATGGCAACTCATCCCGTTTCATGGTCTCCCGTTTTATGGGCAGTTCACCGCGTTTTATGTGCAGCACATCTCGCTTTAGGGCTACAAATCCCGTTTTATGGCAGCAAATTCCATTTTATGGGAGCAAATTCCGCTATATGGCAGCACATCCCGTTTTATGGTCAGTACATTCCGTTTTATGGCAGCAAATTCCGCTTTATGGCAGCACATCCCGTTTTATGACCAGCTCATATCGTTGTATGGCAGAAAATTCCGCTTTATGGCAGCACATCCCGTTTTATGGTCAGTACATTCCGTTTTATGGCAGCAAATTCCGTTTTATGGCAGCACATCCCGTTTTATGGTCAGTACATTCCGATTTATGGCAGCAAATTCCGCTTTATGGCAGCACATCCCGTTTTATGGTCAGTACATTCCGCTTTATGGCAGCAAATTCCGCTTTATGGCAGCACACCCCGTTTTATGGCCAGCTCATATCGTTTTATGGCAGCACACCCCGTTTTATGGCCAGCTCATATCGTTTTATGGCAGCACACCCCGTTTTATGGCAGTACGGGCTTACTTTACAGGTACTTCCAAATCAGTGGTAGCAAAATCTTCGAATTTTCTCATTTCAAAATCGGCTTCAGCTTCACGCTCTGTGTCGGGCTTTCGAGCTTTGAGAGCGTGTAGTGCAGCAAAAATTTGTTCTATGAAGTCAGAAAATGGTGTTCGGTTCTGAAATCTAATGACACTATGTCATTGGATTAGATTTATGTATCATTAGATTAGATTTTATTAGTCGTTAATATAGATTTATTTATCATCATATTTGATTTATTTGTCATTAAGTTAAGTTTTATTTGTCATTAGAATAGATTTATTTTTAATTAGATTAGGTTTTATGTCTCGTTAGAATAGATTTATCTATCGCCACATTTGATTTATTTGTCATTAGGTTAGATTTATGAGTCGGTAAATTTCAGAAATACTCTGTATTTGTGCTGTCATGTGTAGAACGACGCTCATATTCAGCTGCCATGTGTGAACATAGGAGCTGTATACATGTGCGCGTCTGCGTGTTCCGTGTGAACTTTTATTTTTATTTTTATAAATTAAATTATTCGTTTCTATTTCAAATTTATTTAGCTACATTCCTTATTCACCTGAATAAACTTACAAAATTTATATATATTCTTATTCTTTATTTCCTGCGTTTATTTTTAGATAAAGAAATTATTTTACTACAACAGCGGCGGCTGAAATAGAATTTCATAATTTTTCCAGCTGGGGAAATGGCGAAATTCATATTCATGTGCTTATTTCAGTTAATTTTCAGTTATTTTCGCCACGCATGAGCATTTACTACGATAAAAATTGTAGTATGCATCTAATTCAATTCTCTAATTCGATACCAGCATGTACCCTCTATCTTATATCATTTCCTTCCTTAAAACTATCGACCACACAATGTTGTTTTGTTTCTGTGCTAACTTTGTGTTTGTGCTGTGTTACTTGTGTGTTGGTGCTGTGTTCATTGTGTGTTGGTGCTGTGTTAATTGTGTGTTGGTGCTGTGTTACTTGTGTGTTGGTGCTGTGTTACTTGTTTGTTGGTGCTGTGATACTTGTGTGTTGGAGCTGTGTTCATTGTGTGTTGGTGCTGTGTTACTTGTGTGTTGGTGCTGTGTTACTTGTGTGTTGGTGCTGTGTTACTTGTTTGTTGGTGCTGTGATACTTGTGTGTTGGTGCTGTGTTACTTGTGTGTTGGTGCTGTGTTACTTGTGTGTTGGTGCTGTGTTACTTGTTTGTTGGTGCTGTGATACTTGTGTGTTGGTGCTGTGTTACTAGTGTGTTGGTGCTGTGTTACTTGTGTGTTGGTGCTGTGATACTTGTGTGTTGGTGCTGTGTTACTTGTGTGTTGGTGCTGTGTTACTTGTGTGTTGGTGCTGTGTTACTTGTGTGTTGGTGCTGTGTTACTTGTTTGTTGGTGCTGTGATACTTGTGTGTTGGTGCTGTGTTACTTGTGTGTTGGTGCTGTGTTACTTGTGTGTTGGTGCTGTGATACTTGTGTGTTGGTGCTGTGTTACTTGTGTGTTGGTGCTGTGTTACTTGTGTGTTGGTGCTGTGTTCATTGTGTGTTGGTGCTGTATTACTTGTGTGTTGGTGCTGTGTTCATTGTGTGTTGGTGCTGTGTTACTTGTGTGTTGGTGCTGTGTTACTTGTGTGTTGGTGCTGTGTTACTTGTGTGTTGGTGCTGTGTTACTTGTGTGTTGGTGCTGTGTTACTTGTGTGTTGGTGCTGTGTTACTTGTGTGTTGGTGCTGTGTTACTTGTGTGTTGGTGCTGTGTTCATTGTGTGTTGGTGCTGTGTTAATTGTGTGTTGGTGCTGTGTTACTTGTGTGTTGGTGCTGTGTTACTTGTGTGTTGGTGCTGTGTTCATTGTGTGTTGGTGCTGTGTTACTTGTGTGTTGGTGCTGTGTTACTTGTGTGTTGGTGCTGTGTTAATTGTGTGTTGGTGCTGTGTTCATTGTGTGTTGGTGCTGTGTTACTTGTGTGTTGGTGCTGTGTTACTTGTGTGTTGGTGCTGTGTTCATTGTGTGTTGGTGCTGTGTTACTTGTGTGTTGGTGCTGTGTTACTTGTGTGTTGGTGCTGTGTTACTTGTGTGTTGGTGCTGTGTTACTTGTTTGTTGGTGCTGTGTTACTTGTGTGTTGGTGCTGTGTTCATTGTGTGTTGGTGCTGTGTTACTTGTGTGTTGGTGCTGTGTTAATTGTGTGTTGGTGCTGTGTTACTTGTGTGTTGGTGCTGTGTTCATTGTGTGTTGGTGCTGTGTTACTTGTGTGTTGGTGCTGTGTTCATTGTGTGTTGGTGCTGTGTTACTTGTGTGTTGGTGCTGTGTTCATTGTGTGTTGGTGCTGTGTTACTTGTGTGTTGGTGCTGTGTTACTTGTGTGTTGGTGCTGTGTTCATTGTGTGTTGGTGCTGTGTTACTTGTGTGTTGGTGCTGTGTTCATTGTGTGTTGGTGCTGTGTTACTTGTGTGTTGGTGCTGTGTTCATTGTGTGTTGGTGCTGTGTTACTTGTGTGTTGGTGCTGTGTTCATTGTGTGTTGGTGCTGTGTTACTTGTGTGTTGGTGCTGTGTTCATTGTGTGTTGGTGCTGTGTTACTTGTGTGTTGGTGCTGTGTTACTTGTGTGTTGGTGCTGTGTTCATTGTGTGTTGGTGCTGTGTTACTTGTGTGTTGGTGCTGTGTTCATTGTGTGTTGGTGCTGTGTTCATTGTGTGTTGGTGCTGTGTTACTTGTGTGTTGGTGCTGTGTTCATTGTGTGTTGGTGCTGTGTTACTTGTGTGTTGGTGCTGTGTTCATTGTGTGTTGGTGCTGTGTTACTTGTGTGTTGGTGCTGTGTTCATTGTGTGTTGGTGCTGTGTTACTTGTGTGTTGGTGCTGTGTTAATTGTGTGTTGGTGCTGTGTTACTTGTGTGTTGGTGCTGTGTTCATTGTGTGTTGGTGCTGTGTTACTTGTGTGTTGGTGCTGTGTTCATTGTGTGTTGGTGCTGTGTTACTTGTGTGTTGGTGCTGTGTTCATTGTGTGTTGGTGCTGTGTTACTTGTGTGTTGGTGCTGTGTTCATTGTGTGTTGGTGCTGTGTTACTTGTGTGTTGGTGCTGTGTTCATTGTGTGTTGGTGCTGTGTTACTTGTGTGTTGGTGCTGTGTTCATTGTGTGTTGGTGCTGTGTTACTTGTGTGTTGGTGCTGTGTTCATTGTGTGTTGGTGCTGTGTTCATTGTGTGTTGGTGCTGTGTTACTTGTGTGTTGGTGCTGTGTTCATTGTGTGTTGGTGCTGTGTTCATTGTGTGTTGGTGCTGTGTTACTTGTGTGTTGGTGCTGTGTTCATTGTGTGTTGGTGCTGTGTTACTTGTGTGTTGGTGCTGTGTTCATTGTGTGTTGGTGCTGTGTTACTTGTGTGTTGGTGCTGTGTTCATTGTGTGTTGGTGCTGTGTTACTTGTGTGTTGGTGCTGTGTTAATTGTGTGTTGGTGCTGTGTTACTTGTGTGTTGGTGCTGTGTTCATTGTGTGTTGGTGCTGTGTTACTTGTGTGTTGGTGCTGTGTTCATTGTGTGTTGGTGCTGTGTTACTTGTGTGTTGGTGCTGTGTTACTTGTTTGTTGGTGCTGTGTTCATTGTGTGTTGGTGCTGTGTTACTTGTGTGTTGGTGCTGTGTTACTTGTGTGTTGGTGCTGTGTTACTTGTGTGTTGGTGCTGTGATACTTGTGTGTTGGTGCTGTGTTACTTGTGTGTTGGTGCTGTGTTACTTGTGTGTTGGTGCTGTGTTACTTGTGTGTTGGTGCTGTGTTACTTGTGTGTTGGTGCTGTGTTCATTGTGTGTTGGTGCTGTGTTACTTGTGTGTTGGTGCTGTGTTACTTGTGTGTTGGTGCTGTGTTACTTGTGTGTTGGTGCTGTGTTACTTGTGTGTTGGTGCTGTGTTACTTGTGTGTTGGTGCTGTGTTACTTGTGTGTTGGTGCTGTGTTACTTGTGTGTTGGTGCTGTGTTACTTGTGTGTTGGTGCTGTGTTACTTGTGTGTTGGTGCTGTGTTACTTGTGTGTTGGTGCTGTGTTACTTGTGTGTTGGTGCTGATATATATGTGTGTTGGTGCTATGCTAACACAATCAACACAACACACCCTATTCACAGCCCCCACCCTACAAATCCCTGCCAGGAAAGCCAGCATATCTACGCACAAGCCCTACCACGAGATCCTGCCTAACTCAATCCGCCATCAAAGCGTTACCGGGGTATTCTTCAAGAGGGTAACCCTCGGACCCCTCGATTGGGTTACCAGTTACGCAGGTTTCTTTCGCCGCTCTTTGGAAAGAACAAAAACTTTTTGCCGTTGTGTTTTCTTGTGAAAATGTTCATGTGGTCGCCATGGCAACGACAGCACGCAGATGAAGTCATTCCTTGTTGCTTCTGCAGTGATCTCGCTTACAGCTGTTGTGTGGCTGTTACACAGCTGTTGTGTTGCTGTTACACAGCTGTTGTGTTGCTGTTACACAGCTGTTGTGTTGCTGTTACACAGCTGTTGTGTGGCTGTTACACAGCTGTTGTGTGGCTGTTACACAGCTGTTGTGTGGCTGTTACACAGCTGTTGTGTGGCTGTTACACAGCTTTTGTATGGCTATTACACAGCTCTTGTATGGCTATTACACAGCTCTTGTATGGCTATTACACAGCTTTTGTATGGCTATTACACAGCTCTTGTATGGCTATTACACAGCTCTTGTATGGCTGTTAAACAGCTCTTGTATGGCTATTACACAGCTCTTGTATGGCTATTACACAGCTCTTGTATGGCTGTTAAACAGCTCTTGTATGGCTATTAAACAGCTCTTGTATGGCTATTACACAGCTTTTGTATGGCTATTACACAGCTCTTGTATGGCTGTTAAACAGCTCTTGTATGGCTATTACACAGCTCTTGTATGGCTATTACACAGCTCTTGTATGGCTGTTAAACAGCTCTTGTATGGCTGTTAAACAGCTCTTGTATGGCTATTACACAGCTCTTGTATGGCTGTTAAACAGCTCTTGTATGGCTATTACACAGCTCTTGTATGGCTGTTAAACAGCTCTTGTATGGCTGTTAAACAGCTCTTGTATGGCTATTACACAGCTTTTGTATGGCTATTACACAGCTCTTGTATGGCTATTAAACAGCTCTTGTATGGCTATTGAACAGCTCTTGTATGGCTATTAAACAGCTCTTGTATGGCTATTACACAGCTTTTGTATGGCTATTAATTAAAGAGCGCTTGTTTGGCTATTACATATTTCCTACACAGCTGTTGTGTGACTGTTACACAGCTCTTACACAGCTCTTGTATGGATATTACCCAAATATTACAAAATTATTATACAGGTTTTTCATAGCACAAAGATTTCACATATCAACTCTGTATCAACACAATGCCATACACAATTAACCAACGCAGTATCAACACTGCACCTAATACACAATTAACTCAACACCAACACACAATTAACATAGCATCAACACAAAGTTAAAACACTAACACGGAGTTAATACGGCAAAGATAAAAACACAGAAACATCTAGTCTTCAGTTAAATACTCTAAAAAATCGCAGAAAGGAAAAAGAACAACCCTTCCCATATTTCCGTTCGTACTTCTTTAAAACACAACAATAAAGAGTGGCCCCCGTGCTACCTCAATCTGCGGCATTTCAGAAAAACCCCGCTGCCGGAGCTGGCATCGAACCCACGTGACACGCGATGCCGTGGTCCACTGCAGCAAAGGCCTATTCTGAAAACAAACACGGTGCCGGAGCTGGCATCGAACCCACGTGACACGCGATGCCGTGGTCCACTGCAGCAAAGGCCTATTCTGAAAACAAACTCGGTGCCGGAGCTGGCATCGAACCCACGTGACATGCGATGCCGTGGTCCACTGCAGCAAAGGCCTATTCTGAAAAAAAACACGGTACCGAAGCTGGGGTCGAACCCACGCGACACGCGATGCCGTGGTTCACTGCAGCAAAGACCTATTCTGATAAAAACAACACGGTGACGAAGCTGGGGTCGAACCCACGCGACATGCGATGCCGTGGTCCACTGCAGCAAAGACCTATTCTGATAAAAACAACACGGTGACGAAGCTGGGGTCGAACCCACGCGACATGCGATGCCGTGGTCCACTGCAGCAAAGACCTATTCTGATAAAAACAACACGGTGACGAAGCTGGGGTCGAACCCACGCGACATGCGATGCCGTGGTCCACTGCAGCAAAGACCTATTCTGATAAAAACAACACGGTGACGAAGCTGGGGTCGAACCCACGTGACACGCGATGCCGTGGTCCACTGCAGCAAAGACCTATTCTGATAAAAACAACACGGTGACGAAGCTGGGGTCGAACCCACGCGACATGCGATGCCGTGGTCCACTGCAGCAAAGACCTATTCTGATAAAAACAACACGGTGACGAAGCTGGGGTCGAACCCACGCGACATGCGATGCCGTGGTCCACTGCAGCAAAGACCTAATCCGATAAAAACAACACGGTGCCGAAGCCGGGGTCGAACCCACGCGACATGCGATGCCGTGGTCCACTGCAGCAAAGACCTATTCTGATAAAAACAACACGGTGCCGAAGCCGGGGTCGAACCCACGCGACATGCGATGCCGTGGTCCACTGCAGCAAAGACCTATTCCGATAAAAACAACACGGTGCCGAAGCCGGGGTCGAACCCACGCGACACGCAATGCCGTGGTCCACAGCAGCAAACGCCGCTTCTGAGATACTAAGTGCTCATCCATTATCTATTCATCCAAGTCCTATTCACAGGCGGTCTATTCATGTCCAATTACTCCTACATTCACCCTAAATGGGGATTAATTTGGGTAGTTATCCCTGTACGAATACCGCAAGGCTGGCGTGTTGCGTGTTATTCGTACGGGAAGATCAAACTGGATCAATTTAGATTTTTGGGGTTATTTTGGGCTCAAGCGAGTTGAGATTGTGTGTTGAGACGCGTATTTTTGGATTGAATGATCACAATAACTGTTCACTCTATGGAATCGTTTCCCAGTCACCACACACCACCACACCCCACCACACACCACTACACACCACCACACCCCCCCCTCCCATACACCATCACACACCACTACACACCACCACCACCACTACACACCACCACACACCACCACACACCACTACACCACCACACACCACCACACCCCTCCACACAACACCACACACCCCCACACACCATCACACACCACTACACACCACTACACACCACCACACACCCCCACACAACACCACACACCCCCACACACCACCACATACCAACACACACCATCACACACCACCACACACCCCCACACACCACCACACACCAGTACACACCCCCACACACCACCACATCCCCCACACAACACCACACACCATCACACACCACCACACACCCCCACACATCACCACACACCACCACACACCCCTACACACCACCACACACCACCACACACCACCAAATACCACCACCACCACCACAAACCCCCACCAACCACCACACACCACCACACAATACCACACACCACTACACACCACCACACACCCCAACACACCCCCACACCCACCACACACCACCACACACCACCACACACCACCACACACCACCACACACCACCACACACCACCACACACCACCACACACCCCCACACACCACCACACACCCCCACACACCACCACACACCACCACACAATACCACACACCACCACACACCCCCACACACCACCACACACCACCACACACCCCCACACACCACCACACACCACCACACACCACCACACACCACTACACACCACCACACACCACCACATACGACCACACACCCCCACACACCACCACACACCACCACACACCACTACACACCACCACACAAAACCACACACCACCACACACCACCACACACCACCACACACCACCACACACCACCACACACCACCACACACCACTACACTACCACCACACACCACCACACACCACCACACACCACTACACACCACCACACACCCCCACACACCACCACACACCACCACACACCACCACACACCACCACACACCACCATACACCACCACACACCACTACACACCACCACACACCACTACACACCACTACACACCACCACACACCACCACACACCACCACACACCACCACACACCACCACACACCACCACACACCACCACACACCACCACACACCACCACACACCACCACACACCACTACACACCACCACACACCACCACACACCACCACACACCACCACACACCACTACACACCACCACACACCACCACACACCACCACACACCACCACACACCACCACACACCACCACACACCACTACACACCACCACCACCACTACACACCACCACACACCACCACACACCACCACACACTACCACACACAACCACACACCACCACACACCACCACACACCACCACACACCACCACACACCCCCACACACCACCACACACCACCACACACCACCACACACCACCACACACCACTACACACCACTACACACCACCACACACCACCACACACCACCACACACTACCACACACAACCACACACCACCACACACCACCACACACTACCACACACCACCACACACCACCACACACCACTACACACCACTACACACCACCACACACCACCACACACCACCACACACCACCACACACCACCACACACCACCACACACCACCACACACTACCACACACCACCACACACCACCACACACCACCACACACCACCACACACCACCACACACAACCACACACCACCACACACCCCCACACACCACCACACACCACCACACACCCCCACACACCACCACACACCACCACACACCACCACACACCACCACACACCACCACACACCACCACACACCACTACACACCACTACACACCACCACACACCACCACACACCACCACACACTACCACACACAACCACACACCACCACACACCACCACACACCACCACACACCACCACACACCACCACACACCACTACACACAACCACACACCACCACACACAACCACACACCACCACACACCACCACACACCACCACACACCACCACACACCCCCACACACCACCACACACCACCACACACCACCACACACCACCACACACCACTACACACCACTACACACCACTACACACCACTACACACCACCACACACCATCACACACCCGTGACCAATAAACGTTACCAAAAAAGACAATAATTCTTCAATAGCAATTTATTAAAAAACGACTCAGGACTTTTATTTATAATTTACGAGACCTTAGTTCGAGTTGACACAATACAGCACTGAGCCTGTTCGCCCTCAGTAAATAATGTAGGCTCAATTAGAGAGTTAATGAGCGGCGTAGATTATCGTTGCTGCATCACAGCCACCGGAGATGTGAAGTGAGGGGAACGGGGGGGGGACGGGTGGGGACCGGGTGGGGACAAGGGGGGAACAGGTGGGGAACGGCAGGGAACGGGTGGGGAACAGGTGGGGAACGGGTGGGGACGGGTGGGAACGCGTGGGGATGGGTGGGGACGGGTGGGGACGGGTGGGGACGGGTGGGAACGGGTGGGGACGGGTGGGGACGGGTGGGGACGGGTGGGGACGGGTGGGGAACAGGTGGGGAACGGGTGGGGACGGGTGGGGACGGGTGGGGACGGGTGGGGACGGGTGGGTACGGGTGGGGACGGGTGGGGACGGGTGGGTACGGGTGGGGACGGGTTGAGATGGGTGGGGACGGGTGGGGACGGGTGGGGACGGGTGGGGACGGGTGGGGACGGGTGGGGACGGGTGGGGACGGGTGGGGACGGGTGGGTACGGGTGGGGACGGGTGGGGACGGGTGGGTACGGGTGGGTACGGGTGGGGACGGGTTGAAACGGGTGGGGACGGGTGGGGACGGATGGGGACGGGTGGGGACGGGTGGTGACGGTTGGAGACGGGTGGGGACGGGTGGGGACGGGTGGGGACGGGTGGGGACAGGTGGGGACGGGTGGGGACGGGTGGGGACAGGTGGGGACGGGTGGGGACGGGTGGGGACGGGTGGGGACGGGTGGGGACAGGTGGGGACGGGTGGGGACGGGTGGGGAACAGGTTACCATGACAGTTACCTGCCTTCGCTAAGTATTTTAAATATTTCCTTAATATTCCTCTATCGTCATAGCTCCGTGAACATGGAGTTATGAATTTATGTTTATTTTATATCTATTTTTTGTTATATCTAGGAAAAGATTAAATATTGTTTGGGCCAGTTCTTTCTTAAGAAAATAAGTGTGTTTGTAACTCGAGCAATATAGTTTGCATGCATTATTTCAGGTGTGTTTGTAACTTTGTAATGCAATACACGGGATGTGTGCGCGTATTATTTCACATCTACACGTGTAGTTGTATCAGTTGTAGTGTCGGGACACATGTTTGGTGTATATTGCATCTATTTCTTGCACATGATAAGTCATTTCCCAATTGCCATTTTCACTTCCCCCCATTTTCATTCCTCGCACAACGTTTTCTTTTCCCACTAACCATTTTGATTTTTCAGTTGCCCCTTCCATTTTCTACTTATCATTTTATAGCTTTTTTGTTTTAACATCTCATTTAAACCTTCCATTTTCCATTTATCATTATATTAATTCTCAGGTATATATATATATTTATATATGCCCTTTTTCATATTTGCACGTCACACTCAGTACCTCCATTTCCTACTCATCTCGACCATTTCTTACGTACCAAAAGTCAACGTTTACTGCTCTGCATAAATGCAACATTGGCTACCGATTTATTTTCAGCAGACACTTGTTCTGTATGTCACACACACATTCATCGTTTTTACCCTTAAATTCCCATACATTTCCAACGCACTTGAATTCCAGGCGTACATATTCAACTGAAAGGTAAAGAAGGTTTTCCTTTTTCGAAATTCTTACAAATCCTCGACATTTTGCACGCTTTCAGATGTGTACACATCCCGCTGATTTACTATTTGCACACTTATCCACAATTTTCCACGTATTCCACACTTCTACATCATTTTCTACACGCTCACTTCTTCACAATTTTCTACATTTAATGAACTTTTACTGGTACACTTTTCCATAGTATTCCGCGTTTTTCCAATTTTCCAAAGATTTTTATAATTTTTCCCACATTGCCTCACTCTTACACACATTTATACAAGCTTATACAACATTGGCTCATCCATTGTTCAGCCTACGGCTGTGTGGTACGTCTCTAGTGTTGAATCTATAACTATTATAACTCTAACCTACCTTCCGAGTATGTAGTCTAAAATGTAATCTATTATTTAGTATAGGTAATAGTCGGCTAGTTGCTCTAGCATTCAGTTTAGTATATAGTCTGGTATTTAGTTCAGTATTTAGTCCAACATTTAGTCTAGAATATAGTCTGGTATTTAGTTTAGTATTTAGTCCAACATTTAGTCTAGTATATAGTCTGGTATTTAGTTTAGTATTTAGTCTGGCATTAAGTCTAGTATATAGTCTGGTATTTAGTTTAGTATTTAGTCTGGCATTAAGTTTAGTATATAGTCTGGTATTTAGTTTAGTATTTAGTCTGGCATTAAGTTTAGTATATAGTCTGGTATTTAGTTTAGTATTTAGTCTCGCATTAAGTTTAGTATATAGTCTGGTATTTAGTTTAGTATTTAGTCTGGCAATAAGTTTAGTATATAGTCTGGTATTTAGTTTAGTATTTAGTCTGGCATTAAGTTTAGTATATAGTCTGGTATTTAGTTTAGTATTTAGTCTCGCATTAAGTTTAGTATATAGTCTGGTATTTAGTTTAGTATTTAGTCTGGCAATAAGTTTAGTATATAGTCTGGTATTTAGTTTAGTATTTAGTCCAACATTTATTCTAGTATATAGTCTGGTATTTAGTTTAGTATTTAGTCTGGCATTAAGTTTAGTATATAGTCTGGTATTTAGTTTAGTATTTAGTCTGGCATTAAGTTTAGTATATAGTCTGGTATTTAGTTTAGTATTTAGTCTCGCATTAAGTTTAGTATATAGTCTGGTATTTAGTTTAGTATTTAGTCTCGCATTAAGTTTAGTATATAGTCTGGTATTTAGTTTAGTATTTAGTCTCGCATTAAGTTTAGTATATAGTCTGGTATTTAGTTTAGTATTTAGTCTGGCAATAAGTTTAGTATATAGTCTGGTATTTAGTTTAGTATTTAGTCTCGCATTAAGTTTAGTATATAGTCTGGTATTTAGTTTAGTATTTAATCTGGCATCAATTTTAGTATATAGTCTGGTATTTAGTTTAGTATTTAGTCTGGCATTAAGTTTAGTATATAGTCTGGTATTTAGTTTAGTATTTAGTCTCGCATTAAGTTTAGTATATAGTCTGGTATTTAGTTTAGTATTTAGTCTCGCATTAAGTTTAGTATATAGTCTGGTATTTAGTTTAGTATTTAGTCTCGCATTAAGTTTAGTATATAGTCTGGTATTTAGTTTAGTATTTAGTCTCGCATTAAGTTTAGTATATAGTCTGGTACTTAGTTTAGTATTTAGTCTCGCATTAAGTTTAGTATATAGTCTGGTATTTAGTTTAGTATATAGTCTGGCATTAAGTTTAGTATATAGTCTGGTATTTAGTTTAGTATTTTGTCTAGCATTAAGTTTAATATATAGTCTGGTATTTAGTTTAGTATTTAGTCTGGTATTTAGTTTAGTATTTAGTCTGGCATGAAGTTTAGTATATAGTCTGGCATTAAGTTTTGTATATAGTCTGGTATTTAATTTAGTATTTAGTCTAACATTTAGTTTAGTATATAGTCTGGTATTTAGTTTAGTATATAGTCTGGTTTTAAGTTTAGTATTTAGTCTGGCATTAAGTTTAGTATATAGTCTGGTATTTAGTTTAGTATTTAGTCTCGCATTAAGTTTAGTATATAGTCTGGTATTTAGTTTAGTATTTAGTCTCGCATTAAGTTAAGTATATAGTCTGGTATTTAGTTTAGTATTTAGTCTGGCATGAAGTTTAGTATATAGTCTGGCATTAAGTTTAGTATATAGTCTGGTATTTAGTTTAGTATTTAGTCTAACATTTAGTTTAGTATATGGTCTGGTATTTAGTTTAGTATATAGTCTGGTTTTAAGTTTAGTATTTAGTCTAACATTTAGTTTAGTATATGGTCTGGTATTTAGTTTAGTATATAGTCTGGTTTTAAGTTTAGTATTTAGTCTGGCATTAAGTTTAGTATATAGTCTGGTATTTAGTTTAGTATATAGTCTGGTTTTAAGTTTAGTATTTAGTCTGGCATTAAGTTTAGTATATAGTCTGGTATTTAGTTTAGTATTTAGTCTCGCATTAAGTTAAGTATATAGTCTGTTATTTAGTTTAGTATTTAGTCTGGCATGAAGTTTAGTATATAGTCTGGCATTAAGTTTAGTATATAGTCTGGTATTTAGTTTAGTATTTAGTCTAACATTTAGTTTAGTATATGGTCTGGTATTTAGTTTAGTATATAGTCTGGCATTAAGTTTAGTATATAGTCTGGTATTAAGTTTAGTATATAGTCTGGTATTTAGTTTAGTATATAGTCTGGTATTTAGTTTAGTATTTAGTCTAACATTTAGTTTAGTATATAGTCTGGTATTTAGTTTAGTATTTTATCTAATACATAGTCTAGTATTTAGTATTGTATTTTGTCTAGTATACAGGGTGTCCACAAGAATGTATCCACTGACCGATATATATATACGATACCGGAACCATGTATTCATGTATCAGAATCTAAATGTTCTTTGATTCGGTATCATATATACAATATACATATATTTTATATATGGTACAATACAATATACATATATTGTATATTTGCATATCGTGTGAGTAAATACATTTTTTGTGGACTTTGTATAGTGAAGTGCTCTGGTATTTGGGCGGATGTTCAGGCTAGTATTTAGTCCGGTATTTAATCTAATATTTTGACAGAAACTTGTGCTATTATCGTAGTTTTTATTTTATCGTAGTATTAATTTTGTCATTGTAAATATCCACGTGTATCGCTGTAAATATCCACGTGCATCGCTGTAAATATCCACGTGTATCGCTGTAAATATCCACGTGCATCGCTGTAAATATCCACGTGTATCGCTGTAAATATCCACGTGCATCGCTGTAAATATCCACGTGTATCGCTGTAAATATCCACGTGTATTGCTGTAAATATCCACATGCATCGCTGTAAATATCCACGTGTATCGCTGCAAATATTCACGTGTATTGCTGTAAATATCCACATGCATCGCTGTAAATATCCACGTGTATCGCTGTAAATATCCACGTGCATCGCTGTAAATATCCACGTGTATTGCTGTAAATATCCACGTGCATCGCTGTATATATCCACGTGTATTGCTGTAAATATCCACGTGTATCGCTGCAAATATCCACATGCATCGCTGTGAGTATCCACGTGTATCGCAGTAAATATCCACGTGTATTGCTGTAAATATCCACGTGCATCGCTGCAAATATCCACGTGTATCGCTGCAAATATCCACATGCATCGCTGTAAGTATCCACGTGTATCGCTGTAAATATCCTCGTGTATTGCTGTAAATATCCACGTGCATCGCTGTAAATATCCACATGCATCGCTGCAAATATCCTCGTGCATCGCTGTAAATATCCACATGCATCGCTGCAAATATCCACGTGTAACGCTGTAAATATCCACGTGCATCGCTGTAAATATCCACATGCATCGCTGCAAATATCCACGTGTATTGCTGTAAATATCCACGTGCATCGCTGTAAATATCCACATGCATCGCTGCAAATATCCACGTGTATCGCTGCAAATATCCACATGCATCGCTGTAAGTATCCACGTGTATCGCTGTAAATATCCACGTGTATTGCTGTAAATATCCACGTGCATCGCTGTAAATACCTACATGCATCGCTGCAAATATCCACGTGTATCGCTGTAAATATCCACATGCATCGCTGTAAGTATCCACGTGTATCGCTGTAAATATCCACGTGTATTGCTGTAAATATCCACGTGCATCGCTGTAAATATCCACATGTATCGCTGCAAATATCCACGTGTATCGCTGCAAATATCCACATGCATCGCTGTAAGTATCCACGTGTATCGCTGTAAATATCCACGTGTATTGCTGTAAATATCCACGTGCATCGCTGTAAATATCCACATGTATCGCTGCAAATATCCACTTGTATCGCTGTAAATATCCACGTGCATCGCTGTAAATATCCACGTGCATCGCTGTAAATATCCACATGCATCGCTGCAAATATCCATGTGTATTGCTGTAAATATCCACATGCATCGCTGCAAATATCCACGTGTATCGCTGCAAATATCCACGTGCATCGCTGCAAATATCCAATGACGAAATAAAAAGCATTTTCACACATGAAAATCAAAGCATTTTCACAGATGAAAACCACAATTTTCACAGGAAAACTCCGCACGATGCAACCCAGAAATTCGAAGACACTCGACACAAATGCGTGGCTGCGGCTGCTTCATTGTTACGAGAGGAGCCATAAATTGCCATAATGAATTGCAGCGCATGAATGGCCGCCCACGCCAAAATTGCACCGGTCTACAACTTCATTTTGCAGCTCATTAAGTCTATTATTAAATGGCTTCTTTCAGTGCGAGCTAAAGGCAGGTAAGCGAGAGAGAGGGACGCTCTTGTTACCTTGCTAAAGCTATTGCGTGGATATTGATTGGCGAGTATTTACCGGACGTGCTGCTGAAACTAAAGATGGTGCTGAAGGTGGTGCTGAAGCTGAAGTTGGTGCTGAAGCTGAAGGTGGTGCTGACGCTGAAGGTGGTGCTGAAGCTGAATGGGGTGCTGAAGCTGAAGATGGTGCTGAAGCTGAAGTTGGTGCTGAAGCTGAAGATGGTGCTGAAGCTGAAGTTGGTGCTGAAGCTGAAGATGGTGCTGAAGCTGAAGGTGGTGCTGAAGCTTAAGGTGGTGCTGAAGATGAAGATGGTGCTGAAGATGAAGATGGTGCTGAAGCTGAAGGTGGTGCTGAAGCTGAAGCTGCTGCTGAAGCTGAAGGTGCTGCTGAAGCTGAAGGTGGTGCTGAAGCTGCTGAAGGTGGTGCTGAAGGGGGTACTCAAGGTGGTGCTGAAGGTGGTGCTGAAGCTGAAGGTGGTGCTGAAGCTGAAGGTGGAGCTGAAGCTGAAGGTGGTGCTGAAGCTGAAGGTGTTGCTGAAGCTGAATCTGGTGCTGAAGCTGACAGGGATGCTGGAGTTATTCTTTCGAATTTCTTACACCAGAATTTGTCACGTCACAAGTTTTGGCACAACGTCTGAGAGCATTGGTCACATATTTTGGCACAACGTCTGAAAGCATCGTCATGCATTTTGGCACTATTTACAACAGCAGTAGTCACTACCTCTTATACCACTATACCACTAGTACCGGAAGCAGTCACTTCCTCAGATACTGGTAGTAACAGCGGGATTCACAATTCATACCACTAGAGACAGCGTTTGTTACTACTCTGATACCACCACTAACATCACAAGTCCCTACCTCAAGTACCACTACTACGAACAGCAGTGATCACTACCTCGCATACCACTAGTGACACTATCATCACTTGCAGTCACTACCTCAGGTACCACTACTAACACCAGTAGTCACCACCTCTGATACCACTACCAACACTATATAGTAGTCACTACTTCTGATACCACTACTAACACCAGTAGTCACTACCTCTGATACCACTACTAACACCAGTAGTCACTACATCTGATACCACTACTAACACCAGTAGTCACTACATCTGATACCACTACTAACACCAGTAGTCACTACCTCTGATACCACTACTAACACCAGTAGTCACTACCTCTGATACCACTACTAACACCAGTAGTCACTACATCTGATACCACTACTAACACCAGTAGTCACTACCTCTGATACCACTACTAACACCAGTAGTCACTACCTCTGATACCACTACTAACACTAGAAGTCACTACCTCTGATACCACTACTAACACCAGTAGTCACTACCTCTGATACCACTACTAACACTAGAAGTCACTACCTCTGATACCACTACTAACACCAGTAGTCACTACATCTGATACCACTACTAACACCAGCAGTCACTACCTCTGATACCACTACTAACACCAGTAGTCACTACATCTGATACCACTACTAACACTATATAGTAGTCACTACCTCTGATACCACTACTAACACCAGTAGTCACTACCTCTGATACCACTACTAACACCAGTAGTCACTACCTCTGATACCACTACTAACACCAGTAGTCACTACCTCTGATACCACTACTAACACCAGTAGTCACTACCTCTGATACCACTACTAACACCAGTAGTCACTACATCTGATACCACTACTAACACTATATAGTAGTCACTACCTCTGATACCACTACTAACACCAGTAGTCACTACCTCTGATACCACTACTAACACCAGTAGTCACTACCTCTGATACCACTACTAACACCAGTAGTCACTACATCTGATACCACTACTAACACTATATAGTAATCACTACCTCTGATACCACTACTAACACCAGTAGTCACTACCTCTGATACCACTACTAACACCAGTAGTCACTACCTCTGATACCACTACTAACACCAGTAGTCACTACATCTGATACCACTACTAACACCAGCAGTCACTACCTCTGATACCACTACTAACACCAGTAGTCACTACCTCTGATACCACTACTAACACTATTAGTCACTACCTCGTATGCTACTACCACTAGTAGTCACTGCCTCTCATACTACTAGTGTCATCCACTAGTATCACTAGCACCACTAGTGACAACGCTGGTCACTGCCGTCAGGGCAACAGGCGGTCAGGCAAAACTGCACAGTCCTGCCTGAAGCAATCACGCTCAAGAGGCACGAGACTGATCAGGGATTGGCTGTCTCTTCTAGCACTAAGCACTTCTAGCACTAAGCACTTCTAGCACTAAGCACTTCTATCATTAAGCACTTTAATCATTAAGCACCTCTAGCACTAAGTACCTTCAGTAATTGAGCTCAGATTTTTCTGATCAAATCCTTTGGAATTTTTTTTTGTGTCTTTGATCTTGGAGTCAAATTTTGTGTTGCATCTGAACTGCAGCGAGAGCCGTGCGCTGGTTAGGCAGCGTGTTGTCTGACTAGCAGTAGTAGTGACAGGGTAGTGTACTACTACTGGCAGTGGTAGTGAGACAGTAGTGTACTACTACTGGCAGTGGTAGTGAGACAGTAGTGTACTACTACTGGCAGTAGTAGTGAGAGGGTAGTGTACTACTACTGGCAGTGGTAGTGAGACAGTAGTGTACTACTACTGGCAGTAGTAGTGAGAGGGTAGTGTACTACTACTGGCAGTGGTAGTGAGAGGGTAGTGTACTACTACTGGCAGTGGTAGTGAGAGGGTAGTGTACTACTACTGGCAGTGGTAGTGAGAGGGTAGTGTACTACTACTGGAGAGGGTAGTGTACTACTACTGGCAGTGGTAGTGAGACAGTAGTGTACTACTACTGGCAGTAGTAGTGAGAGGGTAGTGTACTACTACTGGCAGTGGTAGTGAGACAGTAGTGTACTACTACTGGCAGTAGTAGTGACACCGTAGTGTTGTCCTCTGTCATATCAGTGCTGAGCTGCTGGTAGGACCAGATAGTACTTAATTCCGCTGAATTTTAGAATCATTACGCGGCTTTTTTGAGCAGATAGTACCTAATTTGAGCAGATAGTACCTAATTTGAGCAGATAGTACCTAATTTGAGCAGATAGTACCTAATTTGAGTAGATAGTACCTAATTTGAGCAGATAGTACCTAATTTGAGCAGATAGTACCTAATTTGAGCAGATAGTACCTAATTTGAGCAGATAGTACCTAATTTGAGCAGATAGTACCTAATTTGAGCAGATAGTACCTAATTTCACAGTCATTACACAGATTTTTTTAAGAAAAACATATATATTTAACACTTACACCGAGAGTACTTAATTTTGCTGAATTTTAGTCATCTTTCGTAGGAAAAAAACGCACAAAAAACAAAATAGTTGTTATGTTTGAATTTTTTGTGTATTCTTCTTATGTGTCGTAAAATTTGTGCTTGCTGTGGTTACGGGTGACTACATTAGACTAGTTTGATTACGGGTGACTACATTAGACTAGTTTGGTTACGGGTGACTACATTAGACCAGTTTGGTTACGGGTGACTACATTAGACTAGTTTGGTTACGGGTGACTACATTAGACTAGTTTGGTTACGGGTGACTACATTAGACTAGTTTGGTTACGGGTGACTACATTAGACCAGTTTGGTTACGGGTGACTACATTAGACTAGTTTGGTTACGGGTGACTACATTAGACTAGTTTGGTTACGGGTGACTACATTAGACTAGTTTGGTTACGGGTGACTACATTAGACTAGTTTGGTTACGGGTGACTACATTAGACTAGTTTGGTTACGGGTGACTACATTAGACTAGTTTGGTTACGGGTGACTACATTAGACCAGTTTGGTTACGGGTGACTACATTAGACCAGTTTGGTTACGGGTGACTACATTAGACTAGTTTGGTTACGGGTGACTACATTAGACTAGTTTGGTTACGGGTGACTACATTAGACCAGTTTGGTTACGGGTGACTACATTAGACTAGTTTGGTTACGGGTGACTACATTAGACTAGTTTGGTTACGGGTGACTACATTAGACTAGTTTGGTTACGGGTGACTACATTAGACTAGTTTGGTTACGGGTGACTACATTAGACTAGTTTGGTTACGGGTGACTACATTAGACTAGTTTGGTTACGGGTGACTACATTAGACCAGTTTGGTTACGGGTGACTACATTAGACTAGTTTGGTTACGGGTGACTACATTAGACTAGTTTGGTTACGGGTGACTACATTAGACTAGTTTGGTTACGGGTGACTACATTAGACTAGTTTGGTTACGGGTGACTACATTAGACTAGTTTGGTTACGGGTGACTACATTAGACTAGTTTGGTTACGGGTGAATATATCAAATTGAATATGAATTAGATGTACGAGTACATCAGGTTAGATTTAATTAGATTTGCCTTCATTAAATTGGATACAATTATGAAGATAGGCATGTTTCAGCCTCCAAAACCACAACAAATGTGTCCCAAAGAGAGGAAGGTTGCTGTGATGACAAATTTGCGAAAAATGTTCTTCGTTAAATGCGTATTTGAAACATACCAACTATGCAACATTTGGAAAAAGTGAACATTTGGGGTATGTTACCTCCTGGATAAGCAAGGTGTTGAATTTTGTCCTATAGTAACAATTTTTGAATGAGTAGCAATGTAAATGATATTACTCATTTCTGGGAAATAGCAAAATCAATATCAATATGAATGATATTGCTCATTTCTGGGAAATAGCAAAATCAATATCAATATGAATGATATTGCTCATTTCTGAGAAATATAAATATAAATAGAAGTACGAATGATATTGCACATTTCTGGGAAATTTTCACCGGTAAATAAATATTCGTAACATAGAGTACTTACTATGCAGCACGGATGAAATTTAACTCCCCTATGCTATAACCAGTTTCATGTTGAATTTCGTCCCATGGTATTTAACATAGAACGCAGAGCGTGAACTGTGATTTACATTATTATTATTATTATTATATAAGAAAGTTTTAGCCTCCCTTAACCACGACAAAGATGTTCCAAGAGAGGAAAGAGGAAGGCACCATTTAGTATGGAGTCGAGGGAACGCGGAATCTATGCACAAGGTGCACAGAAACAGTAAGCTAGGAAAGAAGTTCATGAAACAAGAAAAAAGATGAAGAAGAAAGTAGTAGGTGCTGAAAAACAGGACAGCAGTGAACCGAAAAAAGATGGTCCGTAACAAAACAAAAACCTATTTTATTACAACAAAAAACAGAAGCCTACCTAACCTTTAGCTCGGGCCCTCACATGGTTCCCCTGGGAGCGCTAATTCCCATAGATACAATAGTTGTATCCCCCTGAGGGGACTGTGATTTACAAC
Organism: Morinoia aosen; assembly: GCA_030386875.1. Classification (NCBI taxonomy): domain Eukaryota; kingdom Metazoa; phylum Arthropoda; class Malacostraca; order Amphipoda; family Talitridae; genus Morinoia; species Morinoia aosen. Next base: position 18,307,010 of record CM059565.1, read on the forward strand.
AAACTAAGTGAGGAAACAGACAACATCAAGAAAGTTTCACCAAGTGTGCCACTTAAAATTCATAAATTTCTCTCATAAAAAAAAAAAAAAAAGTTATCAAACGTGATGCCCGAAATACGCACCACTGTCGCTCGCACATTTTTTCATTTTGTTTTTCAAATTGCGAATACTGTCCCGGAAAGAATTCGTTCCCGTGTTGAAATGATCCATCGAATAAGCCATTTTTCCGCCACCTTCATTAGTGTTAGAGTGTTTATGGCAACAAATGGCAACATTCATGGCAACAAACGGCAACATTCATGGCAAAAAATGGCAACATTCATGGAAACAAATGGCAACATTCATGGCAACAAATTGTAACATTCATGACAACAAATTGTAACATTTATGGCAACAAATGGCAACATTCATGGCAAAAAATGGTAAAATTTATGGCAACAAATGGCTACATTCATGGCAGCAAATGGCAACATTCATGGCAACAAATAGCGTCATTCATGGTAAAAAACAGCATTATTCATGGCAACAAACTGCATTATTCATGGCAACAAATGGCGACATTCATGGCAACAAATTGTAGTCAGAAGGTCCAGAGTCTGGTGAATGCGGCGGGTAGGGATAGAGATTCAAACTCAATGTAGAAACTGGATGTAACGTTCTTTTGGTGCATGTGTGGTGAGGTGTTGTGTTGATGCATGTGTTATGAGGTGTTGTCTGCTGCATGTATGGTGAGGTGTTGTCTGCTGCATGTGTGGTGAGGTGTTGTGTTGATGCATGTGTGGTGAGGTGTTGTCTGCTGCATGTGCGGTGAGGTGTTGTCTGCTGCATGTGTGGTGAGGTGTTGTCTGCTGCATGTGTGGTGAGGTGTTGTGTTGATGCATGTGTGGTGAGGTGTTGTCTGCTGCATGTGTGGTGAGGTGTTGTCTTGCTGCATGTGTGGTGAGGTGTTGTCCGCTGCATGTGTGGTGAGGTGTTGTCTGCTGCATGTGTGGTGAAGTGTTATCTGCTACATGTGTGGTGAGGTGTTGTCTGCTGCATGTGTGGTGAGGTGTTGTCTGCTGCATGTGTGGTGAGGTGTTGTCTGCTACATGTGTGGTGAGGTGTTGTCTGCTGCATGTGTGGTGAGGTGTTGTGTTGATGCATGTGTGGTGAGGTGTTGTCTGCTGCATGTGTGGTGAGGTGTTGTGTTGATGCATGTGTGGTGAGGTGTTGTGTTGATGCATGTGTGGTGAGGTGTTGTGTTGATGCATGTGTTATGAGGTGTTGTCTGCTGCATGTGTGGTGAGGTGTTGTGTTGATGCATGTGTGGTGAGGTGTTGTGTTGATGCATGTGTTATGAGGTGTTGTCTGCTGCATGTGTGGTGAAGTGTTGTCTGCTGCATGTGTGGTGAGGTGTTGTGTTGATGCATGTGTGGTGAGGTGTTGTCTGCTGCATGTGTGGTGAGGTGTTGTGTTGATGCATGTGTGGTGAGGTGTTGTGTTGATGCATGTGTGGTGAGGTGTTGTGTTGATGCATGTGTTATGAGGTGTTGTCTGCTGCATGTGTGGTGAGGTGTTGTCTGCTGCATGTGTGGTGAGGTGTTGTGTTGATGCACGTGTGGTGAGGTGTTGTGTTGATGCATGTGTGGTGAGGTGTTGTGGTGATGCATGTGTGGTGAGGTGTTGTGTTGATGCATGTGTGGTGAGGTGTTGTCTGCTGCATGTGTGGTGAGGTGTTGTGTTGATGCATGTGTGGTGAGGTGTTGTCTGCTGCATGTGTGGTGAGGTGTTGTCTGCTGCATGTGTGGTGAGGTGTTGTGTTGATGCATGTGTGGTGAGGTGTTGTGTTGATGCATGTGTGGTGAGGTGTTGTCTGCTGTATGTGTGGTGAGGTGTTGTGTTGATGCATGTGTGGTGAGGTGTTGTGTTGATGCATGTGTGGTGAGGTGTTGTCTGCTGCATGTGTGGTGAGGTGTTTTGTTGATGCATGTGTGGTGAGGTGTTGTCTGCTGCATGTGTGGTGAGGTGTTGTGTTGATGCATGTGTGGTGAGGTGTTGTCTGCTGCATGTGTGGTGAGGTGTTGTGATGATGCATGTGTGGTGAGGTGCTGTCTGCTGCATGTGTGGTGAGGTGTTGTGTTGATGCATGTGTGGTGAGGTGTTGTCTGCTGCATGTGTGGTGAGGTGTTGTGTTGATGCATGTGTGGTGAGGTGTTGTCTGCTGCATGTGTGGTGAGGTGTTGTGTTGATGCATGTGTGGTGAGGTGTTGTCTGCTGCATGTGTGGTGAGGTGTTGTGTTGATGCATGTGTGGTGAGGTGTTGTCTGCTGCATGTGTGGTGAGGTGTTGTGTTGATGCATGTGTAGTGAGGTGTTGTCTGCTGCATGTGTGGTGAGGTGTTGTGTTGATGCATGTGTGTGAGGTGTTGTCTGCTGCATGTGTGGTGAGGTGTTGTGTTGATGCATGTGTAGTGAGGTGTTGTCTGCTGCATGTGTGGTGAGGTGTTGTGTTGATGCATGTGTGTGAGGTGTTGTCTGCTGCATGTGCGGTGAGGTGTTGTCTGCTGCATGTGTGGTGAGGTGTTGTCTGCTGCATGTGTGGTGAGGTGTTGTCTGCTGCATGTGTGGTGGGGTGTTGTGTTGATGCATGTGTGGTGAGGTGTTGTCTGCTGCATGTGTGGTGAGGTGTTGTCTGCTGCATGTGTGGTGAGGTGTTGTCTGCTGCATGTGTGGTGAGGTGTTGTCTGCTGCATGTGTGGTGAGGTGTTGTCTGCTGCATGTGTGGTGAAGTGTTATCTGCTACATGTGTGGTGAGGTGTTGTCTGCTGCATGTGTGGTGAGGTGTTGTCTGCTGCATGTGTGGTGAGGTGTTGTCTGCTACATGTGTGGTGAGGTGTTGTCTGCTGCATGTGTGGTGGGGTGTTGTGTTGATGCATGTGTGGTGAGGTGTTGTCTGCTGCATGTGTGGTGAGGTGTTGTCTGCTGCATGTGTGGCGAGGTGTTGTCTGCTACATGTGTGGTGAGGTGTTGTCTGCTGCATGTGTTGTGAGGTGTTGTGTTGATGCATGTGTGGTGAGGTGTTGTCTGCTGCATGTGTGGTGAGGTGTTGTCTGCTGCATGTGTGGCGAGGTGTTGTCTGCTGCATGTGTTGTGAGGTGTTGTGTTGATGCATGTGTGGTGAGGTGTTGTCTGCTGCATGTGTGGTGAGGTGTTGTCTGCTACATGTGTGGTGAAGTGTTGTCTGCTGCATGTGTGGTGAGGTGTTGTCTGCTGCATGTGTGGTGAGGTGTTGTGTTGATGCAAGTGTGGTGAGGTGTTGTTTTGATGCATGTGTGTTGAGGCATTTTATTTTAGCCAAGCTTAAACGTTTTACCTTCTCTGTAAATGGTTCAAATTTACCAAGCGATGACGGTAGAAAAATTCACACATGTTTCACTTAGTCGCAGAAACTCATATTTCCGCATGCACTCAAGGCACAAAATTGTTGGTCTTCATGCCTTTGTTTTTCGCCTGACTATTCCGCATTTTGGTTTATCGAAGGAGACTCAGTTTTAGACTCCAGATCTTGTCCTAATGCAAGAAGGACTTTTTCCCATGTTGGGACGTAGGACTTTTTCCCATGTTGGGACGTTGGACTTTTTCCCATGTTGGGACGTAGGACTTTTTCCCATGTTGGGACGTTGGACTTTTTCCCATGTTGGGACGTAGGACTTTTTCCCATGTAGGGACGTAGGACTTTTTCCCATGTTGGGACGAAGGACTTTTTCCCATGTTGGGACGTAGGACTTTTTCACATGTTGGGACGTAGGACTTTTTCCCATGTTGGGACGTAGGACTTTTTCAAATGTTGGGACGTAGGACTTTTTCACATGTTGGGACGTAGGACTTTTTCCCATGTAGGGACGTAGGACTTTTTCCCATGTAGGGACGTAGGACTTTTTCCCATGTAGGGACGTAGGACTTTTTCAAATGTTGGGACGTAGGACTTTTTCCCATGTAGGGACGTAGGACTTTTTCCCATGTAGGGACGTAGGACTTTTTCCCATGTAGGGACGTAGGACTTTTTCCCATGTTGGGACGTAGGACTTTTTCCCATGTTGGGACGTAGGACTTTTTCCATGTAGTGACGTAGGACTTTTTCTCATGTTGGGACGAAGGACTTTTTCCCATGTTGGGACGTAGGACTTTTTCACACGTTGGGACGTAGGACTTTTCCCATGTTGGGACGTAGGACTTTTCCCATGCTTGGACGAATGACTTTTTCCCATGTTGGGACGTAGGACTTTTTCACATGTTGGGACGTAGGACTTTTTCCCATGTAGGGACGTAGGACTTTTTCACATGTTGGGACGTAGGACTTTTCCCATGTAGGGACGTAGGACTTTTTCCCATGTAGGGACGTAGGACTTTTTCCCATGTAGGGACGTAGGACTTTTTCCCATGTAGGGACGTAGGACTTTTTCACATGTTGGGACGTAGGACTTTTTCACATGTTGGGACGTAGGACTTTTTCACATGTAGGGACGTAGGACTTTTTCACATGTTGGGACGTAGGACTTTTTCCCATGTAGGGACGTAGGACTTTTTCACATGTTGGGACGTAGGACTTTTTCACATGTAGGGACGTAGGACTTTTTCACATGTAGGGACGTAGGACTTTTTCCCATGTAGGGACGTAGGACTTTTTCACATGTTGGGACGTAGGACTTTTTCACATGTTGGGACGTAGGACTTTTTCACATGTAGGGACGTAGGACTTTTTCCCATGTAGGGACGTAGGACTTTTTCCCATGTAGGGACGTAGGACTTTTTCACATGTTGGGACGTAGGACTTTTTCACATGTTGGGACGCTTCACGCAGATGCGCTTTATCTCTTTATTTGGTTTGAAGGAGATATGTTTGCACCACAAACACAATATCACGATAACCTGCGCAGCACCGCCCGTTTGGCCGCTCCGTCCCGGCAACACACTGACGCAACTGCTGAGCTGGCAACCGACTTGTGTTGCCAGTGCCGTACAGTGCAGGTATTGCGAATTTTGAACTGGTAGAACAGGTATTCGTAAGTTGTTAAATTCCGCTATTTACGAATTTTCAACTAGCATTCCCCTCAGTACGAATTTTGAACAGGCAAAATGGTATTCGTCTATTGATAGATTCCCCTAATTACGAATTTATAACCGGCATAACTAGTATTCGTATGTGGATAAATTTCCCTAATTATTAATTATTAACAGCACATCTTCTATTTGTATATTAATAGATTACTCTACGAATTTTTACCTGGTAAAACTGTACTTGTATACAGATAGGTTCCTCTAATGACAAATTTTTAAACAGCATTATTGGTATCCCTACTTTTACGTGTTCCCCTAATAACGAATAATTAACTAATTACGAATAATGAACGGGTTTACGTGGTATTAGTATGTTGATGAGTTCTCCTATTCTCTATCGTTAGCTAAAACGTGAAAAACAAGTTTTTGGCAGTACATGACTTTGATGTTGCATTTCCTGTCGTGCGTGACAAATTCTGTTTAGTTTTCAGCATTTATTAGTTAACTTCATTGCGTTTCTTATTAGAGTGGGATAATGAACCGTGGATCTAAGGCCAATACTCCAAGATGATGAGACTTGGATGGCCAATACTCCAAAATAGTAAAACGTAGATGGCCAAAACCGCAAAATAATGAAACGCAGTTGACCAATATTGGAAGATAATGATACGTTGGTAACCAATACTGCAAGATAATGGAACGTTGATAGCCAATACTCCAAGAATAGTTTAAGAAAAGGCTACGCAGACGGCCAAAACTCCGAGATAAAGAGACGTAGACGGCCAATACTCCGAGATAAAGAGATGTATACGGCCAATACTCCTAGATAAAGAGACACAGATGGCCAATACTCCAAGATAAAGAGACATAGATGGCCAATACTCCAAGATAAAGAGAAGTAGACGGCCAATACTCCGAGATAAAGAGACACAGACGGCCAATACTCCAAGATAAAGAGACATAGATGGCCAATACAGATGAGGTAATCACAGTTTTTAAGCCAGAGGATATGACGGCACCAGAACTCGACGGCTTCGCTGGAATTCATTGGAAAGATCAAAGGCTCGCGTCACGAGCGCAGATTTGAACGGACTGTCTCAGTGCCTAATTATATCTTCAGGTACTGATATCAGACCTGAATTAGAGTTTGTACAATGATTACGTGATATATTTATCTCAGTACTTGATAATACGTTGTTCGTTGCTTGCTTAATCGCTTGTTAGCTCGGTTGTTTGCTTGCTCGGTTGTTTGCTTGCTCGGTTGTTTGCTTGCTTGGTTGTTTGCTTGTTCTGTTGTTTGCTTGCTCGGTTATTTGCTTGCTCGGTTGTTTGCTTGTTCGGTTGTTTGCTTGCTCGGTTGTTTGCTTGTTCGGTTGTTTGCTTGTTCGGTTGTTTGCTTGTTCGGTTGTTTGTTTGCTCGGTTGTTTGCTTGCTCGGTTGTTTGCTTGCTTGGTTGTTTGCTTGTTCGGTTGTTTGCTTGTTCGGTTGTTTGCATGTTCGGTTGTTTGCTTGCTCGGTTGTTTGCATGTTCGGTTGTTTGCTTGCTCGGTTGTTTGCATATTCGGTTGTTTGCTTGCTCGGTTGTTTGCATGTTCGGTTGTTTCTTGCTCGGTTGTTTGCATGTTCGGTTGTTTGCTTGCTCGGTTGTTTGCTTGCTCGGTTGTTTGCTTGTTCGGTTGTTTGCTTGCTCGGTTGTTTGCTTGTTCGGTTGTTTGCTTGCTCGGTTGGTTGCTTGCTCTGTTGTTTGCTTGTTCTGTTGTTTGCTTGCTCTGTTGTTTGCATGTTCGGTTGTTTGCATGTTCGGTTGTTTGCTTGTTCGGTTGTTTGCTTGCTCGGTTGTTTGCTTGTTCGGTCGGCTGGTGTGTCTGTCGCTACTCCCACCAAGGAAATTAGATGGTGAACTTAGATAGACGCAAGTTTTAGTTGTATCTGTCATTTTAAATTATTTATATTGACTGGAATTCATACCCACGTTCACTGAACACGGAAATGGAGAAATCGAAGGTTGAAAAGTAGCGATTTAAAAATTTTACTGAAGGTGAATTGCATTTGAAAAGTATTTGTATAGAAATTTTTACTGATGAATAATTTTCTCAAATGGGCTTTTTAGTAAAATTTGAAACTAACTTGAAAAACCGCGTAAATTTTGATGACAGAAGCTCTATGATATCTGATATTGGTGCCCTGTCTTGCACATTGCCTTTTCCTGAAGTGCACATTGCCTTTGCCTGAAGTGTACATTGCCTTTGCCTGAAGTGTACATTGCCTGTGCCTGAAGTGTACATTGCCTTTGCCTGAAGTGTGCATTGCCTTTGCCTGAAGTGTACATTGCCTGTACCTGAAGTGTACATTGCTTTTGCCTAAAGTGTACATTGCCTTTGCCTGAAGTGCACATTGCCTTTGCCTGAAGTGTACATTGCCTTTGCCTGAAGTGTACATTGCCTTTGCCTGAAGTGTACATTGCCTTTGCCTGAAGTGTACATTGCCATTGCCTGAAGTGCACATTGCCTTTGCCTGAAGTGTACATTGCCTTTGCCTGAAGTGCACATTGCCTTTGCCTGAAGTGCACATTGCCTTTGCCTGAAGTGCACATTGCCTTTGCCTGAAGTGCACATTGCCTTTGCCTGAAGTGCACATTGCCTTTGCCTGAAGTTTACATTGCCTTTGCCTGAAGTGCACATTGCCTTTGCCTGAAGTGCACATTGCCTTTGCCTGAAGTGATCATCCATTAAAAGTCTCTAGACTTGTTCGGGCCCACAAGTAGCGATACTCAAATGTGTCCATTGTACTAGATTTAAGAAACAATCTATTGTTGTATCGCTTCTGGTAAATATATCGTTTTAACACTAGATATATAAAAACAAAAAGGCACACAACATCCTATAACGCTACCTTATATTACCAAACTTAAAATATAACGCAACCTCATGTTATTAACCTTACAGTATAACGCAACCTCGAGTTATTAACCTTACAGTATAACGCAATCTCGAGTTATTAACCTTACAGTATAACGCAACCTCGAGTTATTAACCTTACAGTATAACGCAACCTCGAGTTATTAACCTTACAGTATAACGCAACCTCGAGTTATTAACCTTACAGTATAACGCAACCCCGAGTTATTAACCTTACAGTATAACGCAACCTCGAGTTATTAACCTTACAATATAACGCAACCTCATGTTATTAACCTTACGATATAACGCAACCTCGAGTTATTAACCTTACAGTATAACGCAACCTGGAGTTATTAACCTTACAGTATAACGCAACCTCGAGTTATTACCCTCACAATATAACGCAACCTCATGTTATTCACCTTACAGTATAACGCAACCTCGAGTTATTAACCTTACAGTATAACGCAACCTCGAGTTATTAACCTTACAGTATAACGCAACCTCGAGTTATTAACCTTACAGTATAACGCAACCTCATGTTATTAACCTTACAGTATAACGCAACCTCGAGTTATTAACCTTACAGTATAACGCAACCTCGAGTTATTAACCTTACGATATAACGCAACCTCGAGTTATTAACCTTACAGTATAACGCAACCTCGAGTTATTAACCTTACAGTATAACGCAACCTCGAGTTATTAACCTTACAGTATAACGCAACCTCATGTTATTAACCTTACAGTATAACGCAACCTCGAGTTATTAACCTTACAGTATAACGCAACCTCGTGTTATTAACCTTACAGTATAACGCAACCTCATGTTATTAACCTTACAGTATAACGCAACCTCGAGTTATTAACCTTACAGTATAACGCAACCTCATGTTATTAACCTTACAGTATAACGCAACCTCATGTTATTAACCTTACAGTATAATGCAACCTCGAGTTATTAACCTTACAGTATAACGCAACCTCGTGTTATTAACCTTACAGTATAACGCAACCTCATGTTATTAGCATTACAATATAACGCAACCTCGAGTTATTAACCTTACAGTATAACGCAACCTCATGTTATTAGCATTACAATATAACGCAACCTCATGTTATTAAACTTACAGTATAACGCAACCTCATGTTATTAACCTTACAGTATAACGCAACCTCATGTTATTAACCTTACAGTATAACGCAACCTCATGTTATTAACCTTACAGTATAACGCAACCTTATGTTATTAACCTTACAGTATAACGCAACCTCATGTTATTAACCTTACAGTATAACGCAACCTCATGTTATTAACCTTACAGTATAACGCAACCTCATGTCATTAACCTTACAGTATAACGCAACCTCGAGTTATTAACCTTACAGTATAACGCAACCTCATGTTATTAACCTTACAGTATAACGCAACCTCGAGTTATTAACCTTACAGTATAACGCAACCTCATGTTATTAACCTTACAGTATAACACAACCTCGAGTTATTAACCTTACAATATAACGCAACCTCGAGTTATTAACCTTACAGTATAACGCAACCTCGAGTTATTAACCTTACAGTATAACGCAACCTTATGTTATTAACCTTACAGTATAACGCAACCTCGAGTTATTAACCTTACAGTATAACGCAACCTCATGTTATTAACCTTACAGTATAACGCAACCATATGTTATTAACCCTACAGTATAACGCAACCTTATGTTATTAACCTTACAGTATAACGAAACCTCGAGTTATTAACCTTACAGTATAACGCAACCTCGAGTTATTAACCTTACAGTATAACGCAACCTTATGTTATTAACCTTACAGTATAACGCAACCTGGAGTTATTAACCTTCCAGTATAACGCAACCTCATGTTATTAACCTTACAGTATAACGCAACCTCGAGTTATTAACCTTACAGTATAACGCAACCTCATGTTATTAACCTTACAGTATAACGCAACCTCGAGTTATTAACCTTACAATATAACGCAACCTCATGTTATTAACCTTACAGTATAACGCAACCTCGAGTTATTAACCTTACAGTATAACGCAACCTCGAGTTATTAACCTTACAGTATAACGCAACCTCGAGTTATTAACCTTACAGTATAACGCAACCTCATGTTATTAACCTTACAGTATAACGCAACCTCGAGTTATTAACCTTACAGTATAACGCAACCTCGAGTTATTAACCTTACAGTATAACGCAACCTCGAGTTATTAACCTTACAGTATAACGCAACCTCGAGTTATTAACCTTACAGTATAACGCAACCTCATGTTATTAGCATTACAATATAACGCAACCTCATGTTATTAACCTTACAGTATAACGCAACCTCATGTTATTAACCTTACAGTATAACGCAACCTCGAGTTATTAACCTTACAATATAACGCAACCTCATGTTATTAACCTTACAGTATAACGCAACATCGAGTTATTAACCTTACAGTATAACGCAACCTCGAGTTATTAACCTTACAATATAACGCAACCTCATGTTATTAACCTTACAATATAACGCAACCTTATGATATTAGCATTACAATATAACGCAACCTTATGGTATTATCATTACAATGTAACGGAACCTTATGGTATTAGCATTACAATATAACGCAACCTTATGTTATTAGCATTACAATATAACGCAACCTTATGGTATTAGCATAACAATATAACGCAACCTTATGTTATCAGCATTACAATATAACGAAACCTTATGTTATTAGCATTACAATATAACGAAACCTTATGTTATTAGCATTACAATATAACGAAACCTTATGTTATTAGCATTACAATGTAACGCAACCTTATGTTATTAGCATTACAATATAACGAAACCTTATGTTATTAGCATTACAATGTAACGCAACCTTATGGTATTAGCATTACAATATAACGCAACCTTATGTTATTAGCATTACAATATAACGCAACCTTACGTTATCAGCATTACAATATAACGCAACCTTATGCTATTAACCTTACTAAATAACGCAACCTTATGTCATTAACCTTACAATATAACGCAACCTTATGGTATTACATAAAGCAACAATGTGTCGTGTATATCGGTGTGTTTCCGATGGTCATAATAACTAAGCTGGGGCATATCTTCCCTCACTCTGTCTCGAGGTGTATAACTCTGATGGACCCATAATGTGCCTAACACATCACACTAATGTACTACCGCCATCAAAAAATGGCTGCGCCATTTTCAAGTTAGCGGTCTAACTCATTCGTGAAAAAGGTTTCTAAATGAGTGAATTTAGTGCGTTTTTTCTTATGTTTTCAATCCTATGTTTGTGCATCACGATAACACCGGAATGAATTTCAATCGACCTAAATTGAACTGCAATTCAAATAGGAAATATAAAGTATAAAGAAAAGTAAAAAGAAAAACCATTTTGAAGTTTGTTGTTCTCAAATTTACAATTTAGAGTGTGAAAACTGCATCAAACAAAACAAGTGAGCCCATGTGAAAATGTGCTAGTGATAGTAACGAGGGTTCATGTGAAAATGTGCTAGTGATAGTAACGAGGGTTCATGTGAAAATGTGGTAGTTGCCATGTTCAGGCTGATTCTCAAAAATAATTATTTGCATCATTTCCTTGTAATTACATTGTCAAATAGATTACTTTTCGTAAAATTTTTGTTCTTGCATTTTCAAAAAGATTAGTTTCATCATATTCTTGCTCTTGCATTTCCAAAAAGACTAATTTCATCATATTCTTGTTCTTGCATTTTCAAAAAAGATGAATATCATCATACTCTTGTTCTTGCATTTTTAAAAAGAAATTTCATCATATTCATGTTCTTGCATTTTTCAAAAAGAATAATTTCGTCATATTCTTGTTCTTGCAGTTTCGAAAAAATTAATTTAATCATATTCTTGTTCTTGCATTTTCATAAAGATTCAATTTTCATCATATTTTTGTTATTTCATTTTCGGAAAGATTTAATTTTCATCGTATGCTAGTTCTTGCATTTTCAAAAAAGATTAATATCATCGTATGCTAGTTCTTGCATTTTCAAAAAAGATTAATATCATCGTATGCTAGTTCTTGCATTTTCAAAAAAGATTAATATCATCGTATGCTAGTTCTTGCATTTTCAAAAAAGATTAATATCATCGTATGCCAGTTCTTGCATTTTCAAAAACAAATTTCATCACATTCTTGCTACTACACGCGCTCATTCGTTGTACTCGTAAAGGTTATGTTATTTTCAATAAGGATTGTGATTCCAGAAGAGAACGGAAATTAAACATTTTGAACTCAGCCCGCAATCTCTCAGTTTCCGGCATTTTAGTCACCACGCTCTAAATAAATTGTCCGTCAACAAACGATTGTGATTCTAGGATTAACTTTTTAATTGTTTGTAAGAGCTTTTGTACTTTTACTAGCATTTACACTGCAGAGAATTTTTTCAGATATTTTAAAAATTAAGTTAGTGTTGTATATTCTAAGACCCAATTTAGCATTCCAGTTAAAAAAAGTCATCAATTAGCAATTCACTGCGTTTGTTCACAACCTGATGCTTATGTCAGGTTATTTGTAAACTTAAAACAAAACAAGCGGTTAAAACCTTAACAAAAGGTTAATAAATTGCAATATAAGATGTTTGTTCAAAACTTGATGCTTATACGAGTTATTTTTATTCTCAATAGTAAAATTTCAATGAAATCAATCAAAACATTCATGCTGAATGTTGAATGAAATTTTGTCGATAAATTTAGTTATAAATTATTTCTATGTTGGTTATAGTCATGGGTAGAAATTAGGTTAGAAAGCTAGAAATGAAGTTAGAAAATTAGAAATAAAGTTAGAAGGATAGAAGTAAAATTAGAAGGTTAGAAATGAAGTTAGAAAATTAGAAATAAAGTTAGAAGGTTAGAAGTAAAATTAGAAGGTTAGAAATGAAGTTAGAAAATTAGAAATAAAGTTAGAAGGATAGAAGTAAAATTAGAAGGTTAGAAATGAAGTTAGAAAATTAGAAATAAAGCTAGAAGGATAGAAGTAAAATTAGAACGTTAGAAATGAAGTTGTAAGATAAGAAATAAAACAAGAAGGCTTGAAATAAGGTTAGGGTTTGGTACTTCCCAGGATAAACTTGTGAGAGCTCTTCTGAAGCAACAAGTGATTAATCTTATTAATTTAAATGATATCCATATATCTTTTTAACCCATGGATTTAAAAACACGTCTTAGATTTAAATGAATCAAATACCACTCACGTAATCTCCATTATGAAAAACTGCCATTCGTTCGCTTATTATATATTCAAGTTAAAAGACCCCCTTGCCTAAATTTACCGTAAATTTTAGCTTTTCCTGCTATATTATTAATGAAAATTTAAAGCGTGTTCTTTGTGAGGTTTGATCCGAAGTCTGAAGATTGTGTATCCGAACAAAAGGATTTAAATTCTACTTTACCGCACCTGGAGCTCAATTGATTGAAAAAAAAAATTATTTTCTATCGGTTAAAGCTATCGCAATGCAAAATTTGAAGACTGTTGAGGTTAATTGGTAATTTGAGCATTGGAATATTGGAGCAATTGGTTCTTGACAAAAGTCTACGGTAATTTCAGCCAGTATTTAATTACCTTTTCATTGGTAAAATTTGTTATAAATCTACGGTAATTAAATCCAACATTTAACTTACTTTTGGTGTTCTCATCCGCAATTAATCTTCGGTAATTGCACCTAATATTTAACTTACTTATGGGTATTCACATTCGCAGTTAATCTACGGTAATTGCATCAAACATTTAACTTACTCACAGGAATTACTCCTTGCATTAAATCTACGGTAGTTGAACAGAACATTCAAGTTACTTCTATGCTCCAACTTTCAGTAAGTCTACGATAAAGATATACATTTTTCAAGTTATTCACGTGCGTGTAAACTGTCTTGAATATATTTATCAACGATGATTATACCTGTAATTTTGAATATTTTCTTTGTCCTATACGTCGTGCAAAGTTTAATGTAATTCCACTCAACATTTGTGATGTTCGTTTCAACACGAACAATTTAAAGGAACAAAATGAACATACGAGCAATTCTGAAAAACTCATGGAGTTCAGCTAATATCGAACGGTAATTTTCTGTAGAAAACACACCAGTTGATGCCAACAACCACACCAGCTCCTCACTACAACCACACACAACCACACCAACTCCTCACTACAACCACACCAGCTCCTTACCACAACCACACACAACCACACCAGCTCCTCACTACAACCACACACAACCACACCAGCTCCTCACTACAACCACACCAGCTCCTTACCACAACCACACACAACCACACCAGCTCCTCACTACAACCACACACAACCACACCAGCTCCTCACTACAACCACACACAACCACACCAGCTCCTCACTACAACCACACACAACCACACCAGCTCCTCACTACAACCACACACAACCACACCAGCTCCTCACTACAACCACAACAGCTCTTTACCACAACCACACACAACCACACCAGCTACTCACTACAACCACACACAACCACACCAGCTCCTCACTACAACCACACACAACCACACCAGCTCCTCACTACAACCACACACAACCACACCAGCTCCTCACTACAACCACACACAACCACACCAGCTCCTCACTACAACCACACCAACTCCTTACCACAACCACACACAACCACACCAGCTCCTCACTACAACCACACACAACAACACCAGCTCCTCACTACAACCACACACAACCACACCAGCTCCTCACTACAACCACACACAACCACACCAGCTCCTCACTACAACCACACACAACCACACCAGCTCCTCACTACAACCACACCAGCTCTTTACCACAACCACACACAACCACACCAGCTCCTCACTACAACCACACACAACCACACCAGCTCCTCACTACAACCACACACAACCACACCAGCTCCTCACTACAACCACACCAGCTCCTTACCACAACCACACACAACCACACCAGCTCCTCACAACAACCACACACAACCACACCAGCTCCTCACTACAACCACACACAACCACACCAGCTCCTCACTACAACCACACACAACCACACCAGCTCCTCACTACAACCACACACAACCACACCAGCTCCTCACTATAACCACACACAACCACACCAGCTCCTCACTACAACCACACCAGCTCCTTACCACAACCACACACAACCACACCAGCTCCTCACTACAACCACACACAACCACACCAGCTCCTCACTACAACCACACACAACCACACCAGCTCCTCACTACAACCACACACAACCACACCAGCTCCTCACTACAACCACACCAGCTCCTTACCACAACCACACACAACCACACCAGCTCCTCACTACAACCACACACAACCACACCAGCTCCTCACTACAACCACACACAACCACACCAGCTCCTCACTATAACCACACACAACCACACCAGCTCCTCACTACAACCACACCAGCTCCTTACCACAACCACACACAACCACACCAGCTCCTCACTACAACCACACACAACCACACCAGCTCCTCACTACAACCACACACAACCACACCAGCTCCTCACTACAACCACGCACAACCACACCAGCTCCTCACTACAACCACACACAACCACACCAGCTCCTCACTACAACCACACCAGCTCCTTACCACAACCACATACAACCACACCAGCTCCTCACTACAACCACACCAGCTCCTCACTACAACCACACACAACCACACCAGCTCCTCACTACAACCACACCAGCTCCTCACTATAACCACACACAACCGCACCAGCTCCTCACTACAACCACACACAACCACACCAGCTCCTCACTACAACCACACCAGCTCCTTACCACAACCACACCAGCTCCTTACCACAACCACACCAGCTCCTTACCACAACCATACCAGCTCCTTACTACAACCACACCAGCTCCTTACCACAACCACACCAGCTCTTTACTACAACCACACCAGCTCCTTAACACAACCACACCAGCTATCGACAACAACAAAGGCACTTGTAACATTGGTAATAGCTGCATTTGTAACATCACTAATAACGCGTCTTGCTACATTGCTAATAGCTGGACTAGTAACGGTACTAGTTACCATGCCAGTAACGACGCAGATTAATTAATATACTAGTAACAGTGATGGTAACTGCACTGGTAACGATACTTTCAACTGTACTAATGATGGTACTAGTATCCATGCTGGTGGCCGCCGATACATGCGACAGTGCTATCACCTACAATAGTAACCTTACTAGTAATGGTGGTAGTTATTAACCGTACTAGTAACCATGCTAGTGACCTTACTGGCCCTCATACTAGTTACCGCCCTAGGAACCGTCCCACTTAATATACTAGCAAGCATCTAACTAACAGAACTGGTCACTAGTAACGATACTATCTACGATGCTAATAACCATACTAGTGAAAAAGTAACTTTTCCAATTAACATACTAGTAAACACCTAACTAACAGAACTAGTCACTAGTAACGATACCACTTACGATGCTAATGGCCATACTAGTGACTTTTACTATTACCGCACTTGTAGCCGTATTACGAAGCAAGCCTATATCAATGCTAGTAACTGCACTAGTGACAGATGGTACTTACAAAGGATCACCTCAACACAGTACTAGTGACAACACCTTCACTAATCACGCCACTAGTGACACAGGAGCCACTAACTGCCATCACGTGAGATCGTTACCTCTAATGACCTCCATCCCAAACTTAAACTATTACCCAGACAGCCACGACCCCTCAACCAGCCCCCCATCTTCAACTAGCATATTATTACCCCCACACGAACATATACGTCAATAAGCACAAACACGGTATAGGGTTGACGCAATTCGTGGTCGCGGCGTACGCGGGAGCGGCAGACACACATCACCACGCACAAGGGCCGCGCGACGCGCACTGAGCTAACAGGTGGCGGCGCGCACTATTTATACCTGCAGGCCTACGCCTGACGTCACGGGCTGGCAAATAGCGGTCCCCTAGGCCTGCTCAACTGGTGGCCGTCCTGCCGCTGCTGCTGCTGCTGGTGGGTGGTGAGTGGTGGGTGGTGAGTGGTGGGTGGTGGTGAGTGGTTGGTGGTGGGTGGTGAGTGGTGGGTGGTGGGTGGTGGGTAGTGGTGAGAGGTGGGGGGTGGGTGTGGGAGAGTGGTGGTGGGTGGTGAGTGGTGAGTGGTGGTGAGTGGTTGGTGGTGGTGGGTGGTGAGTGGTGGGTGGTGGGTGGTGAGTGGTGGTGGGTGGCGAGTGGTGGGTGGTGGGTGGTGGGTAGTGGTGAGTGGTGGGTGGTGGGTGGGGGAGAGTGGTGGTGGGTGGAGAGTGGTGAAGGGTTGTAAGTGGGGAGTGGTGAGTGGTGGGTAGTGGTGAGTAGTGGGTGGAGGGTGGTTAGTGGTTGATTTTGAGTGTAAGTAGTGAGTGGTGGATGATGAGTGGTGTATGGTGGGTGGTGAGTGGTGAGTGGTGAGTGGTGAAGACTAGCAGAGATGAGAGTGGGATGGTGGTGGCGAGTGGTGAGTGGCTTCTGGTTGTGAAATGTAAAGAGCATTTATGGTGTATGTGGGTGGTGTGTTGTAAGCGATGGGTGATGCCGATGGTAGTAGTGGTGAGTGGTGGTGGAAGTGCGTAGTATTGCGAAGAGGAGTTTGTTGGTGATGCGCGGTTATGAGCAGTGATGGTGAAGGCTGATGGTAGGAGGTGATGGTGGTGAGAAGTGATGAAGGTTTGTGGTATGTAGTCGTATGGTCACACACCAACACCCCCACACACCCCACACCCCACACACACACCCACACATCCACGCACCCACACCCCCACACACACCCACACACCAACACTCCCACACACCCCACACCCCACACACACACCCACACATCCACGCACCCACACCCCCACACACACCCACACACCAACACTCCCACACACCAAAACCCCCACACACCCCACACCCCACACACACACCCACACACCAAAACCCCCACACACCCCACACCCCACACACACACCCACACATCCACGCACCCACACCCCCACACACACCCACACACCAACACTCCCACACACCCCACACCCCACACACACACCCACACATCCACGCACCCACACCCCCACACACACCCACACACACACACACACACCAACACTCCCACACACCCCACACCCCACACACACACCCACACATCCACGCACCCACACCCCCACACACACTCACACACACACACGAAAAAAATCCAGGCAAGTTTTTCGAGTTGCCTGAGCCCGGGCGTCGGCAGGCGTTCATTAAGGGCCCTCGGTGGGCGCTGGGGCAGAAGGTGGGTGCTGGGGCAGACGGTGGGTGCTGGGGCAGACGGTGGGTGCTGGGGCAGACGGTGGGTGCTGGGGCAGACGGTGGGCGCTGGGGCAGAAGGTGGGTGCTGGGGCAGACGGTGGGCGCTAGGGCAGACGGTGGGTGCTGGGGCAGACGGTGGGTGCTGGGGCAGACGGTGGGCGCTGGGGCAGACGGTGGGCGCTGGGGCAGACGGTGGGTGCTGGGGCAGACGGTGGGCGCTGGGGCAGACGGTGGGCACTGTGGCAGATGGTGGGCGCTGGGGCAGACGGTGGGCGCTGGGGCAGACGATGTGTGCTGGGGCAGATGGTGGGCGCTGGGGCAGACGGTGGCTGCTGGGGCAGACGGTGGGCGCTGGGGCAGACGGTGGGTGCTGGGGCAGACGGTGGGCGCTGGGGCAGACGGTGGGTGCTGGGGCAGACGGTGGGTGCTGGGGCAGACGGTGGGTGCTGGGGCAGACGGTGGGCACAGGGGCAGATGGTGGGCGCTGGGGCATACGGTGGGCGCTGGGGCAGACGATGGGTGCTGGGGCAGATGGTGGGCGCTGGGGCAGACGGTGGCTGCTAGGGCAGACGGTGGGCGCTGGGGCAGACGGTGGGCGCTGGGGCAGACGGTGGGCACTGGGGCATATGGTGGGCGCTGGGGCAGACGGTGGGCGCTGGGGCAGACGGTGGGTGCTGGGGCAGATGGTGGGTGCTGGGGCAGACGGTGGGTGCTGGGGCAGATGGTGGGCGCTGGGGCAGATGGTGGGCGCTGGGGCAGACGGTGGGCGCTGGGGCAGACGGTGGGTGCTAGGGCAGATGGTGGGCGCTGGGGCAGACGGTGGGTGCTGGGGCAGATGGTGGGCGCTGGGGCAGACGGTGGGTGCTGGGGCAGATGGTGGGCGCTGGGGCAGACGGTGGGCGCTGGGGCAGACGGTGGGTGCTAGGGCAGATGGTGGGCGCTGGGGCAGACGGTGGGTGCTGGGGCAGATGGTGGGCGCTGGGGCAGACGGTGGGTGCTGGGGCAGATGGTGGGCGCTGGGGCAGACGGTGGGTGCTGGGGCAGACGGTGGGTGCTGGGGCAGACGGTGGGCGCTGGGGCAGACGGTGGGCGCTGGGGCAGACGGTGGGTGCTGAGGCAGACGGTGGGTGCTGGGGCAGACGGTGGGTGCTGGGGCAGACGGTGGGTGCTGGGGCAGACGGTGGGCGCTGGGGCAGACGGTGGGCGCTGGGGCAGACGGCGGTTGCTGGGGCAGACGGTGGGCGCTGGGGCAGACGGCGGGCGCTGGGGCAGACGGTGGGCGCTGGGGCAGACTGTGGGTGTTGGGGAAGACGGTGGGCGCTGGGGCAGACTGTGGGTGCTGGGGCAGACTGTGGGCGCTGGGGAAGACGGTGGGCGCTGGGGCAGACGGTGGGCGCTGGGGCAGACGGTGGGTGCTGGGGCAGACGGTGGGCGCTGGGCAGACGGTGGGCGCTGGGGCAGACGGTGGGTGCTGGGGCAGACGGTGGGTGCTGGGGCAGACGGTGGGCGCTGGGGCAGACGGTGGGTGCTGGGGCAGACGGTGGGTGCTGGGGCAGACGGTGGGTGCTGGGGCAGACGGTGGGTGCTGGGGCAGACGGTGGGCGCTGGGGCAGACGGTGGGTGCTGGGGCAGACGGTGGGTGCTGGGGCAGACGGTGGGTGCTGGGGCAGACGGTGGGCGCTGGGGCAGACGGTGGGCGCTGGGGCAGACGGTGAGTGCTGGGGCAGACGGTGGGTGCTGGGGCAGACGGTGGGTGCTGGGGCAGACGGTGGGTGCTGGGGCAGACGGTGGGTGCTGGGGCAGACGGTGGGCGCTGGGGCAGACGGTGGGTGCTGGGGCAGACGGTAGGTGCTGGGGCAGACGGTGGGTGCTGGGGCAGACGGTGGGCGCTGAAACAAACAGGTCCGCCCATAAGTAGCATGCTCTGGGTTTTCATTTCTCTGAATTGCTTTCTATATTTTATCGAAGAATTGCCCCTCTCAGTGATAACGCTTTTAATTTTTCCTCTGAAAGTCCTAAATAAACTATTAACAGAAAATCAAAGTTGTCTGACATGAAGTGTTTGTCATGAAATTAAAAAGTCTTTCATACTGCATATGTTTGTCAGATATTACTGTGTAGTCTGCTCCGACTCCAGACTCCTACACTCAAATGAATTTATTCTAAATTATTTTTTTCAGCTTTTCAGCTTCATTCCAGTCCATTCATTTCATGATGTTCATTCAAGAAATAATTCAAGTTCTTCATGTGTTAGAGTAAGGAATGATACAATACCTCAGTAAACTTAACTCCTGAACTCTGGCTTTAAACTCCAGCTATTCAAGTTTAGTACACTAGCCCCGACACATCCTTCCAGGCTCCAAACTTTTGCCTGTTATTCACTCACTCCAACACCTCAACACCACCCCTAAATACTCAACTTAAACTCAACTTTTATCCATCATTCGCTCACTCCAACACCTCAACACCACCCCTAAATACTCAACTTAAACTCAACTTTTATCCATCATTCGCTCACTCCAACACCTCAACACCACCCCTAAATACTCAACTTCAACTCAACTTTTATCCATCATTCACTCACTCCAACACCTCAACACCACCCCTAAATACTCCACTGCAATCCCTGATCTCAGACGCTGAAGCCGGCACTGGCGCCACCTGGCTGACCTTCGTCATTTTTGTGCTCGACGAGCTGGATTGAGGCAGAAGTTAATTTCACATTCAAACTACACAATAACAGCCAGTGAGGGGCTCAAGAAATGCTCGCTGATCTTTAGGTAAGGCCGTTTGAGGGAGTAATTTGAGTGTAAATTGTGCAGTGTTTCTGGAAACACGGTGGGAGGTGTTATTTGTGAAACATGTTTGTTGTAAGTCGTGCCACAGCACGCGTTTTGTCAAGAATCTTTCCCTTAGTTTTACTAAGTGAGAAATGTGAACGGTGACAAGTAGGCTAACGTGAAAGGAAATCGCCACAATATAATCAGACCTTCAAAATAATGGAGAGGTTAAAATACAAAACAAATATAATATAAACGTTTCTTGCGATAGTTAAATCTTACGGGAGATGTCCGTAGACTTTTCCATATTTTTCTTGGTCGCTGCAGTAGTTACAATATGCATCACTTCATCAGTTTCCAATATAAAAACGAACCACAAGTAGACATTCAAATCCTACGGTTACATTCGCATTGCATTTTATCTACGATACGAGTATAAATCCTATGAATCATTTATTGGTTCATCAGTTTCAAATTAAACATCAGTTATCAGTTCTAAAATTAAACATCAGTAATCAGTTCTAAAATTAAACATCAGTTATCAGTTCTAAAATGAAAATTCAGTTATCAGTTCAAAATTGAACATCAGTAATCAGTTCTAAAATTAAACATCAGTTATCAGTTCTAAAATAAAAATTCAGTTATCAGTTCAAAATTAAACATCAGTAATCAGTTCTAAAATTAAAATTCAGTTATCAGTTCAAAATTGAACATCAGTAATCAGTTCTAAAATTAAAATTCAGATATCAGTTCAAAATTGAACATCAGTAATCAGTTCTAAAATTAAACATCAGTAATCAGTTCTAAAATTAAAATTCAGTTATCAGTTCAAAATTGAACATCAGTAATCAGTTCTAAAATTAAAATTCAGATATCAGTTCAAAATTGAACATCAGTAATCTGTTCTAAAATTAAAATTCAGTTATCAGTTCAAAATTAAACATCAGTTATCAGTTCTAAAATTAAAATTCAGTTATCAGTTCAAAATTAAACATCAGTAATCAGTTCTAAAATTGAAATTCAGATATCAGTTCAAAATTGAACATCAGTAATCAGTTCTAAAATTAAACATCAGTAATCAGTTCTAAAATTAAAATTCAGATATCAGTTCAAAATTGAACATCAGTAATCAGTTCTAAAATTAAAATTCAGATATCAGTTAGAAATTGAACATCAGTAATCAGTTCTAAAATTAAAATTCAGATATCAGTTCAAAATTGAACATCAGTAATCAGTTCTAAAATTAAAATTCAGATATCAGTTCAAAATTAAACATCAGTAATCAGTTCTAAAATTAAAATTCAGATATCAGTTCAAAATTGAACATTAGTAATCAGTTCTAAAATTAAAATTCAGATATCAGTTCAAAATTAAACATCAGTTATCAATTCTAAAATTAAACATAGATTGGAAACCCTACGACAATCCTGCTATGCGCAAAATTATGACTATCTGACATCAAGAAAACAAATTACAGCTGAGGAAACAACGCAAGCGTGAGTTTAAATACAAGGAAGATATCTAAGTGTTGAGAAATTTGCCGTAAAATTAAGAATCTTTGTAATAAACAGCATTTAGTTAATCGTCATGATTATTCAAAGTCATCCACACAGAAATCTGTGTGAGTCTACACAGCTTTGTGTGGTGCCTGACTCACACAGCACATGCATTTTACTAGCATTTATAAATCAAACAGCATTCATTTTACTATCACGATTATAAGAAGCGATCCACACAGAAATCTGTGTGAGTCTACCCCTGTGTGGTGCCTGAATCACACAGCCCTTGTATTTTACAAGCACTTATACCACTTATATTATCGTCATGTTTATCAGAAAATATCCACCCAGAGACCTGTGTGTGTCACCCTCTACGGTATCTGTATGGACACCCTGTATGACCCTGTGTGGTGTCTGAATCACCCAGCACTGATGTTTTAAAAGCATTTATACATCAAACAGCATTCATTTTACCGTCACGATTATTAGAAGTGATCCACACAGAAATCTGTGTGAGTCTAACCCTGAATGACACAACCCTTGTATTTTACAGGCATTTATATCATTTGTCTATATTATGGCTGTTTTATATTTTCTATTTTTCCGTATTTTTTTATTTTCTATCTTATCGACATGATTCTTAGAAATTATGCACACGGAGATCTGCGTGTGAATCTAACCTCACACAGCTCTGTGTGGGACCTGAATGACACAGCCCTTGTATTTTAGAAGGCATTAGAGAGGAGAGAGGTCGAGTCAGAGAGCCTTGTTACGGGGTATTTGGAATTTTATAGGCCGTCCTAGCTGGTTATGTTGCGCCATCTGCCACTGCGCCAGCTGCCGCTGCGCCATCTGCCACTGCGCCAGCTGCCACTGCGCCATCTGCCACTGCGCCAGCTGCCGCTGCGCCATCTGCCACCGCGCCAGGCGCCGCTGCGCTATCTTCCACTGCGCCATCTGCCACTGCGCCATCTGCCACTGCGCCAGCTGCCACTGCGCCATCTGCCACTGCGCCAGCTGCCGCTGCGCTATCTGCCACTGCGCCATCTGCCACTGCGCCATCTGCCACTGCGCCAGCTGCCACTGCGCCATCTGCCACTGTGCCAGCTGCCGCTGCGCCATCTGCCACCGCGCCAGGTGCCGCTGCGCTATCTTCCACTGCGCCAGCTGCCACTGCGCCATCTGCCACTGCGCCAGCTGCTGCTGCGCCATCTGCCACTGCGCCAGCTGCCGCTGCGCCATCTGCCACTGCGTCATCTGCCACTGCGTCAGCTGCGGCTGCGCCAGCTGCCACTGCGCTAGCTGCCGCTGCACCAGCTGCCGCTGCACCAGCTGCCGCTGCACCAGCTGCCACTGCGCCATCTGCCACTGCGCCAGCTGCCACTGCGCCAGCTGCCGCTGCGCCATCTGCCATTGCGCGAGCTGCCACTGCGCCAGCTGCCGCTGCACCAGCTGCCACTGCGCCAGCTGCCACTGCGCCATCTGCCACTGCGCCAGCTGCCACTGCGCCAGCTGCCGCTGCACCAGCTGCCACTGCGCCAGCTGCCACTGCGCCATCTGCCACTGCGCCAGCTGCCGCTGCCCCGGCTGCCACTGCGCCAGCTGCCGCTGCCCCGGCTGCCACTGCGCCAGCTGCCGCCCAGCTGGCTGGAGCAAAGCACACTTAACGCTTTGACCG
The DNA here is from genome assembly GCA_030386875.1 of Morinoia aosen. NCBI lineage: Eukaryota > Metazoa > Arthropoda > Malacostraca > Amphipoda > Talitridae > Morinoia > Morinoia aosen. The sequence continues at coordinate 18,331,286 of CM059565.1, forward strand.
CAACGTGCACCACCGGTGGCCACGGAGGGGATTTTCATGATGCTGCTGACCGACCAGTAGGCACAAACTATACTATCATTAATACTTAATTAAAGCTAACTGAAGCCATGATCCAGTTCATGTTTGCTATTTTCAAAATTACTTGCTACAATATGAGTTGAGCATTGAACTAAAGTTTAAATTATTGCGCAAAATAATTCTATATAATTCTTTAATCAGTAATTAGTTCATGGTTTTTAGCTGGCTGAAAATGACATTAATTATAGTGAGATAAAATTAAACACCTTATTGCCAATTCTTTATCAAGCTTGTTCCGTACTCGATTTTTTGAGGTAATAAAGTTCATCTAGTGAAATACACGATACTGAAGAAATAGAAATAGAAAAAATACTTTAACAAATCAGTTAATTCATACTTCACTTAGCCACAAAAAAAGAAAAATAGAAGAAATAAATAGAAGAAGAGGTTTATTAAGAATATCAGTCGACTAATACTCGACTCACCCAACCACACAAAAAAGACATCAGGCAAACAACTCAAAGAAACCTAAGACATCAATCGTAGATATGGATGAGCAAGTCGAAGCTGAAGCAACTTTTGCAAAGAAACTCCTGAAGGAGGGATAAAGAGGGCCCCTCCTGCCCCTCCTTCCCTTCAAATGAGGGGCTCCTCCTGCCCCTCCTTCCCTACACCTTCCCTACAAATGAGGGGCCCCTCCTGCCCCTCACGCCCTCCAAATGAGGAGCCCCTCCTGCCCCTCCTGCCCTCAAATGAGGGGCCCCTCCTGCCCTTAAAAGAAGGGCCAAAAAGGCTCAGAACAAAAGACAGTCGCCGTGCAAGTGACAGGTGTGCGGTTGTCCCCAGGACGGCCGACATTAATTAAGGACTTGTGTTTTGGCCTCGGCAGGCGGCTGTGGAGGTGGGTTCTTTTCTGGAAAGTTTGTTGTACCAGTGACCTTCCTCTCTTTGGGACACCTTTGATGTAGGTCGGGAGGTAGTTATGGCTGCGGCAGGCGGCTGTGGAGGTGGGTTGTTTTCTTGAAAGTTTGTTGTATAAGTGACCATCCTCTCTTTGGGACACCTTTGTTGTAGGTCGGGAGGTAGTTATGGCTGTGGCAACCGGTTGTGGAGGTGGGTTCTTTCTGCAAAGTTTGTTGTATAAGTGACCTTCCTCTCTTTGGGACACCTTTGTTGTGGCAATTGATTCTTTCTGAAAAGTTTATATCAGTAACCTTCCTCTCTTTGGGACACCTTCGTTGTGGTTTGGGAGGCTTCAACTAACTCATTCTGCAGTCGAGATGCCGACTCAGAACGCACCGAAACATGGGCTGTGTCCACTGAAAATTGTTTTAAATTCGCAGGCACTTAATTTTCTTCGATAAACTTTAGCGCACATGGGAACATTAATTTACCGACACCCAAATACACCAAAACATAAACGTTCTTACGAGTACCAATACGAGTACAAATACATTTTGTATTAAGAGAACAAATAAATAAATTAGGAGTACAAATACACTTATTGAATTTATGACATTGAGGGACGTACCAACCACGTAACTGAGGTGCGTACCCCTCACGTAACTGAGGTGCGTACCCCTCACGTAACTGAGGTACGTACCCCTCACGTAACTGAGATGCGTACCCCTCACGTAACTGAGGTGCGTACCCGTCACGTAACTGAGGTGCGTACCCCTCACGTAACTGAGGTGCGTACCCGTCACGTAACTGAGGTGCGTACCCCTCACGTAACTGAGGTGCGTACCCCTCACGTAACTGAGGTGCGTACCCCTCACGTAACTGAGGTACGTACCCCTCACGTAACTGAGGTGCGTACCCCTCACGTAACTGAGGTGCGTACCCCTCACGTAACTGAGGTGCGTACCCGTCACGTAACTGAGATGCGTACCCGTCACGTAACTGAGGTGCGTACCCCTCACGTAACTGAGGTGCGTACCCGTCACGTAACTGAGGTGCGTACCCGTCACGTAACTGAGGTGCGTACCCCTCACGTAACTGAGGTGCGTACCCGTCACGTAACTGAGGTGCGTACCCCTCACGTAACTGAGGTGCGTACCCCTCACGTAACTGAGGTACGTACCCCTCACGTAACTGAGGTGCGAACCCCTCACGTAACTGAGGTGCGTACCCCTCACGTAACTGAGGTGCGTACCCCTCACGTAACTGAGGTACGTACCCCTCACGTAACTGAGGTGCGAACCCCTCACGTAACTGAGGTGCGTACCCCTCACGTAACTGAGGTGCGTACCCGTCACGTAACTGAGGTGCGTACCCGTCACGTAACTGAGGTGCGTACCCGTCACGTAACTGAGGTGCGTACCCCTCACGTAACTGAGGTGCGTACCCCTCACGTAACTGAGGTGCGTACCCGTCACGTAACTGAGGTGCGTACCCCTCACGTAACTGAGGTGCGTACCCGTCACGTAACTGAGGTGCGTAACCCTCACGTAACTGAGGTGCGTACCCGTCACGTAACTGAGGTGCGTACCCCTCACGTAACTGAGGTGCGTACCCGTCACGTAACTGAGGTGCGTACCCGTCACGTAACTGAGGTGCGTACCCCTCACGTAACTGAGGTGCGTACCCGTCACGTAACTGAGGTGCGTACCCCTCACGTAACTGAGGTGCGTACCCGTCACGTAACTGAGGTGCGTACCCGTCACGTAACTGAGGTACGTACCCCTCAGGTAACTGAGGTGCGTACCCCTCACGTAACTGAGGTACGTACCCCTCACGTAACTGAGGTGCGTACCCGTCACGTAACTGAGGTACGTACCCCTCAGGTAACTGAGGTACGTACCCCTCACGTAACTGAGGTGCGTACCCCTCACGTAACTGAGGTACGTACCCCTCAGGTAACTGAGGTACGTACCCCTCAGGTAACTGAGGTACGTACCCCTCACGTAACTGAGGTGCGTACCCCTCAGGTAACTGAGGTGCGTACCCCTCACGTAACTGAGGTACGTACCCCTCACGTAACTGAGGTACGTACCCCTCAGGTAACTGAGGTACGTACCCCTCACGTAACTGAGTTACGTACCCCTCAGGTAACTGAGGTGCGTACCCGTCACGTAACTGAGGTACGTACCCCTCACGTAACTGAGGTGCGTACCCGTCACGTAACAGAGGTACGTACCCCTCAGGTAACTGAGGTACGTACCCCTCACGTAACTGAGGTACGTACCCCTCACGTAACTGAGGTGCGTACCCCTCACGTAACTGAGGTACGTACCCCTCACGTAACTGAGGTACGTACCCCTCACGTAACTGAGGTACGTACCCCTCACGTAACTGAGGTGCGTACCCCTCACGTAACTGAGGTACGTACCCCTCAGGTAACTGAGGTACGTACCCCTCACGTAACTGAGGTACGTACCCCTCAGGTAACTGAGGTGCGTACCCCTCACGTAACTGAGGTGCGTACCCCTCACGTAACTGAGGTACGTACCCCTCAGGTAACTGAGGAGCGTACCCCTCAGGTAACTGAGGTACATACCCCTCAGGTAACTGAGGTACGTACCCCTCAGGTAACTGAGGTGCGTACCCCTCACGTAACTGAGGTACGTACCCCTCACGTAACTGAGGTACGTACCCCTCACGTAACTGAGGTACGTACCCCTCACGTAACTGAGGTGCGTACCCCTCACGTAACTGAGGTACGTACCCCTCAGGTAACTGAGGTACGTACCCCTCACGTAACTGAGGTACGTACCCCTCACGTAACTGAGGTACGTACCCCTCAGGTAACTGAGGTGCGTACCCCTCACGTAACTGAGGTACGTACCCCTCACGTAACTGAGGTACGTACCCCTCACGTAACTGAGGTACGTACCCCTCACGTAACTGAGGTACGTACCCCTCACGTAACTGAGGTGCGTACCCCTCAGGTAACTGAGGTACGCACCCCTCAGGTAACTGAGGTACGTACCCCTAACGTAACTGAGGTACGTACCCCTCAGGTAACTGAGGTACGTACCCCTCAGGTAACTGAGGTACGTACCCCTCAGGTAACTGAGGTACGTACCCCTCAGGTAACTGAGGTACGTACCCCTCACGTAACTGAGGTACGTACCCCTCAGGTAACTGAGGTACGTACCCCTCAGGTAACTGAGGTACGTACCCCTCACGTAACTGATGTGCGTACCCCTCACGTAACTGAGGTACGTACCCCTCACGTAACTGAGGTACGTACCCCTCACGTAACTGAGGTACGTACCCCTCAGGTAACTGAGGTACGTACCCCTCACGTAACTGAGGTACGTACCCCTCAGGTAACTGAGGTACGTACCCCTCAGGTAACTGAGGTACGTACCCCTCACGTAACTGAGGTACGTACCCCTCAGGTAACTGAGGTACGTACCCCTCAGGTAACTGAGGTACGTACCCCTCACGTAACTGAGGTACGTACCCCTCACGTAACTGAGGTACGTACCCCTCAGGTAACTGAGGTACGTACCCCTCAGGTAACTGAGGTACGTACCCCTCACGTAACTGAGGTACGTACCCCTCAGGTAACTGAGGTACGTACCCCTCACGTAACTGAGGTACGTACCCCTCAGGTAACTGAGGTGCGTACCCCTCACGTAACTGAGGTACGTACCCCTCAGGTAACTGAGGTGCGTACCCCTCACGTAACTGAGGTGCGTACCCCTCACGTAACTGAGGTACGTACCCCTCAGGTAACTGAGGTGCGTACCCCTCAGGTAACTGAGGTGCGTACCCCTCAGGTAACTGAGGTAAGTACCCCTCAGGTAACTGAGGTGCGTACCCCTCAGGTAACTGAGGTGCGTACCCCTCAGGTAACTGAGGTGCGTACCCCTCAGGTAACTGAGGTGCGTACCCCTCAGGTAACTGAGGTGCGTACCCCTCAGGTAACTGAGGTACGTACCCCTCAGGTAACTGAGGTGCGTACCCCTCAGGTAACTGAGGTGCGTACCCCTCAGGTAACTGAGGTGCGTACCCCTCAGGTAACTGAGGTACGTACCCCTCAGGTAACTGAGGTGCGTACCCCTCAGGTAACTGAGGTGCGTACCCCTCAGGTAACTGAGGTGCGTACCCCTCAGGTAACTGAGGTGCGTACCCCTCACGTAACTGAGGTGCGTACCCCTCAGGTAACTGAGGTGCGTACCCCTCAGGTAACTGAGGTACGTACCCCTCACGTAACTGAGGTACGTACCCCTCAGGTAACTGAGGTGCGTACCCCTCACGTAACTGAGGTACGTACCCCTCAGGTAACTGAGGTACGTACCCCTCACGTAACTGAGGTGCGTACCCGTCACGTAACTGAGGTACGTACCCCTCACGTAACTGAGGTACGTACCCCTCAGGTAACTGAGGTGCGAACCCCTCACGTAACTGAGGTACGTACCCCTCACGTAACTGAGGTACGTACCCCTCAGGTAACTGAGGTACGTACCCCTCACGTAACTGAGGTACGTACCCCTCAGGTAACTGAGGTACGTACCCCTCACGTAACTGAGGTACGTACCCCTCAGGTAACTGAGGTACGTACCCGTCACGTAACTGAGGTACGTACCCCTCACGTAACTGAGGTACGTACCCCTCAGGTAACTGAGGTGCGTACCCGTCACGTAACTGAGGTACGTACCCCTCACGTAAATGAGGTACGTACCCCTCAGGTAACTGAGGTACGTACCCCTCAGGTAACTGAGGTACGTACCCCTCACGTAACTGAGGTACGTACCCCTCACGTAACTGAGGTACGTACCCCTCAGGTAACTGAGGTACGTACCCCTCAGGTAACTGAGGTACGTACCCCTCACGTAACTGAGGTACGTACCCCTCACGTAACTGAGGTACGTACCCCTCAGGTAACTGAGGTACGTACCCCTCACGTAACTGAGGTGCGAACCCCTCACGTAACTGAAGTACGTACCCCTCAGGTAACTGAGGTACGTACCCCTCAGGTAACTGAGGTACGTACCCCTCAGGTAACTGAGGTACGTACCCCTCAGGTAACTGAGGTACGTACCCCTCAGGTAACTGAGGTACGTACCCCTCACGTAACTGAGGTACGTACCCCTCACGTAACTGAGGTACGTACCCCTCAGGTAACTGAGGTACGTACCCCTCACGTAACTGAGGTACGTACCCGTCACGTAACTGAGGTACGTACCCCTCAGGTAACTGAGGTGCGAACCCCTCACGTAACTGAGGTACGTACCCGTCACGTAACTGAGGTACGTACCCCTCAGGTAACTGAGGTGCGTACCCCTCACGTAACTGAGGTACGTACCCCTCACGTAACTGAGGTACGTACCCCTCACGTAACTGAGGTGCGTACCCCTCAGGTAACTGAGGTGCGTACCCCTCACGTAACTGAGGTGCGTACCCCTCACGTAATTGAGGTACGTACCCCTCACGTAACTGAGGTGCGTACCCCTCAGGTAACTGAGGTGCGTACCCCTCACGTAACTGAGGTACGTACCCCTCACGTAACTGAGGTGCGTACCCCTCAGGTAACTGAGGTGCGTACCCCTCACGTAACTGAGGTACGTACCCCTCAGGTAACTGAGGTGCGTACCCCTCACGTAACTGAGGTACGTACCCCTCACGTAACTGAGGTGCGAACCCCTCACGTAACTGAGGTACGTACCCCTCACGTAACTGAGGTGCGAACCCCTCACGTAACTGAGGTGCGTACCCCTCACGTAACTGAGGTGCGTACCCCTCACGTAACTGAGGTGCGAACCCCTCACGTAACTGAGGTGCGTACCCCTCACGTAACTGAGGTACGTACCCCTCAGGTAACTGAGGTACGTACCCCTCAGGTAACTGAGGTACGTACCCCTCAGGTAACTGAGGTACGTACCCCTCACGTAACTGAGGTGCGAACCCCTCACGTAACTGAGGTACGTACCCCTCAGGTAACTGAGGTACGTACCCCTCAGGTAACTGAGGTACGTACCCCTCAGGTAACTAAGGTACGTACCCCTCAGGTAACTGAGGTACGTACCCCTCAGGTAACTGAGGTACGTACCCCTCACGTAACTGAGGTGCGAACCCCTCACGTAACTGAGGTGCGTACCCCTCACGTAACTGAGGTACGTACCCCTCACGTAACTGAGGTGCGAACCCCTCACGTAACTGAGGTGCGTACCCCTCACGTAACTGAGGTGCGTACCCCTCACGTAACTGAGGTACGTACCCCTCACGTAACTGAGGTGCGAACCCCTCACGTAACTGAGGTGCGAACCCCTCACGTAACTGAGGTGCGTACCCCTCACGTAACTGAGGTGCGTACCCCTCACGTAACTGAGGTACGTACCCCTCACGTAACTGAGGTGCGAACCCCTCACGTAACTGAGGTGCGAACCCCTCACGTAACTGAGGTGCGAACCCCTCACGTAACTGAGGTGCGAACCCCTCACGTAACTGAGGTGCGAACCCCTCACGTAACTGAGGTACGTACCCCTCAGGTAACTGAGGTACGTACCCCTCAGGTAACTGAGGTACGTACCCGTCACGTAACTGAGGTGCGAACCCCTCACGTAACTGAGGTGCGTACCCCTCACGTAACTGAGGTACGTACCCCTCACGTAACTGAGGTACGTACCCCTCAGGTAACTGAGGTACGTACCCCTCACGTAACTGAGGTGCGTACCCCTCACGTAACTGAGGTACACACCCCTCACGTAACTGAGGTGCGTACCCCTCACGTAACTGAGGTACGTACCCCTCACGTAACTGAGGTACGTACCCCTCAGGTAACTGAGGTACGTACCCCTCACGTAACTGAGGTGCGAACCCCTCACGTAACTGAGGTGCGTACCCCTCACGTAACTGAGGTACGTACCCCTCACGTAACTGAGGTGCGAACCCCTCACGTAACTGAGGTACGTACCCCTCACGTAACTGAGGTACGTACCCCTCAGGTAACTGAGGTACGTACCCCTCACGTAACTGAGGTGCGAACTCCTCACGCGGCACAGGAGAAGCAACAGGTTGAGGTTGGCTAGGTTATTTTAAATAAACCCTAACAACTTTCGCAGGTTTGAATTGGATTTCACTGAGTGCAATGACATCTTGAAGGAACAAATAATATATATGAATGATACATCAAAATAAAAATAAAAGTATAATAACACGCATATATTATAAATAAAAAGACAAATTACAATATGTCCTAGTGATGTAAGGAAATGCAACATACATCTATTATAAATAAAAAGACAAATTACACAATATGTCCTAGTGATGTAAGGTGAGACTAATGAATACTAGCGCATTCCAAGGTTCACATCCTCACATGGTTTGGAAACATAAATAATAAATAGTTATCAATAAAGTAATAAATACGCACATATTCTTGAGACTCACATCGGAGTCAGAAGTTGAGATCCGTGTGACGCTGCGTAGGTTGGGATACTCGACAGGTGTCGTAATACATACAGAGTGTGTTTATATCTCCCTGCCTCCCCTCTTCCTTCCCTCCCTATTCCTTCCCTCCCTCCCTATTCCTTCTCTCCCTCCTTCCCTATTCCCTCCCTCCCTCCTTCCCTATTCCCTCCCTTCTCCCTCCCTATTTCCTCTATGCTATTCCCTCCCTCCCTCCCTCCTTCCCTATTCCCTCCCTCCCTCCTTCCCTATTCCCTCCCTACTTCCCTATTCCCTCCCTCCCTACTTCCCTATTCCCTCCCTCCCTACTTCCCTATTCCCTCCCTCCCTCCTTCCCTATTCCCTCCCTCCCTACTTCCCTATTCCCTCCCTCCCTACTTCCCTATTCCCTCCCTCCCTACTTCCCTATTCCCTCCCTCCCTACTTCCCTATTCCCTCCCTCCCTACTTCCCTATTCCCTCCCTCCCTCCTTCCCTATTCCCTCCCTCCCTCCTTCCCTATTCCCTCCCTCCCTACTTCCCTGAGGTACGTACCCCTCCCTCCTTCCCTATTCCCTCCCTACTTCCCTATTCCCTCCCTCCCTACTTCCCTATTCCCTCCCTCCCTCCTTCCCTATTCCCTCCCTACTTCCCTTTTCCCTCCCTCCTTACTTCCCTATTCCCTCCCTCCCTACTTCCCTATTCCCTCCCTCCCTCCTTCCCTATTCCCTCCCTCCCTACTTCCCTATTCCCTCCCTCCCTACTTCCCTATTCCCTCCCTCCCTCCTTCCCTATTCCCTCCCTCCCTACTTCGCTATTCCCTCCCTCCCTACTTCCCTATTCCCTCCCTCCCTACTTCCCTATTCCCTCCCTCCCTACTTCCCTATTCCCTCCCTCCCTCCTTCCCTATTCCCTCCCTACTTCCCTTTTCCCTCCCTCCTTACTTCCCTATTTCCTCCCTCCCTACTTCCCTATTCCCTCCCTCCCTCCTTCCCTATTCCCCTCCCTCCCTACTTCCCTATTCCCTCCCTCCCTACTTCCCTATTCCCTCCCTCCCTCCTTCCCTATTCCCTCCCTCCCTACTTCGCTATTCCCTCCCTCCCTACTTCCCTATTCCCTCCCTCCCTCCTTCCCTATTCCCTCCCTCCCTACTTCGCTATTCCCTCCCTCCCTACTTCCCTATTCCCTCCCTCCCTACTTCCCTATTCCCTCCCTCCCTACTTCCCTATTCCCTCCCTCCCTACTTCCCTATTCCCTCCCTCCCTACTTCCCTATTCCCTCCCTCCCTACTTCCCTATTCCCTCCCTCCCTACTTCCCTATTCCCTCCCTCCCTACTTCCCTATTCCCTCCCTCCCTACTTCCCTATTCCCTCCCTCCCTCCTTCCCTATTCCCTCCCTCCCTACTTCCCTATTCCCTCCCTCCCTACTTCCCTATTCCCTCCCTCCCTACTTCCCTATTCCCTCCCTCAGTCCCCTCTCCCTCCCCCATCCCTCTTCCCTCCCTCCCCCTCTCCCTCCCTCCCCCCTCACCCCACACACGACCACAACACCCCCCACCGAACACTACCCCAAGATCCCAATCAGATCTCCGCATGCACAATTATGACGCGCATAATTGGCTGAGAATTCCAATTATCGGCCGCCGAGGACCGCCTGCGAGTCTCATTAACACGCACCTAATTGTGACATCTGTGTGATATTGTTATTTGTGTGCAGTGGAGGCAGGGTTATTACTTATATTATGGTGTGTGAAGGCAAGTTTGTTATTAATATTTATGTGTGTGAAGGGAAGTTCCGAGAAGTTGCTATGTGTCACGTGACTGTCAGCTGATATGGTCACACGTGACTGTCAGCTGATGTTGTGTCACGTGACTGTCAGCTGATGTTGTGACACGTGACTGTCAGCTGATGTTGTGTCACGTGACTGTCAGCTGATGTTGTGTCCCGTGCCTGTCAGCTGATGTTGTGTCACGTGACTGTCAGCTGCTGCTGTGTCACGTGACAGTCAGCTGATGTTGTGTCACGTGACTGCCAGCTGATGTTTTGTCACGTGACTGTCAGCTGATGTTGTGTCACGTGACTGTCAGCTGATGTTGTGTCACGTGACTGTCAGCTGATGTTGTGTCACGTGACTATCAGCTGATGTTGTGTCACGTGACAGTCAGCTGATGTTGTGTCACGTGACTATCAGCTGCTGTTGTGTCACGTGACAGTCAGCTGATGTTGTGTCACGTGACAGTCAGCTGATGTTGTGTCACGTGACTGTCAGCTGATGTTGTGTCACGTGACTATCAGCTGATGTTGTGTCACGTGACTAAGCTATACGCAACGTCACCGCGGCGTGGACGTGATTGCGTTATTTCTATCATAACTTCAAAATACGTAACATGACTGCAAAATGAATGTAATGAGTACAAAATAGCTAACTAACCATACGATTCATAACATGAATGAAAAAAAACAACATAACTGCATAATTCATAACCTGAGTGTAAAATAAATGGCATGAATGCTTAATATACAACACAAGAGCATACGTCAAATATGTTGGGAGCCGATATTTTTCTTGAACAAATCCTTCAGATGTGGATGACTGACAAATATATCCATTAGATTATATGAAATATTCTTGTGCGTTGTTGCATGGTTGGTCCGTCTCTCTGTGACGCTCATTAGGATGCTTAATGACTGTATCTCTGACACTAATGACTGTATCTGTGATACTAATGACCGCTCTGTGATACTAATGACTGTATGTGCGATAATAATGATCGTATCTGTGATACTAATGACTGTATGTGCGATACTGATGACCGTATCTGTGATACTAATGACCACATCTGTGATACTTATGACCGTATCTGTGATACGAGTTTCACCAGTGCACAAGTACAGGAATATTTCGATCGCGAGTACTGTTGGGATGGATATATTTGTTTGGCATCCACATCTGGAGGATTTAATAAAGAAAAATATCAGATCCCGATATTTTTGTCGAGCCATGTACACTAGTATTTAATAAAAAGTTTTGTGATCGTAATAAAATCACCTCAATTTTATCGTGGTACGTCGTTTGGTAAAAAAATGAGAAACCTTGGTTTTCAAATTATACTTTCTTTTAATTTATAAGTTTTCAATTCGCCCAAGTTCTTCAACACGACCATCGAATTACTCCATCACGTACCTACATTCTCCATCACACAGCTTACCCACTTCCACTTGCTTTTAATTAGTATAATTATTTTCTATCAGTCAACTTACCCACTCATATATTTTCAGCCAGCCAACGTACCCACTCCACCTTGCCTCCTATTTTCCCATCACTCAATTCATATTACATTTTCCATCACTCAACTTACCCCCTCCTACATTTTCCGTCACTCAACTTACCCACTCCTACAATTTCCATCACTCAACTTACCTCCTCCTACATTTTCCACCACTCAAAGTACCCACTCCTACATTTTCCATTACTCAACGCACCCCCTCCTACATTTTCCACCACTCAAAGTACCCACTCCTACATTTTCCATTACTCATCTCACACCAACACACGACACCTCGCCCCAACATTTGCACTCAACACCACACAAGCAACACAAAAAAAAGCCCGCACAAAAAAAGGCAAGTCAAGTCCTACATCGGGGCCACAAAAATGCGGGCGGTTCCAGCAACACAAAAACTCGGCCATGTTTGTTGCCAGCGGAGTCCTTAATTCCAACAGCGCTATACAACTCCCTTAAAAAACCATACAAGAGTCCCCCTCGTCTCCCCTTCCCGTCCCCCTGCCTGTCCCCTTTACATCATACACAACAAGCCTCCCCCACCGCGGTGGGTTGGGGATGGGGTTGGGGATGGGGTTGGCGCCAGCGTGTCGAGCCGAGCGTTTAATTGACACCTGAGGGACAGAGAGGCTGTGAGGGTGTCTGGGGATGCCTGGGATGCTAGGGGGAATGCCATGGGGATGCCTGGGGATGCTAGGGGGAATGCCATCGGGATGCCTGGGGATGAAAGGGAGAATGCCATGGAGATGCTAGGGGGAATGCCATGGGGATGCTAGGGGGAATGCCATGGGGATGCCAGAGGGATACCAGGGGCGCTAGGAGGATACCTGAAGGATACTAGTGAGAATGCGATACAGATACTAGGGGGACACCTAGGGAATACTAGAGGGATACTAGGGAAATCCTAAGGAGATACCAGAGGAGTACCAAGCGAATGCCTGAGGGATACCAGGAGGATACAGGGGAGACAATCGTTTGAACCCAATCGGGATACTAGTGGGCTGCCTGGAGGAAACTACTGGTGATACCTGAGGGATTCTCTAGGGGATACGATATTAGAGATACTATAACATACCAGGGGGATACGATATTAGAGATACTATGACACACCAGGGGGATACGATATTAGAGATACTATAACATACCAGGGGGATACGATATTAGAGATACTATAACATACCAGGGGGATACGATATTAGAGATACTATGACACACCAGGGGGATACGATATTAGAGATACTATAACATACCAGGGTGTTGTATAGTGACGCTCTCGGGATATTTATGGAGGTTCCGGCTGCGGAGATTTATGAGCCTCGCTCGCTCGGAGTTTCCGGCGGGACCGCCTATGCGCGCTTGGTATTTACAAGCGCCGGATAGGTCGGAAGCACGCCCACTGCCGGGCGGAAGTTCATTGTTCGAACTAGACTTAAAAGCAAGCTGTGTGAACTTGAGATCAGTACAATACTAGTAGTCTTGCTGTTCGTTTTGCTATCCTCTTGCTTGGTTTACGGCTAGGCTAACCGATCTACAAGTGCTGGCCTGAAAACCTTATATCTTGCTGAAATTCCAAGACATAACAATTGACGACGAGGCTTCGAACTTGCAAAGTGAATTTGAACTTCAAAAGTGCTCTGAAATTAAGATGGCGTATTCTACAGTCAGCTGCCCTCCGTTCGACGTGGGAGTGGAAACAGTGAGTGAATTCTTGGAGCGCTGGAAAGTACAAAGTGCAGACGCTCTTCAGAAAGCAGGAAATAATGGCGGTAAAAAAGCTAGTATTTTAATCAAAGCTTTGCCTGTAAACATAATTACTGATCTACAACGAAGAATTAAACCTACGTTACTCACTGAGGCTACATATGAGGAACTTGAAGAAAAATTAACACAGCAATTTGAAATTAAAAAATCCATCGTCGGTGCATCGGTTACATTTCTAAATAGAAAACAAGGTGCTAATGAATCCATAGAAAGTTATGCTAAAACGTTAAATGACTTAGCATCTGCATGCAATTATGGTAATTGCTGTCGTGATCGTTTATTAAGAGATGCCTTCGTGGCTGGACTACACTCAGCGCAAATTCTCAGCGCGGTTCTACAGAAGTGCGATAGCAAGTCATTCAACGAATGCGTTGAACACGCAAAACTTATCGAACAATTAAGCTCCGACGCTCAAGATATCATTCGTGAGGATTCATCTTCATCGTATTTCACTACAGAAAAACTTCCGCCGAACTACATATGCATTCGCTGCGGAACCAAGCAAAAGCATCTTGCAAAGAATTGCTATGCTTTGAAATTGAAATGTCACACATGTGGAAAATTAGGCCACATCTCTAAGGTTTGCAAATCTACAACTGCAGCTCGGCCTCCTCCTGCTATGCCTACACGAAGGGGACCTGCACGAGGAGAAATTGACGCAGCTCGCACTTACACAGTGCAGTCGGGAAGAAGCGGTTGCTGTGGCAACGTCGGGAGAGAAGACGTGTTAAGGAAGAATTCACGGATGCCTCTACAGAAAAACGAAGCTGTGTTGCAAAAACCAGGGAACGAAGGTGGTGACGGTAATCATCTACATGAGTGTTCTGATTATTCCCCAAATGATTCTAATTTTTTAGAGTAAACACCACTGTAATTCCCGTCACTAAAGAGCCCACTATGATTGCATGCAACCTAAATAGTAAACCTGTTGAATTCCTGTTGGATAACGGCAGTGCCGTGTCAACTATACGTAAAAGAGATGCAATCAGAGTTGGTGCGGTGGTAAATCCTACATGCAGCAAAATTCTCGGGTACAGTGGTGTCTCGGTAAACCTGCTTGGTCAAGCTTCTGTAGCGGTTATGTACCAAAATGTAAGTTTTAATCATAAGTTTCTCATTGTGGAGGATGATAGAATCAACTTACTTGGCCGAGATATTTGTTCTAAACTAAACGTAAACATTGTCATTCCTGATAAATACGACTCCATTAATAAAACGGATTGTCACAGTCTGCCAAAAAATTTGTCGTTAAAATATGACGAATACTTATCATCTGACTCACAGTCTAACGTTAGAGAAACAGTCCATCTTGATGTGTTGCCTAATGCAGTTCCTGTATTTTGTAAAGCACGCCCGGTTCCTGTAAGACTAAAAGACTCTGTCAAAACCGAACTGGAACGCTTGCAGAGTATGGGCAAAATCACCAAAGTGTATGATAGCCAATGGGCATCTCCTACCGTTAATGTTCTAAAGTCTGACGGCAGTGTGAGAATCTGCGGAGATTTTTCAGCTTCCATTAATAATTTTCTGAATCCAGTTCAATCTGTACTACCTGTTATTGATGATGTCATCTCTCAAGTCGGAGACGCTAAGTTTTTCTCAAAAATTGATTTGTCTAACGCGTTTCTGCAAATTCCGTTGGATGAAGAATCAAAGAAAGTTACGACCATTAACACCTCTGAAGGTCTATTTATGTACAATTACTTACCCTATGGTCTACGGGCAAGCCCCGGCATTTTTCAAGCATTCATGAATAGGACTCTTTCGGGCATCGATAACATCATTGTGTACCAGGATGACCTCCTCATTTTGACCTCTTCAAATGATGCTCATTTGGAAGTTCTTGACAAGGTCCTGTCTGTCCTAAAAAACGCTGGAATTCGCTTAAATCTGTCTAAATGTGCCTTTCTAACTGATCGTGTGTCTTATCTAGGGTACGTTTTCGATAACAAGGGTGTTCACCCTAACTCTGATAAAGTAGAAGCTATTCTCAATGCTCCTGTTCCTAAAAACCTCAAACAGTTGCAAGCTTTCATCGGATTGTGTAACTTCTACAGTCGTTTTGTACCCAACTTTTCTAATGTCATGCATCCTCTGTATTCGCTGCTTAAGAAAAATGTACAGTTCCGGTGGACTCCAGAACAGGACGAGAGTGTCCAGAAAATTAAGAACATCTTTCGTTCGCATAAACCTCTAAAGTTGTTTGATCCCAACCATGAAACTCTTCTGGAAACTGATAGTTCGGGTTATGGAGTTGCTGCCATACTCATGCAACGCGTTAGTCCTTCTCATGATTGGTGTCCGGTTCAATTTGCTTCGAGATCTCTGAATGGTGCGGAACAAAACTACTCTAACATTGAAAGGGAGAGCCTTAGTGTGGTTTTTGGCGTGGAGAAATTCAAGAAATTTCTACTTGGTGCTAAGTTCATTATCCATAATGATCAGAAACCTCTTTGTAAACTTTTTGCACATGACAAGGGTGTACCTCTCAACTGTTCCGCTCGAATTCAGAGATGGGCTCTTAGACTCTCCCAGTTTGACTATGTTTTCAGATATTCGAAAGGCAAATGTAACGTAAATAGCGATTGTCTCAGTAGGCTGCCACTACCTACGACTGTAAGGGAGCTAGAACCGTACGAAATGATTTTTGCTGTGAACACTCTTGATAAAACTCCTGTCACGTGTGAAAATATAAAAACTCATACTGATATGGATAGCGAACTATGCCAACTTAAACAATACATAAAGTTTGGCATGCCTCCTAAACCTGATCCCAATTTTTCAAAATTTAAGAACCTGCTACCTCAGATGACCATCATGAAGGGTTGCATACTTTATAAAGAACGGGTTTTTATTCCCAAGTCACTGCGTAGTCTAGTCCTTGAAACATTTCATGATGGACATCCTGGCATTTGTGGCATGAAATCGTTGGCCAGATCTGTTATTTGGTTTCCCGGAATGGACAAAACTATTGAAGACATCGTAAAATGTTGTCCCCAATGTCAATTAAATCGAGCAAAACCTAAGTCTAGAAATGTAGAATGGCCTACTCCTTCTCGTCCTTTTGAACGCATTCATGTCGATCACTTTTTCTACGAGAACAAAATTGTTTTCATTGCTGTAGATGCATTATCTAAATATATTGAATGTGAAGTGGTACCATCCACGAGTGTGTCAGATACTGTCGATGCGTTAAGAATGATTTTCAGCAGAAACGGGTTGTGTGATGTGCTCGTAAGTGACAATGCTTCTAACTTTTCGTCTCAAGACTTCAAAGATTTTCTTATTTCCAACGGCATTGAGCACCTCACACCTCCGCCCTACTCTCCAGCAAGCAATGGTCAAGCTGAGAGAGGGGTAAGAGTCATTAAAGACTTGTTGAAAAAACTATCTTCTTCCGAATCGTTCAAATCCAGGCTAGCGAAAGCATTATTTCAATCGCATTGTATTCCGCATAGTGTTACAAAAATTGTTCCCTCTGTTGCGCTGAACAATCGTAAATTTGTTACTTCCAAAGATAGAGTTCATCCTAAATTTTCTGTGTCCAGGTCTAAGCCTATGTATGTAACTCAATTTGATGTCGGGGATCAGGTTCTCGCTCTGAATTTAAGAAATGGTCCCAAGTGGTTGAAGGGAGTTATTGTTAGTAAAGTTGCCGTTAATATCTTTCATGTTCAAATATTAGCATTAAATGTAATCTGGAAGAGACATTCAAATCAGCTGTTGCACAGTAGTTTGGAATCTACCGGGAGTGGAGCAGCAGAGACTCCTGCTTTTCAGCCTGTTAACAGCTCTCCTGAGCAAAATGAACCTCGTAGATCAGGCAGAATAACCAAACCTGTAATACGAATAGGTTGTTGAGCTCCTCCTTCCCTTTGTCACATATTCATCTAAAGGGAGGGAAGTTGTTGTATAGTGACGCTCTCGGGATATTTATGGAGGTTCCGGCTGCGGAGATTTATGAGCCTCGCTCGCTCGGAGTTTCCGGCCGGACCGCCTATGCGCGCCATGTATTTACAAGCGCCGGATAGGTCGGAAGCACGCCCACTGCCGGGCGGAAGTTCATTGTTCGAACTAGACTTAAAAGCAAGCTGTGTGAACTTGAGATCAGTACAATACTAGTAGTCTTGCTGTTCGTTTTGCTATCCTCTTGCTTGGTTTACGGCTAGGCTAACCGATCTACAAGTGCTGGCCTGAAAACCTTATATCTTGCTGAAATTCCAAGACATAACACAGGGGGATACGATATTAGAGATACTATGACATACCAGGGGGGATACGATATTAGAGATACTATGACATACCAGGGGGATACGATATTAGAGATACTATGACCTACCAGGGGGATACGATATTAGAGATACTATAACATACCAGGGGGGATACGATATTAGAGATACTATGACACACCAGGGGGATACGATATTAGAGATACTATAACATACCAGGGGGATACGATATTAGAGATACTGTGACATCCGAGGGGGATACGATATTAGAGATACTGTGACGTACCAGGGGGATACGATATTAGAGATACTGTGACATACCAGGGGGATACGATATTAGAGATACTATGACATACCAGGGGGGTACGAGATTAGAGATACTGTGACATCCGAGGGGGATACGATATTAGAGATACTGTGACATACCAGGGGGATACGATATTAGAGATACTATGACATACCAGGGGGATACGATATTAGAGATATTATGACATACCAGGGGGATACGAGATTAGAGATACTGCGACATACGAGGGGGATACGATATTAGAGATACTACGACATACCAGGGGGATACGATATTAGAGATACTATGACATACCAGGGGGATACGATATTAGAGATACTGTGACATACCAGGGGGATACGATATTAGAGATACTATGACATACCAGGGGGATACGATATTAGAGATATTATGACATACCAGGGGGATACGATATTAGAGATACTGTGACATACCAGGGGGATACGATATTAGAGATACTGTGACATCCGAGGGGGATACGATATTAGAGATACTGTGACATACCAGGGGGATACGATATTAGAGATACTATGACATACCAGGGGGATACGATATTAGAGATATTATGACATACCAGGGGGATACGAGATTAGAGATACTGTGACATACCAGGGGGATACGAGATTAGAGATACTGTGACATACCAGGGGGATACGATATTAGAGATACTGTGACACACCAGGGGGATACGATATTAGAGATACTACGACATACCAGGGGGATACGATATTAGAGATACTATGACATACCAGGGGGATACGATATTAGAGATACTATGACATACCAGGGGGATACGATATTAGAGATACTATAACATAACAGGGGGATACGATATTAGAGATACTGTGACACACCAGGGGGATACGATATTAGAGATACTATGACATACCAGGGGGATACGATATTAGAGATACTATGACACACCAGGGGGATACGATATTAGAGATACTATGACATACCAGGGGGATACGATATTAGAGATACTGTGACATACCAGGGGGATACGATATTAGAGATACTATGACATACCAGGGGGATACGATATTAGAGATACTATGACATACCAGGGGGATACGTTATTAGAGATACTGTGACATACCAGGGGGATACGATATTAGAGATACTGTGACATACCAGGGGGATACGATATTAGAGATACTACGACATACCAGGGGGATACGATATTAGAGATACTGTGACATACCAGGGGGATACGATATTAGAGATACTATAACATACCAGGGGGATACGATACTAGAGATTCTATAAGATTTCAGGGGGATACGATATTAGAGATACTATAACATACCAGGGGGGATACGATATTAGAGATACTATGACATACCAGGGGGATACGATATTAGAGATACTATGACATACCAGGGGGGATACGATATTAGAGATACCATGACATACGAGGGGCATGTGAGCGAATACCAGTAGGACAACAAGAGGTGCTGGTGGGTTGTCAGAACGATACTAAGGGGATGTCAGGGGAATGACACCTTCAGGGGAACACCAGGGGAATGACACCTTCAAGGGAACACCAGGGGAATGACACCTTCAGGGGAACACCAGGGGAATGACACCTTCATGGGAACAACAGAGGAATGATTCCTTCATGGGAACACCAGGGGAATGACACTTTCATGGGGACACCAGGGGAATGACACCTTCAGGGGAACACCAGGGGAATGACATCTTCAGGGGAACACCAGGGGAATGACACCTTCAGGGGAACACCAGAGGAATGACACCTTCGGGGAACACCAGGGGAATGACACCTTCAGGGGAACACCAGGGGAATGACACCTTCAGGTGAACACCAGAGGAATGACACCTTCGGGGGAACACCAGGGGAATGACATCTTCAGGGGAACACCAGGGGAATGACACCTTCAGTGGAACACCAGGGGAATGACACCTTCAGGGGAACACCTGGGGAATGACACCTTCAGGGGAACACCAGGGGAATGACACCTTCAAGGGAGCACCAGGGGAATGACACCTTCAGGGGAACACGAGGGGAATGACACCTTCAGGGGAACACCAGGGGAATGACACCTTCAGGGGAACACCTGGGGAATGACACCTTCAGGGGAACACCAGGGGAATGACACCTTCAAGGGAACACCAGGGGAATGACACCTTCAGGGGAACACGAGGGGAATGACACCTTCAGGGGAACACCAGGGGAATGACACCTTCAGGGGAACACCAGGGGAATGACACCTTCAGGGGAACACCAGGGGAATGACACCTTCAGGGGAACACCAGGGGAATGACACCTTCAGGGGAACACCAGGGGAATGACACCTTCAGGGGAATACCAGGGGAATGACACCTTCAGGGGAACACCAGGGGAATGACAGGGGACTGTGAGGGATGTGTTAGTGAAAACTGAATTTTTCTTTAAATTTAGCTTTTCGTTCAATAAAAAATTAATTACATCAGAGTCCTAAGAACCGTGAACTGAGCCCCACACCAGCTGTGGAATGAGCCCCACACCAGCTGAGGAATGAGCCCCACACCAGCTGGGGAATGAGCCCCTCACCAGCTGGGGAATTAGCCCACACCAGCTGGGAAATGAGCCCCACACCAGCTGGGGAATGAGCCCCACACCAGCTGGGGAATGAGCCCCACACCAGCTGGGGAATGAGCCCCACACCAGCTGGGGAATGAGCCCCACACCAGCTGGGGTATGAGACCCACACCAGCTGGGGAATGAGCCCCACACCAGCTGGGGAATGAGCCCCACACCAGCTGGGGAATGAGCGCTACACCAACTGGGGAATGAGCCCCACACCAGCTGGGGAGTGAGCCCCACACCAACTGGGGAATGAGCCCCACACCAGCTGGGGAATGAGCCCCACACCAGCTAGGGAATGAGCCCCACACCTGCTGGGAATGAGCCCCACACCTGCTGGGGAATGAGCCCCACACCAGCTGGGGAATGAGCCCACACCAGCTGGGGAATGAGCCCACATGCCCCACGCTAAAGTCATACTCCCCAGCTAAATTCCCCAGACTCAGCAGGCCTGGTTAGCAGAGCCAAAAATCGTCGCTAGCGTAGGAGGCTCAGGAGGATAAGTCGAGTCTGAGCTGAAGGGCAAACTGACGCTTGTTGTGTGCTGGAGGACAAAAGGACACGGCTGGAGGACAGGAGGACACCGCTGGAGGACAGAAGGACACCGCTGGAGGACAGGAGGACACCGCTGGAGGACAGAAGGACACCGCTGGAGGACAGAAGGACACCGCTGTAGGACAGAAGGACACCGCTGGAGGACAGAAGGACACCGCTGTAGGACAGAAGGACACCGCTGGAGGACAGAAGGACATCGCTGGAGGACAGAAGGACACTACTGGAGGACAGGAGGACACCGCTGGATGACAGGAGGACACCGCTGGAGGACAGAAGGACACCGCTGGAGGACAGAAGGACACCGCTGTAGGACAGAAGGACACCGCTGGAGGACAGAAGGACATCGCTGGAGGACAGAAGGACACTACTGGAGGACAGGAGGACACCGCTGGATGACAGGAGGACACCGCTGGAGGACAGAAGGACACCGCTGGAGGACAGAAGGACACCGCTGGAGGACAGAAGGACACCGCTGGAGGACAGGACACCGCTGGAGGACTGTACCATGAGCGTGGCGGGTGTACCATGAGCGTGGTGGGTGTACCATGAGCGTGATGGGTGTACTATGAGCGTTACGGGTGTACCATGAGCGTGACGGGTGTACCATGAGCGTGACGGGTGTACCATGAGCGTGGCGGGTGTACCATGAGCGTGGCGGGTGTACCATGAGCGTGGCGGGTGTACCATGAGCGTGGCGGGTGAACCATGAGCGTGATGGGTGTAATATGAGCGTGACGAGTGTACCATGAGCGTGACGGGTGTACCATGAGCGTGACGGGTGTACCATGAACGTGACGGGTGTACCATGAGCGTGACGGGTGTACCATGAGCGTGACGGGTGTACCATGAGCGTGACGGGTGTACCATGAGCGTGACGGGTGTACCATGAGCGTGACGGGTGTACCATTAGCGTGACGGGTGTACCATGAGCGTGACGGGTGTAACATGAGCGTGACGGGTGTACCATGAGCGTGACGGGTGTACCATGAGCGTGACGGGTGTACCATGAGCGTGACGGGTGTACCATGAGCGTGACGGGTGTACCATGAGCGTGACGGGTGTACCATGAGCGTGACGGGTGTACCATGAGCGTGACGGGTGTACCATGAGCGTGACGGGTGTACCATGAGCGTGACGGGTGTACCATGAGCGTGACGGGTGTACCATGAGCGTGACGGGTGTACCATGAGCGTGACGGGTGTACCATGAGCGTGACGGGTGTACCATGAGCGTAACGGGTGTACCATGAGCGTGACGGGTGTACCATGAGCGTGACGGGTGTACCATGAGCGTGACGGGTGTACCATGAGCGTGACGGGTGTACCATGAGCGTGACGGGTGTACCATGAGCGTGACGGGTGTACCATGAGCGTGACAGGTGTACCATGAGCGTGACGGGTGTACCATGAGCGTGGCGGGTGTATCATGAGCGTGACGGGTGTACCATGAGCGTGACGGGTGTACCATGAGCGTGACGGGTGTACCATGAGCGTGACGAGTGTACCATGAGCGTGACGGGTGTACCATGAGCGTGACGGGTGTACCATGAGCGTGACGGGTGTACCATGAGCGTGACGAGTGTACCATGAGCGTGACGGGTGTACCATGAGCGTGACGAGTGTACCATGAGCGTGACGGGTGTACCATGAGCGTGACGGGTGTACCATGAGCGTGACGGGTGTACCATGAGCGTGACGGGTGTACCATGAGCGTGACGGGTGTACCATGAGCGTGACGAGTGTACCATGAGCGTGACGGGTGTACCATGAGCGTGACGGGTGTACCATGAGCGTGACGGGTGTACCATGAGCGTGACGGGTGTACCATGAGCGTGACGAGTGTACCATGAGCGTGACGGGTGTACCATGAGCGTGACGAGTGTACCATGAGCGTGACGGGTGTACCATGAGCGTGACGGGTGTACTATGCAACATTCGTCAAAACACTCAAATGAATTTGTTCATTCTAGTTAGCGCACACCAGCAGCATTTGATGCCCATGCCCTGCAAATAAAATTTACATATTGACGCCTTCTCTTCAGCAGGATTTACAAAAATAACCTGAAATAAAATGCGGGTTCAGATAAACTGAAATACAGGTAAAAATAACAGGAAAGACACGTAAAAATGATACGAAATACACGTTTAAATAACGCGACGACACAGAGGTCAAATTAACACGAAATACACGTCAAATTAACACGAAATACACGTTGAAATAACGCGACACACACGCCAAATTAACACGAAATACACGTCAAATTAACATGAAGTTCACGTCAATATAACACGAAAAATAAGTCAAGATAACAAAAAATTTAGACCAAAGCAACACGAAATACAAGTCAAGATAACACAAAATAAACATCAAAACTCCACTAAAAACAGCTTAAAATAACCCAAAATACATGTAAAAATAACATAATAACACGACATAAAATACAGGTCACACAGGCGCGCATGCTCAAGGTCACGTGACAAAAGACTAAGTTTTGAGTCAAGTTACAAAGTTGGAGTCAAGTTAGAAACTGCTCAGCAACTTTGCCTTCTTCTGCAACTTTTTTTGGCGGACACTTTCGGCCGCAGAATTTTGTCCGGAATTTGCGATGGAAAATTCAAAATCAGCGCAATGAGGTGAGGGCACGTGTTGAATTTGTGGGGCACGTGTTGAATTTGTGGGGCACGTGTTGAATTTGTGGGGCACGTGTTGACTTTGTGGGGCACGTGTTGACTTTGTGGGGCACGTGTTGACTTTGTGGGGCACGTGTTGACTTTGTGGGGCACGTGTTGAATTTGTGGGGCACGTGTTGACTTTGTAGGGCACGTGTTGACTTTGTGGGGCACGTGTTGACTTTGTAGGGCACGTGTTAACTTTGTGGGGCACGTGTTGACTTTGTGGGGCACGTGTTGACTTTGTGGGGCACGTGTTGACTTTGTGGGGCACGTGTTGACTTTGTAGGGCACGTGTTGACTTTGTGGGGCACGTGTTGACTTTGTGGGGCACGTGTTGACTTTGTGGGGCACGTGTTGACTTTGTGGGGCACGTGTTGACTTTGTGGGGCACGTGTTGACTTTGTGGGGCACGTGTTGACTTTGTGGGGCAGGTGTTGACTTTGTGGGGCACGTGTTGACTTTGTGGGGCACGTGTTGACTTTGTAGGGCACGTGTTGACTTTGTGGGGCACGTGTTGACTTTGTAGGGCACGTGTTGACTTTGTGGGGCACGTGTTGACTTTGTGGGGCACGTGTTGACTTTGTGGGGCACGTGTTGACTTTGTGGGGCACGTGTTGACTTTGTAAGGCACGTGTTGACTTTGTAAGGCACGTGTTGACTTTGTGGGGCACGTGTTGACTTTGTGGGGCACGTGTTGACTTTGTGGGGCACGTATTGACTTTGTGGGGCACGTGTTGAGTTTGTGGGGCACGTGTTGACTTTGTGGGGCACGTGTTGAGTTTGTGGGGCACGTGTTGACTTTGTGGGACACGTGTTGAATTTGTGGGGCACGTGTTGAATTTGTGGGGCACGTGTTGACTTTGTAGGGCACGTGTTGACTTTGTGGGGCACGTGTTGACTTTGTGGGGCACGTGTTGACTTTGTGAGGCACGTGTTGACTTTGTGGGGCACGTGTTGACTTTGTGGGGCACGTGTTGACTTTGTGGGGCACGTGTTGACTTTGTGGGGCACGTGTTGACTTTGTGGGGCACGTGTTGACTTTGTAGGGCACGTGTTGACTTTGTGGGGCACGTGTTGACTTTGTGGGGCACGTGTTGACTTTGTGGGGCACGTGTTGAGTTTGTGGGGCACGTGTTGACTTTGTGGGGCACGTGTTGACTTTGTGGGGCACGTGTTGACTTTGTGGGGCACGTGTTGACTTTGTGGGGCACGTGTTAACTTTGTGGGGCACGTGTTGAGTTTGTGGGGCACGTGTTGAGTTTGTGGGGCACGTGTTGAGTTTGTGGGGCACGTGTTGACTTTGTGGGGCACGTGTTGACTTTGTGGGGCACGTGTTGATTTTGTGGGGCACGTGTTGACTTTGTGGGGCACGTGTTGACTTTTTAGGGCACGTGTTGAATTTGTAAGGCACGTGTTGACTTTGTGGGGCACGTGTTGACTTTGTGGGGCACGTGTTGACTTTGTGGGGCTCGTGTTGAATTTGTGGGGCACGTGTTGACTTTGTGGGGCACGTGTTGACTTTGTGGGGCACGTGTTGACTTTGTGGGGCACGTGTTGACTTTGTGGGGCACGTGTTGACTTTGTGGGGCACGTGTTGACTTTGTGGGGCACGTGTTGACTTTGTGGGGCACGTGTTGACTTTGTGGGGCACGTGTTGACTTTGTGGGGCACGTGTTGACTTTGTGGGGCACGTGTTGACTTTGTGGGGCACGTGTTGACTTTGTGGGGCACGTGTTGACTTTGTGGGGCACGTGTTGACTTTGTGGGGCATGTGTTGACTTTGTGGGGCTCGTGTTGACTGTAGGGCACGTGTTGACTTCGTGAGGCACGTGTTGACTTCGTGGGGCACGTGTTGACTTCGTGGGGCACGTGTTGACTTTGTGGGGCTCGTGTTGACTTTGTGGGGCACGTGTTGACTTTGTGGGGCTCGTGTTGACTTTGTGGGGCACGTGTTGACTTTGTGGGGCTCGTGTTGACTTTTTGGGGCTTGTGTTGACTTTATGGAGTACGTCATAAAACACTCATTGCCCTCAACACTTGGACTGAGACGTGTACCACCGGTGGCCACGGAAGGAATTTTCATTTTGCTGCATAGTCATTTTCATAATTGCTACATGTCGGTAGTCACAAAATAAATTTTCATAAATACTTAATCAAAACGTCATGAAGTTAATATTATTTAAAGTTTGTTAGTTTCAACGGTATTTTTGAAGGATTTGACAGTAATCGATTTCCCACTTTTCGGTGCCTTAACATAATTAATTAAAGCATAATAAACAAGTTTTCTTCTATGCACTTTCCGTCTGAAATGATTATATTACGAGTTATAGCGGTAAGTTTAGTTTCGTCTATGATGACGAATGGGTCAATATGCAATTTAGGTGATCCACCGAAATTGAAAATTTTATTCTAAAGAAGCACTAAAGGAATCCATTTAAGAACGTTTTACACGAAGGACATTCTGCTCGCAAATGCGTTATTTTTGAATTATGCAACTTTAATATTGTTCAGGTTGTGCAACGCTGAGGAAATACTTGCAGAAGGTAACGTGCTATTTCTCGAACGTGACCCCCTATTACGAACGTAAAGAGGTTGGGTCGTGAGGGGGAGCCACAGTTCTTTTAGTGAAAATTATAAATAAAAGTTTCTAGTGACGTCCGTTTACATCGACTCCAATGGCGGCCACCTGGTACCTAAGATGGCGGCCGCCATCTTAGGTTTCAGTTTTACCAGCCGCAGTCAAAGTGTTAAGGAAGCTGATCTTCAGTCTGCTCTTGAATCGTTTTATCGAACATACTGTTAAATATAGCCGATTTGACCTATATTGTAAAATACAGCATAAAATATCGAGTAAATTATCTCAATGATCAGTCTAATGCGAAACTAGGTTAAGTAAACTAGGTTAAACATTATTGTACACATTAGAATAACGTGATGATAGGATGCCCTAGAAGTCGCTGAACTTGTTCGGGCCCACAGGTAGCTATACTCAAATTCAACCATTGTACTAGACTCAAGAAACATTCTACTTCTGTATCACCTGTGGTAAGTAAATTGTTTAAATTGTTTAAGCCTTGATATGATAACAGTAATAAAAATCTGGTAAATGTAAAGATTTCAACCAATGCAAAAAGAGGATTATGACGATATTATTATTGGTTACCCTGACTGGGGCCTGGGTAAAATTGATTTTTTATGCCCTTAGGCAACCATTAAATTCAGCCCAGCTTCACGTCGCGGTCAGGGCAGGTTCTTCAAATAATTCTTTAGGTGTGCAAATAATTTTTGTTTCTAAAACACTTCTTTGGGGTTCAAATAAATTGGAAGAGTCCAGGAAACATTTCTACGTTTGGTCGTGTGAGAAGTTCTAATACTGATATTTTTAAAGCAGCCACGTCCCAGTATTTCCAGTACTCATAAGTGTACTGTCCCAGTATTTCCAGTACCCAGTAAGTGTACTGTCCCAGTATTTCCAGTACCCAGTAAGTGTACTGTCCCAGTATTTCCAGTACCCAGTAAGTGTACTGTCCCAGTATTTCCAGTACCCAGTATTTCCAGTACCCAGTAAGTGTACTGTCCCAGTATTTCCAGTACCCAGTGAGTGTACTGTCCCAGTATTTCCAGTACCCAGTAAGTGTACTGTCCCAGTATTTCCAGTACCCAGTAAGTGTACTTTCCCAGTATTTCCAGTACCCAGTAAGTGTACTGTCCCAGTATTTCCAGTACCCAGTGAGTGTACTGTCCCAGTATTTCCAGTACCCAGTATTTCCAGTACCCAGTAAGTGTACTGTCCCAGTATTTCCAGTACCCAGTAAGTGTACTGTCCCAGTATTTCCAGTACCCAGTATTTCTAGTACCCAGTAAGTGTACTGTCCCAGTATTTCCAGTACCCAGTAAGTGTACTGTCCCAGTATTTCCAGTACCCAGTGAGTGTACTGTCCCAGTATTTCCAGTACCCAGTAAGTGTACTGTCCCAGTATTTCCAGTACCCAGTAAGTGTACTGTCCCAGTATTTCCAGTACCCAGTAAGTGTTCTGTCCCAGTATTTCCAGTACCCAGTGAGTGTACTGTCCCAGTATTTCCAGAACCCAATGAATACTTTATTTTAAAATTTTTAACACAAACAATATTCCAAGATTTCCAATACCACGCAAGTACAAGTACTTGTGAGTTATGTCACCACTTTCAATCTATGGTTCCTTTTGATGTTAAGGTTAGGTTAATTTAAATCATTATTTTCATTACTTTTAACTCCTGATTTGTTTGAAGCTAAAATGAGTCTTTGGGACCTTCCGAAAACTGAAGAGGATGGTTCCAGAGATTCATTTTATACAGTATGTGTATATATATATATATAAGTAAACAAAATATATACATATGAAATTAATATAAATTAACAAGGATACCTTCTCCCATGAAGAATCCATTCATACCGTCCAGAACATCAATTCAATGTTCATAAAACAATTACATATCTCACTTTTCCCCTAAACACGTGGTGACAAATAACCCACATGTAACCAAGAACAACACAACCCAGTATCAACAACACAAAACGTGGTGACAAATAACCCACATGTAACCAAGAACAACACAACCCAGTATCAACAAAACAAAGACCAGAAGCAATCATGAGTGTAAGATGGAACATGCGCGCCAAAGTATGTCACTATTCACTCAGCTTTATGCCATGATTGTGCGAAACACTTACTCAACACCTGTGTGTGTGTGGACACAAGCATTGCTTCCTACTGGTGTCGCAACTGTTGTTGATAAAACACCTGTGGATTGAACTCGTGGTGATGGGTGGTGGTTGAGGTGGTGGTGGTGGGGTGGTGGTGTGGCATGTGATGAAGACGGTTGTGTGCAGTCGTTTGCTGGAGGTGTCGTGTTATGGTGGTGAGGTGGTGGTGGTGGTGGTGGTTGTCGTCGTTGCTGTGGTTGTTCTGGTTGACGGTGTTGTGGTGGGTGTGGAGTCCTGCCTTTATTGTCTTCGTGTTTGTGGTGGTGATGGTATCACTGATACCAATACTCACTGATACCAATACTTGCAAATTCCAATACTCACAGATACCAATACTCACAGATACCAATACTCACTGATGCCAATACTTACAAATGACAATACTCACAGACACCAATACTTACAAATGCCAATACTCACAGATACCAATGCTTACAGATACCAATACTCACAGATACCAATACTTACAAATGCCAATACTTCAAGATACTTACATGTATATATACATCCAGGTGCAAGTGCTTCCAGCTACTAATACTTCCAGCTACTAATACTTCCAAATACCAATACTTCCAAATACCAATACTTACAAATATCAATACTTACAAATATCAATACTTCGAGACATCAATACCCACAGATACCTAAACATTCAGATGCCTGCAGGTAGGTTTAATTAGCAACGTTGAAAAACTGACTTCACTGCTCGAATACATTTTAAACTTCCTTATAAGTTTGAAAAATGTACAAGCACGATGATACTCTACCTTGTACGCTAATATTTATTCTGAGTAAAGAAATGGTAGTGGAGTAATTGGAATGCTGTTCATTTATTCATGTTCGTGTATAAAAAATTTACCTGGTGGTACACATGTGTCCCAGTACGCAGTGAACGCGTTGATATACAAGAAACTATCAATCGGAGCAGTGACTGGTTGTCGGTATGTAGAGTTCAGGTGTCTAGTTGGCGGGCGGGCGGGGGTAACACATCAAGCAAGCACACAATCAAGCAAACAAGTAAACAAACAAACAAATAAAAAAGCATACAAACAAGTAAACAAACAATAAACTAACAAGTGCACAAATAAGTAAACAAATAAACAAGCAAACAAATGAGCTTGCAAACAAGTGGGAAAACAAAAAACGACAAAGTGAACTAACAAATAGGCAAAGAAATAAGCTAACAAATAAGCAAAGAAATAAGTTAACAAATCAGCAAACAAACAAGCAAAGAAACAAGCAAACAAATAAGCAAAGAAATAAGTAAACAAATAAGTAAAGAAATAAGTTAACAAATAAGTAAAGAAATAAGTTAACAAATCAGCAAACAAACAAGCAAAGAAACAAGTTAACAAATGAGCAAAGAAATAACCAAACAAACAAGCAAAGAAATAAGCAAACAAATGAGCAAAGAAATAAGTAAACAAATAAGTAAAGAAATAAGTTAACAAATAAGTAAAGAAATAAGTTAACAAATCAGCAAACAAACAAGCAAAGAAACAAGTTAACAAATGAGCAAAGAAATAACCAAACAAACAAGCAAAGAAATAAGCAAACAAATAAGTAAAGAAATAAGTTAACAAATAAGCAAAGAAATAAGTTAACAAATAAGCAAAGGAATAAGCAAAGAAATAAGTTAACAAACAAGCAAAGAAATAAGCAAACAAATAAGCAAAGAAATAAGCAAAGAAATAAGCAAAGAAATAAGCAAAGAAATAAGTTAACAAATAAGCAAAAAAACAAGTGAAGAAACAAACCAGAGGATGTCTATATTTACCAGCACAGTAATCAAAGGATTATCCCCTCATTCAGGTACACGAGGCGCAAATAAACAGAGCTTCAGCCGTCATTTTTGACGGCGAAGATTCATTAGTCGGCTAAAATTAACGGCTCGAGTTGTTGCTTTAATTACCGCGCCTCGCTTTTTTGAGTTATTTCCTTTTTTTGTCTTCCATTTATGTTTGGGAATTAACACTTTGACTGCGATTACTATATATGAAGTTCAAAACCAAACTCAAATTTAGATTCAATTGTAGTTACCTATTTTGAAAATACCAAACATGAACTGGACCGCGCCTTCATTTAGCTTTGATTAAGAATTTTATTAAATTGAGTTTACGACTACTGGTCCGTCAGCAGCATTATGAAAATTACCTCCGTGTACCACCGGTGGCGCACGTCGCTGTCAAAGTGTTAAACATAATTTCATTCATCTAGTGGTGTGCTTTCTAGAATTTCTCGCGACGGAGTCTCAATATTGTGGTGGACCAATTCGGATTTACAAAGACTAGCAAATTTCCCCGTTTTTGATATTCTGAGAATTTCTAAAATTTCAGTTTGCGGAGGTTGGCAAATCTTGCCTTTTTTGGAAGACAGAAAGAAGCAAAATTGGTCTCTCAGATAATAATGGTTGACGAAAAATCTATGTTTAAATCTGGATTGGCTTTTACAGCGGACTTTTGTCTTTCGTTTTCACTTTGTTTTTTTTTGTTGTCATGCTTTCTTTGCTATCTTTTTTCTTTTTTTCATCCAACTCGCTGTTTCTATGCGCATGGTAGGTATACTGTTGTGGACTTTGTGCATAGCTTCCCTGTTTTCTGCAGTCGAGACTAAATGGTCCCTTCTTTTCAGTCTCTTGAGATGACCTTAAAGGGATTTTCAAAATAATTAAATAACCGTGAATAAAAATAATTGAACACTAGTTAACAATAACAATAATTGATCAGTCGCTCAAGGACGACTGATAACATTTCCATCACCAACTTCAACCTTATTGAACAAACACTGTACCTTGTCCGCAAATATTTCGCTAATTCTTGATTTCCCAACCTACGCATGTTTGAATACTATTCATGTCGAGCAGTGCACGTCAAGTAATTTGGCTATTTTCCATTAATTTTTAATTTCCTCATCTACGCATGACAAGCAGTGTGCGTCAAGTAATTTTATTTTCCCCCCAGCTCAACATCAACAACAGAAGCACATGTCACAGACATGAAATGACATGCAAATATTAACAAACGGATGAGCACTAACATTAACGTCAAAAAAATCTCACCGACAAAATGGACGGAAGATCACGTGTCAATTTTTGTCGCACTGGCAAAGCCTCCCGCCCTCAGTCACTAGTAGGCAGCCAGTGCCTCCTAGTGACGCTTGTGTTGCTAGTGACGTGCCAGGGGACTAGTGCCTTCGAGCAGCATCAGGTCAGTTGTACTAGTGCAGGAAGTGCGTGATACTACTAGGTAGTTGTCTGCTATCGCCTAGTTATGCTAGTGCTACTAGGTAGTTGTCTGTTAGTACCTAGTTATGCTAGTGCTACTTCATGTCCAGTACTAGTTGTGCTATTTCTCCTGCACGTCCAGCTCTAGTTGTACTAGCGCTACTTCACGTTTTACACTAGTTGTGCTAGTGCTACTGCACGTCCCACACTAGTTGTACTCGTACTACTGCATATCCAGCTCTAGTTGTACTAGTGCTACCCCACATCCCACGCTAATTGTGCTAGTGCAGGACATGAAGTAGAGCTACCAGGAGAGCTGCGATTACCTGGTTGTACTAAAGTTGGGCACGAAAACTAGTAGACCATTTAGGCTGGTAATCACAATTACCTAGTTAGATTGGTTCAGAACGCGAAAACTAGTCGCACTATTAGGCCCTCACTTGTGCTCACTAGGGTGTAAACAAGAAACGCGGCGGGATAAACTGAAGTTCAACTTTAACTGATATTAAAATGTGATATGTATTATAATGTATTAGAGATGTGTGAAAATAAGGAAGATTTAATGGATCGCACCTTCATTTGGTTTTCATGAAGCATTTATCGAACGTGAAGTTTATGACTGCTGGTCGGTCAGCAGCATTACGAAAACCCCCTCGCTGACCACCGGTGGGTCACGTCGCACTTGAAGTGTTGAAGCGAGTGGGTTGTCTATGCATTTGTATTTTGATACGACTTTCGTCATTTTTTGGCAAGGTAGGCTAAAATAGACTTGAGTAATCTAACCGGTAACTCACCTTAATTTTTCTCTGCGATGTGAGCCACCGGTGGCCAAGGAGGGGATTTCCATTATGCTGCTCCCCGACCAGTAGTCACAAGCACGATTTTTATAAATACTTAATGAAGTCAAAATGATTGCGCGATCCAGTTAATGTTTGCTTTTTTCGAAATTGTTCATATCTAATTACTTTAAATTTGGACGGGATATTAAACTTAAGTTTTACCTTCCGCAATCAAAATGTTGAGGACCAAGGTTGTCACAGCGATCAGGTGGGAGAAGACAAGTTAGAGTTAACTGATGTAGTAAGTGAAAGTATTGAAGGTTTATTCGATGTACAATGTGTTTTTAAAATACAGGACGTAAAATAAACCTTTAATAACTTTTGAGACAATGAACAGATTGATAAAAAGCGGCAGTAGAATCCTGAGATTAATATATTCTATTTGGACTAACTTTTGAAGATGACATTGTTCATGTGGCGTCCACTCGATTGCAAGCAACATAGGGCGCGTGTTCGCATGCATCTCACTGCAGCGCTGGTGAGGGTGGGACGGATCTATCTTATTTCTGAGTTGATGGCATCCTTGAGTTGAGTCAAATCAGTCGGTTTGTCACGATAAGCCCTTGCCTTTAGACATAAACACGAGAAAAAAGCCCCATGAATTAAATGTTGCTGAAAGCTCATGAAAGCTAATTGTTCCTTTGTCCAGTTCGTCATCTTGGTGGCAGTTGCAAAGCTGGATGAATTTTACTGTGTCACATAATTCTTATAGTGGCTGCTAAATCATGAATACGTAGATGACAAATGGAAAATATAAATCTCAGGGTTCTACTGCCGTTTTGTTAATCGTGAAATCCGTCATGTTCATTAAAATCCGTTCATTGTATCAGAAGTTATATAAGATTTTTTTGGGTCCCGTATTTTGGGTCGGATATTTACTGAGCGGCATCGATGTCTAACGTCAGCACCGTAACAATCGAGATGTTTTTGTCAGAAAACTGCACTTCAATATTTTTGCCACTGTGTTGGAACAGAGTTTTTTATTTCATACAATTTCAGTTTTTAAACAATAGTCTGTAGTTTGTCAAAGATCAATTTCAGTTTTTAAACAATAGTCTGTAGTTTGTCAAAGATAGTCTTTCGTTTTCACATGTAGTCTTGACAGTCTCAAACATAATTTGAGCTTTTCCATGATTATATTTAGCTTCCCAGCCTCCCCACCATAATACCCAGCCTCCCCATCACAGTTCCCAGCCTCCCCCACCATAATACCCAGCCTCCCCATCATAGTTCCCAGCCTCCCCCACCATAATACCCAGCCTCCCCATCATAGTTCCCAGCCTCCCCACGATAGTCCCCAGCCCCCACGATAGTTCCCATGATAGTTCCTAGCACCCCACGATAGTTCCCAGCCCCCACGATAGTTCCCACGATAGTTCCCACGATAGTTCCCACGATAGTTCCCAGCCCCCACGATAGTTCCCATGATAGTTCCTAGCACCCCACGATAGTTCCCATGAGAGTTCCTAGCACCCCACGATAGTGCGTAGCCCCCACGATAGTTCCCACGATAGTTCCCAGCCCCCACGATAGTTCCCAGCCTCCACGATAGCTCCCACGATAGTTCCCAGCTTCCACGATAGCTCCAACGATAATTCCCAGCCTCCCTACGATAGTTTCCAGCTTCCCCCGATATCCCCCACGATGGTTCCCAGCCCCCTACAATAGTCCGCCCACTACCGTGCGCAGGGCTACCGTGCCCGCCGTGACGATGGGAAGGTGTACCGGGTGCCGTTCCGGGGCTGGCCGGGGGGCGTCGTGCCCTACGTCTTCGCTGACTCCTTCGGTGGGCTGTGTGGGGCTGTGTGAGCTGTGTGGGACTGTGGGACTGTGTGGTGCTGCGGACTGTGTGGGCTGTGTGGGCTGTGTGGGCTGTGTGGGCTGTGTGGGCTGTGTGGGCTGTGTGGGCTGTGCGGGCTGTGTGGGCTGTGTGGGCTGTGTGGGCTGTGTGGGCTGTGTGGGCTGTGTGGTGCAGTGTGGTGCAGTGTGGTGCAGTGTGGTGCAGTGTGGTGCAGTGTGGTGCAGTGTGGTGCAGTGTGGTGCAGTGTGGTGCAGTGTGGTGCAGTGTGGTGCAGTGTGGTGCAGTGTGGTGCAGTGTGGTGCAGTGTGGTGCAGTGTGGTGCAGTGTGGTGCAGTGTGGTGCAGTGTGGTGCAGTGTGGTGCAGTGTGGTACTGTGTGGTGCAGTGCGGGACTATGTGGGACTATGTGGGACTGTGTGGACTGTGTGGGGCTGTGTGGGGCTGTGTGGGCTGTGTGGGCTGTGTGGGACTGTGTGGGGCTGTGTGGGGCTGTGTGGGGCTGTGTAACTGTATGGACAATGGGGGGTAAAAAAATAATACAAGACAAAACCCGTCCGACTTCAAATCTAAACCCACAACAGACTCCTGTAACGAGTGTTCCTTATTTTAAGCCAAGATATAGATGAAAAATGGCCGTTTAAGTGAGAGAAAAGGCACGAAAGAAAAAAGCTGAGATAAAATGGACTCAAATTTTTATTGATTGAGTACAACACTGTGTGGGACTGTGTGGGGCTGGGTGGGGCTGGGTGGGGCTGTGTGGGACTGTGGGACTGTGTGGACTATGTGGTGCTGTGTGGACTATGTGGTGCTGTGTGGACTATGTGGTGCTGTGTGGTGCTGTGTGGGACTGTGTGGACTGTGTGGGACTGTGTGGGACTGTGTAGACTGTGTAGACTGAGTGGACTGAGTGGACTGAGTGGACTGTGTGGGACTGTGTGGGACTGTGTGGGACTGTGGGACTGTGTGGGACTGTGTGGACTATGTGGTGCTGTGTGGACTATGTGGTGCTGTGTGGACTATGTGGTGCTGTGTGGGACTGTGTGGTGCTGTGTGGTGCTGTGTGGGACTGTGTGGTGCTGTGTGGGACTTTGTGGTGCTGTGTGGTGCTGTGTGGACTGTGTGGACTGTGTGGGACTGTGCGGGACTGTGTGGTGCTATATGGGCTGTGTGTGGGCAGTGTGTGGGCAGTGTGTGGGCAGTGTGTGTGGGCAGTGTGTGTGGGCAGTGTGTGTGGGCAGTGTGTGTGGGCAGTGTGTGTGGGCAGTGTGTGTGGGCAGTGTGTGTGGCCAGTGTGTGTGGGCAGTGTGTGTGGGCAGTGTGTGTGGGCAGTGTGTGTGGGCAGTGTGTGTGGGCAGTGTGTGTGGGCAGTGTGTGTGGGCAGTGTGTGTGGGCAGTGTGTGTGGGCAGTGTGTGTGGGCAGTGTGTGTGGGCAGTGTGTGTGGGCAGTGTGTGTGGGCAGTGTGTGTGGGCAGTGTGTGTGGGCAGTGTGTGTGGGCAGTGTGTGTGGGCAGTGTGTGTGGGCAGTGTGTGTGGGCAGTGTGTGTGGGCAGTGTGTGTGGGCAGCGTGTGTGGGCAGTGTGTGTGGGCAGTGTGTGTGGGCAGTGTGTGTGGGCAGTGTGTGTGGGCAGTGTGTGTGGGCAGTGTGTGTGGGCAGTGTGTGTGGGCAGTGCGTGTGGGCAGTGCGTGTGGGCAGTGCGTGTGGGCAGTGCGTGTGGGCAGTGCGTGTGGGCAGTGTGTGTGGGCAGTGTGTGTGGGCAGTGTGTGTGGGCAGTGTGTGTGGGCAGTGTGTGTGGGCAGTGTGTGTGGGCAGTGTGTGTGAGCAGTGTTTGGGCAGTGTGTGGGCAGTGTGTGGGCAGTGTGTGGGCAGTGTGTGGGCTGTGTGTGGGCTGTGTGTGGGGCTGTGTGTGGGGCTGTGTGTGGGGCTGTGTGTGGGGCTGTGTGTGGGGCTGTGTGTGGGGCTGTGTGTGGGGCTGTGTGTGGGGCTGTGTGTGGGGCTGTGTGTGGGGCTGTGTGTGGGGCTGTGTGTGGGGCTGTGTGTGGGGCTGTGTGTGGGGCTGTGTGTGGGGCTGTGTGTGAGGCTGCACTCCCCCCACTTCTCACTCCCCCCACTTCTCACTCCCCCCACTTCTCACTCCCCCCCACTTCTCACTC
The DNA here is from genome assembly GCA_030386875.1 of Morinoia aosen. Classification (NCBI taxonomy): domain Eukaryota; kingdom Metazoa; phylum Arthropoda; class Malacostraca; order Amphipoda; family Talitridae; genus Morinoia; species Morinoia aosen. The sequence goes on from CM059565.1 coordinate 18,367,796, forward strand.
CCCCCCACTTCTCACTCCCCCCCACTTCTCACTCCCCCCCACTTCTCACTCCCCCCCCACTTCTCACTCCCCCCCACTTCTCACTCCCCCCCACTTCTCACTCCCCCCCACTTCTCACTCCCCCCCCACTTCTCACTCCCCCCCACTTCTCACTCCCCCCCACTTCTCACTCCCCCCCACTTCTCACTCCCCCCCACTTCTCACTCCCCCCCACTTCTCACTCCCCCCCACTTCTCACTCCCCCCCACTTCTCACTCCCCCCCACTTCTCACTCCCCCCCACTTCTCACTCCCCCCCACTTCTCACTCCCCCCCACTTCTCACTCCCCCCCACTTCTCACTCCCCCCCACTTCTCACTCCCCCCCACTTCTCACTCCCCCCCCACTTCTCACTCCCCCCCCACTTCTCACTCCCCCCCCACTTCTCACTCCCCCTCCAC